>JARYHS010008075.1:156442700-156539588 GCA_031002005.1 Vandiemenella viatica
TTTCTTAATCAAATTATCGAAGCTTGACATATGTGAATCTTTTCGGACGAATGAAAATAGTATATGTGCAAATAAACTTCAGCCCACCAGTTTCTTGGTAGGAGACGGGTGAATGTAAGTTTGCTTTAATTCCGAAAAAGTTGGCAGGTATTTTATGAAACTTTGTACAAATGTTTTGCGGGAATAAAAATAGGGTACGGTTAAATCTACGCCAACTATACCAGGCAATGCCGAGAACTCCGCTAGTATATATATAAGGAAGGGCGGCTGGGACGACAAATTAAAAAAACACGAGAGAAGCGCAATATTTCGGCCTACAGTCTTATATGTACAGAAGTGTGTTTGTTTTTTGTGTTCGGCGTCCCAGCCGCCTTCATATTTCCCTATCCTTGCTTAGTTTTATTGCCTTATAGCATTTTCCTGCTCATTGTTATTATATATATATATATATATATATATATATATATATTTTGTCGACCGGCGGTCTTTCCGTGAGGCAGTCTCCGGGTGCACCCACCTCTCATAATGTTCTCTTGTTGAAGAAGGGTTTTTTCCCGAAAATTACTTTATTATTTGTGTTTGTGTCTTTTCTGTGTGTTCGCGCCCCACATCCATCATCTAAAGGTAAGTGGTGGCTCATTTCCCTATCCTAATTTGATTCCTTTCCGCTACTTAGCGTCTTTTTTTCATTGTTATTATATATATATATATATATATATAGACGATCATCAGAAACTATATGCTCATGTCAAAGCAATGTGTGTCAGTTTTTTGTGGACTTTAAGAAACCTTATGACTCGATCGATAGATCAGTAAGTGCTTCGGAACATCCTTAATGATTTTGGCATTGACCTAAAATTATTGGCTATAATTAGATCCTCACTGACAAACACAAAATCAAAAGCTAAGTTTTTAGGATGTCTGTCATATCCTTTTGAAGTCACAACTGGAGTCACGCAAGTTGACGGTCTGTCTCCACTACTTTTTAACTGTGTTCTTGAAAAGATCATTCGGACCTGATGAGCAAAATTAAAGGAATGACTACATACAGCCCAACAAGAATAGGAATTAAATCCAAAGGGATCACAATAGACACTCTGGCTTTTGCCGATGACATTACTATCATATCAGAAGACTTAGAAACTGCTAGGATCCAAATTGATTTGTTGAAGGAAATTGCTGATCAAACCAGTTTATAGATATCTTTTGAGAAATTAATGACTGACATCAAGGATGCTCCACTGAAACTTCAAACCAAATACGGGGACATTAATCAAGAGGAAAAATTTAGGTACCTTGGTGGGATTGGACAAAGAAGCTATTTGAGAAAGGATTCACAAACTAGAAATAGCTTACCTAACTAACTTCGCGAGAGGTCTACAATAAAATATGTCTTTCACAAAATACTAAAATACAACATTATGAAACAATTCAGAAACCAGTAGTTTTGTATGCAGCTGAAACCATGTTCCTGAATGTCGATAAAGGACTTCTTGGAGAACTGGAGAGAAAAAATAAAGAGAGAGAAAAATTATTAGAGGAATTCTGGGTTCCAACTTTAAGAATGGCATCCATCAAAAGAGATCTAACAAAGAAATCCACAGCAAAATAGAGAAAATCACTAAAACAATCCACAAAAGACTGGCTCGATTCTATGGCCACCTCAAACGGATGGAGGAGAACAGACTAACAAAGAAAATCTTTAATTTATTTGATTCCAGACCCAAAACTATAATGCCATGGTTCGTAAATATTAAAGAAGATTTTCATTTGATGGAACGAGAACCAGAAGATGCTTTCAACAGAGATATATTTCGGAAGAAGTTAATGAAAAGTGGGACAAGCCGAGACGAACACTTCAACAGAAGACGCGGTTACACTCTAGACAGAGGAGCGCAAACAGGCGCATTCAAAATTAATGAAGGAGTTCTGGGCCCAAAAGAAAATGAAACTTGTTGCCAAATGCACAAAGGCTTAACATGGTCCTAGTTGCCCTCAACGAATATATATACAGGGTCCGGCAATAAAACCTCCCTCATTTTAATGTGTTGTCACATAAAAACTAAATATGATAGAGAATAATTACTTTTATTTATGAAAAATATATACTTTGCCATTTTTAGTTATTTGGTTTTAAAAATTATATCTGCCCTCCATTGTTGACACATTGACAAAGTCTATCTAGAAAGTTCTCCATACATTTTCGCGTCATTTCTCTTGGAATGGCTGCCAATTCTTGGGTAATGGCCTCTTTAAGTGCTTGCAGTGTTGTGGGACGATGTTTGTAAACTATAGGCTTTAAGTGTCCCCAAAGATTGGTGAATGTTGCATAGACACACGCGCCAAATTTTCCGGCGTTGTTGCAGTCCGAGGACGGCCTGTAGGTTTTTTTTTAGTGCTGAACCTGTCTTTCTAAAGTTTGACACCCACAGTTGAATAGTTTTTCTATCCGGGACACGATCATCTAGGCCAAGTTCGAATCGTCTCTGAAAATCTGAGAACAACTGTTACGAATAAATTCGTCCACAACAAACGCACGATGCTCACCAAGCCATGACATGGCGCACACTGAAAATGGCAGGTATACCTCTTTAAAACAAAACACATTCCACATCAGTATCCTCACTACTACCCGCACGCCGGCTACGTGAAATGTGGGAGGTTTTATTGCCGGACCCTGTAGTAAACAACGAAATGACAGGCGCTAAGTAGCAAAAAGGAAAAACAAATTAGAACAGGGAAATAAGCCAACACTTACCTTTAGATGATGGATGTGGGGTGTGAACACACAGTAAAGACAAAAACATACATTATAAAGTAATGTTTGGGTCTAGCCCTTTATCAATAAGAGAATATTATGGGAGGTTGGTGTTAATTTGTAACGAGGAAATAATGGACACTAAGCAGAGAAAAGGAATAACAAATTAGGGTAGCGAAATGAACCACCACTTATCTTAGATGATGGTTTCATGGCTTGAATAGATACAAATAATAATAATAATAATAATAATAATAATGAAAGGAACACAAAAGACATTGGAATTTTCGGGTATAGCCCTTTATCAACAGAAGAACATTATGCAGGGTGGATGTTATGAGAAACTGCCTTACAGAATGACTGTTAGTCGGGAATGTGGTGAGGGTAAATTCAAACACAGGACAGGGGGAGGGGGATAGTGAATTCGATATCATACCTGAATATTGCGAGATATTGTAAAAATAGCAGGATATTATAATAAAATCTTCACAACATAAATCTGAGTAAGCAAAAATAAACAAACAAGTAAATAAAATAAGATTAAAAAAGAGAAATTTAAACTAAAGAATCCATGCAGTTAAACTTCACCTCTGGTTAGTGATGGTTCAATTTAGACAGTGGGGATGGAGGCAAAGGGTGGATAGAGGGAAGGAAAAGTAACGGCTGTATATTATCTTAAATTGAGACCAGGAGGTTGCCTTGTGCCCAATTTGTATTGGTAGGCAAGCTCTCACCTTCTGAGTTCAGAGGAGCTACTGTTGTTTGGGATGACTCTTATAGCATGGACTGTGAAACAAGAATTAAAGTTATTGGTATGATGAAAGATGGTATGGACAGCAACTGGATGTTTTGGATTCCAGGTGAATACTGTCTTTTGATGGCTGTTCATTTGTTTGGCTAGTGGATCTGTGGTCAAAACAATACAGGGAGTCAGCCGATGTTTGCGGGTTAGCTGATATATAACATGGGAGGTTCCACAAATGGTGTGTCCTATGATGGGAAAGCTCTCCCCAATGACAGGGTTGGTGAAAGTGGTGGAGGTGTGGTGTATGTCGCACATCTTATAGTGGGGTCCATTGCAAGGGAAAGAGCCTGGGAGCTGTCGGATGGAATAAGGAAGACTGTGTTTTTTGACTAGGAGTTGGCTGAGGTCAGTGGGCCCGCTGAAACAAGTTCTGGGAGAGCCAGGAAGGATTTTTGGAAGAATGGATCTCATTTCTTGGCAGATTTAGTGGGAAATCATAACCATGCTGAAGGATTTTATTGATGAACTCAAGGCCAGGGAAGTATTGTGTAACCATGACTGGACTATGGTTGTGTTTTGGGGTGGTCAACAAGCTGAGCAGATTCTAATGTGGCCCGTAAAATTTTCTTGCAAACCAAAGCTGGGGGATAGTTGCAGGATATTAATGCTTGTGAGATGTTTGAATACTCCAATAGGGATTGCTAGTTGGAGCATATATGACCAAGACTGTAGGGGAGGTAACGTTTTGTACGATATGGATGGCAATTGTTAAAATGGAAATACTGCTGTAAGTTGGCGTGAATTGAGGAGCTAAGATGGCTGTCGGTGAGGGACAGATCAACATCGAAGAATGTGGCCTGGGTTTGGGAGTAGGTCCATATGAAATTAATTGTTAAAGACAATAAGTTCACTCAGAAAATTTAGAAGGTGGTTTTCTCCAGTGTCCAGAACATCAAAACACCACCTAAGAACCTGTGTGATATGATGGGTTTGAGAGGGACTTTCTCCAAAAAAGTCCGTTTCAGGTGGCCCATGAAGAGGGGGCAATGCGAGTGCCCATGGCAGTGCCATGATTTGATGGTACATAATATCTTCAAAAGAGTATTAAGTATCAATTCAGCCAGGATGGTGAGGTAAGATATGTTGGGGTGGCTTTACGGAGGGCACTGATTAAGAAAATGTTCCATGGCAATGTGGAATGTGTGTGTACAGGGATGTGATATCAATTGTTATCAGGATGCAGTTGGAAGGAAGTGGTGTGGGCATAGCAGAAAGGCACAAAAGGAAGTGTTGTGTGTCCATTATATGGGAGGGGATCTGACAGACTATAGGTTGTCGGTACTCGTCTAACAATGCAGAGATTTATTCAGTTGCAGATCCATAAGCCACAACAATGGGTTGTCCTGAATTTCCAGGCTTATCAATTTTGGGAAGGTGGATTTTGAGGAGTAAGAAGGGAAATTGACTGTGACGTGAGACTCGGTAGGGTAACATTGAACTGTACATATTCCTGTATTCCTTTTGTTGACTATAGGTGTGGGACTAACAGACATTCTGAGAAGCAGGTTCTTACAACAGTCAAGCCGCTTAATGTTCTCCTGTTAAAAAGGGCTAGACCTGAAAACTCAGATGTCTTTTGTGGTCATGTCCTTTATTTATGTATTTACACCAAAGGTAAGTGGTAGTTCATATCGCTATCCTAATTTTTTTATACATATGCATGACTTATTTTATTTATTTATACTTATTTCAGTTTGACTTATTTTATTTTACTTCAACTGATCATCATAGATATAATTCTGTCCCACAATTAATGTTGGCCTACTTCCCCTTCCATCTGTTCAATCTCCAGTCTTCCCTTTCGTTTCATCACTGGTTCATTCATATGGTGGGTCCTGATGTGCACACATCTCCCTGCCATATGTATCACCTCAGACATGATTAAGGTTCCAAACCAAAATATTATGCAATTTTTTTGTGTGTGTTGTTTTTTGTTTTTTTCTAGTGCTTATCTGGCCCTCCTGCCTTCATCTGTAGTAAGTGAAGGGTTATTTTCCCCTATGATATCCTATTTTTAATAATAATAATAATTAAACTAAGGAAAAATGACTCGTCACTCACCAAAGTTGAAGCCAGCAAACGGGTGAAGAACATATATGACGAACCCAAGAATACACAATATTTTGGTTTTACACTTTATTCGTGCTGAAGGAAATGAGTCATGTGGTTTGGGAGGTGTGTACACGCCAAAGTTTAATACATGACTGAGAGCATTAACGATATGGCAGGGGAACTGAGATGTTATATATAAATATGTATATCGCAGATGGTGATAGAATTAGTAATATAGCAAAAAGGTACGGAATGTTGAAACAAAAACAAAAACTATGCAAATAAATATTTACACTAGTTAAATGACAATAATAATAATACTAATCTATACTATTATATATCTGTAAGCAAGCTGCGTGTGTCTTTACTGGAACGGGTATCGCGCAATAAGTACCGCAGCAATTTGGATGTGGTTTTCAAGTTTTTAGAGCTAATGGTGCCAGTCAAAATCTGGGAAAATAGCTAATGACTTGTATGAACCATGGGAAGGAACATACAATTAAAAATCTTTATATAGGGAAAATTGCTGACCACGACCATAATGCACTTTCAGACATGCATTACTTTCGCATAAACTGACGAAAATTTAAACAGCTTAGCTAATGATTTTGATTAATATTTTGACTTTGAATAGTTTTTCAGTTTCCAAGAATGCAGTAAATAAACAGAACACCTAAATAAAATGTAATGATCACTACTTATATATAATTTACTGTAAAACTTACGAGTTTAAGAGTTTGACCAAAGATGAATATACTAATCTTTGAATTGCTTATATTGTGTTTGTCTTTGGTTGTAATTACTTGTTTTTCAGAATTAAATACTGAAACTACTATATAATATATTAAATACTGAAACTACTATATAATATATATATCAAATCTTCAATAAGAATTGTGATATTTACAGTAAGTTACTTAATGCTTAATATAAATATTAAAGGTTTTTTTGTCACTCCAATTTGATTGTGAAATCTGGGCCGCATTTTAACCTAACCACAACCGCTAACTTTACATTGTGATACAGTAGATTTATTGTTGCGCGTGTTTTAGCCTTATCGCATTTGAAAATAAAAGTGTATTAAAAATTAATTATTATAATTTATGCTATGCGTATTTCGCATCCTAAAATAGACAATGTTGTCATTACCCGAATTGTAGTTGGTGAAACATTTAATGTGTTTAAGTGTATGTTCATTTTTTGATTTTGTAATGGCAATAACGTTATAAGATGTGGATGGGTTGAAATGACCCAGAATGTTGTTGCAGAAACCAAAGGCATTAGGAATTTAATTATTGTTAGTAATTGATGAGGTGTTTTAAGAAATGCCATGTTAGTGATGACGTGTATGGCGAAGTAAGCTACTCCCGAAAACAAAACACCTATTTTGCATGTTCAGTGTGTATTTTCTGATGGCTTTGGCAAAATTTGTTTCTGGTCCAGGGTACATTTCAATCTAGCCACTTCAGTTTTATGATACGGTGAACAAAAATGGCTCGAAATGTGGGTAGTTGCATAGAAGTTACTAAGAAAAAAAAACGTGTTACTACTCTAGCTGTACGAATGTATTCATATGGAATTACGACATCTTGTCACCGATCTTAATCAATACGTTGCTGCAAATGCTATCATTGGCGGCCGCCTGTACCGCCATAACTATCTCAGACAGTAACTTTCGTGAGGCGTTATATCTAACATCTATCTTTAACATACACTTTTTATCGGAAAGGTCTGTCCTCAGTAAATTTCTGACCTGAACGACAATTAATTTTCGGTACGCCCTTACTGGACCTTTAGTGATAATGTTTCACGTAGCTTTAGTTTATTACATTTCATATGTTATATTGTTTTCAAATACAAGTCCAACAAACAAACAAAGCTTTCGAACATCGGTATGAAAACCGATTCTCAGGTAATAACTGAAAGAAACAAATTTTTTTAAATGATATTTATATATTTTGCTTCTTTGTATTAATATTTGATACTAAAATAGAAAGGTTGAAGCATTTGGGGGGGGGAGGGGGTGCTGCCTACTACTGGTACAAACCATTTGAAATTTGGATTAACTGCTTCGTTTGCACTCCCCTTTTTTCGAAGAAGTCGCCACAAATTAAATTAAAAATGCCAAAATATGAGAGAGACGCCCAGCCATTAGATGCCGAAGGTGATGCAAAATTATTTTTAAAAAAATCTCTTGAAATGTTAGTTAAATCCTTTGTTGTAATGTTTTCTTGCCGTTTCCGCTTTCCTCCATTGTAAAGAAGTCGCATGAAATTAACAAATAGAAAAATGTTTGTCGCAGATGTAGAATCGATACAAGCATCGGAGATAATCCATTGCTTCCATTGTAAACAAATCCCCAATTTCCGAGTTGGATACCGCAGAACGAATTTCTCATATTTTTTTTCGACCACTGTGACAAAACGAGGCTGTTTATGTTGATATGATCCTTGCACAGACAATTTTTGTGTCATTTTTACAGTGTGTGAGTGACCATATAGCCTCCCGGCTGGTCTACAGGTATGCAAACAACGCCTGACCTTGGAGGGGCGATACCGATAAGTAAGCGGTGGCTTGGAAGGACTGGGGTAGGGGAGAGGCGCTGGACTCAGAGAGATGTGAGCAAGCTTTGGCCAGGTGTAGAGTGTGCTTTTATTACTGAAATAAAAAAATGTTAACTGTCATTACTCTGTGGTCATTTCACTGCCTTGAACCTGAAGTGGTGAATGCAAGAAGTAACAGGCTTAGTTAAGACTGTAAGCTGACATTTCGCGGTTGCGAACCTCATGGATTTTTTCCTTGTAATAGACCTCGCTGCTGAACATCTCTCCAACGACTCACCGATAAAAATCCTTCCTGTGGTTCCTCAGCACAAAAAAGCCTCCACTTGTGCAACTTTGGGAGAGTCAGATGGAGTGTATTTGTGAGCCAAGATGTTTTTGAGATTAGGTGGTCTGCTGAAACATGTACGGGGGACGGCTGGCAGAATTTTTGGCAAGGGAGTGTGCATTTCTGGAAAGTGGTGAAGGAAGTCATGCCCCTGTTATAGGATTTGATTGACGGATGGATTCGAGGCTAGGCGAGAACTGGGTGACAAAGACACGGTTAGGGTTGGATTTTAGAGGTACTGGGCGGGAGTGGTTATGTGGAGGGTGGGTGATTGCACTTGTGGTTTGTTTATGCACAAGATCTGCTGGATCTTAGTTGGTTTTATGTGGACAGAGGTGTATAGGGAACCCTGCCCGAGCGTGATGTCCACATTGAGGAGCGTGACGTGTGTGCGAGTATAGGTCCAGGTGAAATTAATGGAATGGCTATTGTTAAGGGAATTGGGTAATTCTAGGAGTTGATTTTCACTGTGGGTCCAGATCATAAACATATCATCTACGTATCTGAACCACACAGTGGGCTTAAAGGGGGTGTGGTTCAGGAAACGTTCCTGCAGATGACCAAGGAACAAGTTGGCATAGGAAACGGCCATGCGGGTGCCCATAGCAGTGCCACGGATCTCGTGATATACTGTGGAATTAAAGGTGAAGAAGTTTGTGGAGAGGATCAGGTGAGCCAAGGATGAAAGGAAGTATGTACTAGGACGGCTGTGTGGGGGTCGCAGATCTAGGAAATGTTCCGGGGCACTGAGGCCCTGACAATGTGGAATGTTGGTATAGAGTGAAGTTACATTGATGGAGACTAGGAAGGAGTCAGGAAGTAGAAGTGTGTGGACTGTGGCTAGAAGTTCCAGAAAGTGTGGGATATCTTTGACATAGGAGGGAAGCCTCTGTACAAAGGGTTGAAGATGCTGGTCCACCAAGACTGAAATCCGTTCAGTGGGTGATCCATATGGTGAAACTATAGTCCGCCCCGGATTGCCAACTTTGTAGATCTTGGGAAGGAGGTAGAGGGTGGGTGTACGGGAATTCGGGGAAGTTATGAGGGAGATGGACTGGGGGGAGAGACCTTGTAAGAGGCCATGCAAGTCCAAGAACGTTTTTATTTCCTGACAGATGGAGGTGGTGGGATATGTAGGGTGTGGCAAGTAAGTGTTTGTGTAAGACAGCTAGCTGCCTCAGGGCCTCAGCCTCATAGTGATTGCGGTCCATCACTACTGTGGTTGAGCAGCAGTGAGGATGATAATGTTAGAGTTTCTGGATGGTTCCCTCTTGGGAGTTTCCATGTTGTTGAGATTTTTGAAGTGTAGGATGGACTTTAGGAAAGAGGCTGAAGACAGAGTGGAGGTGAGGAACTCTTGGAACAGAATAAGTGGATGATTTTGTGGGAATTGGATCCAGTGGAGATGAAGGTTTAAATTGTTGTAAGCTGGATTCGATTTCATTCTGCTGGATGTTGTTTACTACTGTGGTGGGAAAATGATGTCGCCAACGCAAGGAGCGGCAGAACGCTAACGAGTCCCGGACAAAAGCAGCATGATCAAACTTGGGGGTTGGAGAGAAGGAGAGTCCCTTGGCTAGAACTGGTATCTAGGGTTCTGACAGGGAATTGGAGGAAAGATTAATAACTGACTGTTGGGGTTTAACTGAGGGAGGCGCTGGGGCTTTTGGGACAGGTGGTAGAAGGTCTAGGTGGGGAAGATTGAGGAGGTGAGCAAAACAAGTTCTGGCAATTAGTGGTGCAGTGGGTGTGTGGTGTCTGGGAGTGGGGTGTTGATAGGGGAGGCACAAGCCTAGAGATAAATAGCTCCTGACAAGCGCTTATAGCTGGCACAGGTGTTTTTGTGCATGTTGGGCTTGCAACTGTCTGCAATGTGACAGGATTTGTTTCGTACAATGAATGAGGTGAGGGAATGAAAGGCAGAGGATTTTGAGGAGGGAGACAAGGTGGATGGGATGATGATAAGCCATGTGAACATGTTGAGGAACCAGGTGGAAGAGGGTAAGGGATTATGTGAAACGTTAAGCGTGAAGGGATGTGTGCATTTGTGGGTGGCAACCTGAAACTGGGAGTTTTATGGTTAAACCATTGGGTGGAATATTTAAAGACAGGCAAGACTGAAGGAACAGTATGTGGGAGCTTAGTCTGGCAAGACGTGAGGCATGGAAAAGGTAGCGGGACAGATAGATATCTGAAAGTGACATGTTGGGAGGAACTGGTGAGAATTGTGATGCTATCCTCTTACTGGGATCACGGTTAGTTGAAAACAACTAATGAGGGGAACAAATAATAATTAACAAAAAAACACTTGAAACGCCATAAAAGGCGGGTGCAATCAAGATAATAAAAGAAGTCTATGATGGAGGTATAATTTAAATAAAAAAATTCATAAATACTCCCCATCTCCAAAAACACCTCATGGATCTTTTCCTTGTAATAGACCTCACTGCAATACCTGCAACATGCATCCTCCCACTACACATTGCAACCCTGCCACAGGGTAAACCTTCCCCATCACTGGACATGTCACATGCTCCACAATGCATATCATATACCAGCTAACTTGCCTCCATTGCACTATTTCATATATAGGACTACACATCAACTTTCGATCAGAATGAATGGCCACAGACAAACAGTCCCCACCCACAATTTATATCTTCCAATACCAGAACATGCTAACTACCACAATTCCAACAACCTCAATGACCGTTTCACCGTGAGAGCAATCAGAGTTTTCCCCGAAACCACCGCCGCTTCAGAACTTTGGAGATGGGAACTTGCATGCCCAAATATCCTAGATACCAGACACCCACCTGGCCTTAACAACCATTAAATTTCATTTCTTTGATGCATCACTCATTATTATTAGTATTAATATTATTGTCATTTACCTAGTTATAACTATTTTTTTCCAAAATTTATCTTTCAATATTTATTTGCATAATTATTGTTTTTGTTTCAACATTCCGTACCTTTTTGTTATATTACTAATTCTATCATATACATATTTATATATAACATCTCAGTACCCCCGTCTTATCGATAATGCACTCAGTCATGTAGGAAACTTCGGCATCTGCACTCCTCCTGAACCACATGACTCATTTCCTTCAGCATGAATAAGGCGTAAAACCGAAATATTTTGTATTCTTGGATTTGTCATATATGTTCTTCACCCGTCACTGCCTTCGACTTTGGTGAGTGATGAGTCATATTCCCTTTCCTTGTAATTAATAATAATAATAATAAAGATTGTTGACAATACCTTGATGCAGATAATTGTGACAGAAGTAGATCAGTGATTTCCAGTGACAAATATAACAGGATATACAAACCTGAAAGAGAGAATTGCATTAAAGAGAAGCTAATGTACAGGATAACTAATTTCCAAAAATAATGCTAAAGTTCAAGCAAAAAGATAAAAGACTATGATGTGATCACCAATAATTAAATCCATTTACATAATATATCACTACTTTTATTAACGTGAGAAATCTATAAAAATTAACACTTGGTGTGTTTTCTGATATTCAGTTTATTTCAGTGCTGGGAGTGGAGTTGAGTATGTGTTTTTTTATACTTATTTACATCAAAAGGGATAATTATACATGGGCAAATATGACACTCCCCTTTGCTATCTTCAAAAACTAATATCATCCTAGAAATTTCTCTAACCTGTCAGTTATTTTAGTGGAAGAGGAGGAACAGAAATCAAGCTCCTAGTTGCAGTACACCTGACTGATGTGTTGTTGTAAATCCAGGTTAAATTGCAGCTTACAAAGTCAAGGAGCAAGTTAAAAAATGGAATAAGGGACAATTATTTTACATAGATAATTACACATGACAACACAGCTTATAAAATGGATGAAAACAGACACATGAAATTCTCAGGTATAAATATTTCTCAACAGAAGAGCATTGTGTGAACTGAAGTGTAGTTTAATGTATCCTGTATATTAACTGCATGATGACAGTACAAATTGGGAATAATTATGCAAAATGATCAAAAGGAGTAAGGATCAACATTGACTATGTAAAATAGCTGATAATGGGCATGACCAAAAACTCCATTCTTCAAATAACTTTGTCTATAGCCTTGCCATATACAATCAGCTCTGGATTAAATTTTATAGAAAACTTTTCTTTACAGTAGAAATACGTGCCCTACCCTTTCATAAATACAGCAAAAAAGGAGGAGTTACAGAAAAATGTGAGCGCTAATCTTTATTATGTACAAGAAAGATACAATATCTCCAAGTCATTAACATAAAACAAGAGGCCATTAATACTAAAATTTTTACCATGTGTAATGAAAGCTGCCCTACCTTATCAGGAGAGAACTTTGGTGTGGAAATCATGATCAGAGAATGAACAAATCTGATAAACAGTAGGCCACTTCAGGTTTCTCATCCTATACCAATCCAACATGGTTGGTCTCCATTTATAAGAAACAGAGGGTTAAAAATTATGTATGAATGAACTATAGCAGTAGGATACATCATAAACTAGCAGCATCAGTTTAGCCGCGCAAGTTAAAGTGGCGTGTTCATGTGCAGGGAAGCCTGGTTTGGTCCCCTTATCCACGAATATATTTTTGTATTCTTTCTCATTCTTAATCACTTCTGTAGTGTAAAAAATTGTTTTTAAACAAATTCAACAAATTATTTATTTTCCTCTGAGGAATTCAAAAATGTTTGGATGATACAAACACATGAGACACAAATTAAGTGGGCATCAGGAACATTCAATTGCTATACAGAGCTTTTATTAGTGAGGTAGGAAAGTATATTTCATTTACACTTGTAAGTTCAAGCGTTTCCTCCCTTAATTTTGAACAACATCAGACATATTTTACCATGTCATAAAATACAAGTACTCACAAAATGTGGTGAATAATTCAATCTTAACAGCATTTTCATGAATGGATATTTTTCACAATTATCTTGAAACAGTTTGCTCACACTTTGATGCCATTGTATTAGTATTTTTACCTGATGATAGAAATACACATCACATAGCTGACTAAAATGCATACATTTTGGCAGTCTTTCCCATTATCATTTGAGAAGACTGAATCATATAGCACTGTACAAGGGGGAACAAAAAAAAAAAAAAAAAAAAAAAAAAACGGGAAATTTGTCATAACGTCTTTATTTCTTAATATTTTTACACCAAATTTTGATCAACTTCAAAGTATTCTCCATTGCCCACAATGCACTTCTTTAAACGATCCTTCCATTGTTCAAAACAGTTTTTAAATTCACTTATTGGGATGTTGTTTACGCCTTCCAGTGATTTTTGTTTTACCTCTTCTACAGTGGCAAAACGTTTTCCTTTCATGTCCCTTTTGAGTATGGTGAACAAACAGAAATCACAGGGGGCTAGATTCGGGAGTAGAGAGGGTGAACAATCGGCGTCATGCTGTTTTTGGTAAAAAACTGCATTACGGAGAGAGTGGTGTCGGCCGGCGCGTTGTCATGATGGAAGAGCCAGTCGCCTGTGCACCAAAGATTTGCTTTTTTCTTCTGGATACTCTCCCTCAGTCTTTTTAAAACCTCCAAGTAGAACTCCAGGTTCATAGTTTGACTCGGGGAACAAACTCTGCATGAACAACACTTCTGCAATCGAAGAAACAAATGATCATTGTCTTGATGTTTGACTACACTTGGCTAGTTGTTTTGGGACCGGGAGAGCCACATGCCTTCCGCTGGTTTGATTGCTGCTTTTTTGGGGGGCTGTATCTTTAGCACCACGATTCATCACCAGTAATCACCTTCGGAAAAAATTCAGGGTCCTCTTTGAGCTGATTTTGAAGCTCAAAACATGCCAGGAGTTGACGTTCCCTTTGCTTGTCTGTGAGAAGGCGAGGGACAAATTTTGCTGCAACCCTTCTCAAGTGCAAATCTTTGAATAAAATATTCTGAATTAAACTCCACGATATTCCAGACATCTCACAAAGGTGATGAATGGTTCGGCGACGGTTTTCACAAATGAGGGCATTGATTTTGTCGATGTTTTTGTCACTTCTTGACGTTGAGGGGCGTCCTGAACAGGGTTGGTCATCAATTGAGATTTCTCCATTTTTAAAATGGAAAAATCCACTCGTCGACTCTGGTTTTACTTAGGGCAGCATCCCCATAAGCAGCCTTCAGAATTACAATAGTTTCTGCAGCCGATTTACCCAACAGGAAACAAAATTTCACAGCCACGCATTGCTCCCGACAATCTGCTATCACGTTTTTGCCAAAATGAAAAAAGTTGTTTTACTAAAAATACTATCATGGGTGAACTGATGCACTCACAGCGACACAACTTCGAATACTGACTCTGGTGCCGTGACCGTAATGGACACCGGGTCGAACAATGGGTTCCCTCACTCTCCTTCTTCGACGCAGCCCAATTCCTGTTACCTTTGGGTCTCCCCTCATATTAACTTGACCAACAACAAAAATTCTTCTTTCCCGGCATATGGTTAAAAGATCAACTCAATTTTTTTTTACATTGTTCTTTCATCAGCTTTCCTGATATCCGTATCCTATTTCCAAGCAATTAGTGTCTTTTCATATTCTAGGGCTAAGCTGGTTGTCTGTATCATAACTACAAACATATATATGTGGTAGCAATTCTCCAGATAGCGACAAATTTAACTGTGCCATGCATGAATGAATTATTTCTGCTAAGTTCTGCTTTCGCACGAGCAAAGTCTTCAGGCCTTTGAATTCCTGAGAGCAATTAAAACCATATTTGTAGGCACATCTAGTGTGATGAGAATTAATAATGAATTTTAAATTGAATTTAGGAATTTTCAACAGCGATGGTGTGCTAAATCACTTTGTTGCCTGAAGTGTCCTCTAGCATTGTAACCTCATTTACGCTGACAAATTTGGTGAATTTTTTTTTCTTCTGGCCTATAAACCACTAGGAACAAAGCTGAAGTTGTCAGATAAATGCAGGATGATAGTCGTCATAGCCCACTGTTGTAATATCTTCATTGATACGTGGTCGTTGTAACTATGAATATATTTGAATTTCTCGAAAGTTTCTGAATACATGAAGAATAGTTTGTCATCTCTAGTTTTTCCGCCTTTCTTCCATTGTTTCAAATATGCCTTTCTTCAAATGGAAAAAAAGTGCTGCAATGAAGAGTTTTTAAATAATAATTTAAATGAGCGGCAGTGAAGACAACCGCTTTAGCTTTGTAATCTAGTGGTATGTAGTCCTGAGGAGGCAGTTGGCACTTTATAGGGTCGAAAGGCACATCACAGAAAGATTCTTATGCAAATGGGAACTTCTTGCACTTTTCTTGGATAAATGACTCGTCACATAAAATTAGTTCATCGTCAATCATAAATGTGTAATCATTCATGATTTGCACAGTTTTGCTGGCTATCTGCTCAACCACTGATATGGAATCAATATCAGTCCATTTAGAGGAAGTATTCTGTTATCCCTGCCCGACGCATTCACATACCCACCAGAGGACATGGAGGTGGACAGCCAATAGGTGGTGCTGGTATTAATGGAACTAGCATCACTATACTTCAGAGGCTCTAAGACGGTCAATCACATGCGACGTGGCGAATATAAATACAGCTACGCTGCACTGCCTAAACCAGTACAGTATTCGCTGATGCTAAGTTTTCATTGCCGTCTCACCATACCTCTCATCGTGGACTTTGATCATGTGCTTCTAGGTTCTCTGTTCAGTTTGCTCTTTGGACTCAGTGCTTCTTCTCGTGGATTTTCATCCTGCATGTCTTGGTTCTTCGTGTCTCTACCCACGGCTGGCTTGTCTCGTCCACGGCTGGCTTGTCTCGTCTCCGGCTGACCTCCGGTCCGGCCGTGTTGACCTCTATGATCGCCGCGCGGATACAGCGAATTGGCAACGAGGAAAAAAGGTAATCAACAGTAATCATGGACGTGGTTACTCACCTTCTGGAGCAACAACAACAGCAGACAGAGTTGCTACGGCAGTTGCTCCAGCCATTAGTGGTAGTACAGGAGGCTAAATCAGACCAGGTCACAGCAAAATCACACATTTGTTCATCAGCTTTTCCACCATTTAACGGTGCCAAGGAAGACTGGGATATATATTTGCATTGTCCCAAACAGCATTATACGGCGTTCCAAGTTACAAAGGATGCCTTACAGCATTCGCTGTTTCTGTCGTGGGCATCACCCCGACACATTTTTTTCTCCTTCGACAATTGGCACCACTAACGGATCCAGTTGTCCTTACATTCAAAGAAATGTGCACACTGTTAACTAATTGTTATTCTCAAAGATACTACGTGGTGGGCTCCCACCTGGAATTCCATCGGTATCATAAACAACCGGGACAATCGTAGCGGTCACGAGTGACAGATCTCCAAGGCCTCAGCCGCAAATGCAACTTCACTTGTACAAACTCAGAGTGCAAGGCCTCATATGCAGACTCCCTGATTCGCAATGTCGTCGTGCAGCTAGCTCCAGACCTATAGGTGCGCACAGTGGCATTGAAACTTGATAATCCATCACTGGAGTACATCCTACGCATCGCGCACACGTATGAAATTGCTCAGGCTGCAAACGAGTGTCTCATGGCACCTCCACAGTTAGCAGCAGTCCAAACGGCACAACGCAACCCCCGCCTATGAGGTGCATTCCAGACACCAACAAAGCAGGACAGTCTGCCAAAATTGGGCACTCCGCCCCAGTCCAGTAGCCCAAATGCATCAAGATGGTCCATACAATACAGACTATATATAACTCCTACTGGTGACTCGTTCACACAGAAACTGTTCTTAACTCTGAGAATCACCAACTAGGGTATCCGTTTTCAGTAGGACACTAGGGCTACTGTCTTGATAATAAACCAAGCTACCTACGCCTGTCCTACTAGGCTCCATTGTCTCCACCTTCACGACATTTAGTATTGTATGGGGATAGATCCATTCTCCTGCGAGGTCAGTTGTCCATCACGGCCGCCTACAAACAAGTTACCAGACCAATCACCTTTTTTGCTGTGGACCAGCCCTCGGCTACTAATATTTTTGGGTTAGACTCATTTACCACATTTGAATTCTCAATCCCTGACGAAGTCCAGGTCATGCCATGACCTCGATGCCCTCTGCACTCAGTTTGCACCCTCCAATATGTTGGACCTATAGTGCGCCTCAGATTTTGAGGCTCACATCACCTTCCGGCCAGGTGCAGTACCTCACTTCTGCTGGGCCAGACCTATTCCATTCACTCTACATGCAGCAGTAAAACAGGAGCTTGACTGACTTCAGAAGGTTGGAGTATTCGAACTTATCAAGTCCAGTGCATGAGCTACCCCACTCGTCATACGTAAACCCAATGGCACCCTCCAGTTATATGCGGATTTTAAGGCCACAATTAATGCTCAGTCTCAAATTGAAACGTATGCACGACAGGAAGATCTCCTCACAAACTTGCGGGCGGTGAATACTTCTCGAAGATTGACCTTGGAGATGCATATTTGCAGCTCCCACTAATTGAGGAATCGCAAAACATCACTGTCATCAACACACCTTTCGGACTCTACAAATACAAGCACCTCCCATTTGGCATCGCTTCTGAGCCAGCAATGTTACAAAGCTATTTGGAACAGTTGCTGCGGCATATCCCTGCATGAGCAAATTATCTGGACGATATCATTGTAACAGTAGCCATTCGCCAGGAGCATCTACAAAACCTTCGCACCCTATTTGCAGCCTTACAGGATGCAGGGCTGTGGCATCATCTCGAGAAGTGTAGGTTTTTTCGGGAGGAAGTGGAGTATCTCGGCCATTGGCTCAACAAAGATGGAATTAGGAAAAAAGATCACAACGTGGCCGCCACAGACTCCCTACCCTGCCATAAGAAGTTGACGGAACTGCTAGCTTTTCTCGGAAAAATTAACTACTATTCTAAGTTCTTGCACAAGCAGCACATATTTCGCCCCTCAATCAGCTCCAAAACAAGGGCATCCCCTACAACTGGACCCCAGCTTGCCAATGAGCCTTCGATCAGTTGAAAATCAAGCTAAGATCTGCTCCATATCTCACGCCGTTTTCCCCTACACGGCCTCTAGTCTTGGCAGCCGGTGCCTCAGCATATGGAATCAGGGCAGTACTCTTGCATAGGAACGAGGATGGCTCTGAACAACCTATAGCTTACGCCTCTCAGACATTGACTCCAGCACAATGTAACTACTCGAAAATCGAGAAACTGGCACTGGCAATAGTCTTTGCTATCAAGAAATTTCATGTATATTTGTTCGGAATAAAGTTTTGCCTCATCACGGATCACAAACCATTGGTGGCAATATTCGGACCTCACTCCAGCCCCCCAGATGAACGGCCCAATGCCTCAAATGTTAGGCGATGTTTCTGAGTGCTTATAACTACACCATCCAGTATAAGCCAACAGCACAGCACTTAAATTCCGACGCCTTATCACACCTGCCTACTGGCCCTGATCCAGAATTTGATTAACAAGAAGTGTTGTTTTCATACTGATACAGAGAGGAAGCAAACAGTGGACGGTTTCCCAAGTTACAGCGATCCAAATTCCCTCCGCCACCTACCAGGACCCAATCTTGCGACACGTCCTGCAATACATCATCCACGAGTAGCCAACATATTTCACATGCAAAGTGGACAACAAACTGAAGGCATGGCATCACATATCCCACAGGCTCTCGGTCCTGGATGATGTAATCCTCTGGGATGCAGAAAACGACACACATCACGTGGTCATCCCAGCAGAATTGCACCCACAAATCTTAAAGCTCCTGCATCGAGGACAATGGGGCATGTACCGCATGAAGAATCATGCAAGAATACATGCTTATTGGCCAAGAATCAGTCGAGACATTGAGAAGATAGTAAGCAACTGCACCACAAGCTTTCGCACCCTGGCCCACTCCCCGCCAACCTTGGGACTGCATTCACCTGGACTTTGTGGGTCCATTTTTTAGAACAATGAGGTTACTCATCATTGATGCCTACTCCAAGTACCCATATGTGGTCTACATGGCATCTACCATGACGGAAGCCACACTAAATGCATTAAACCAGGTTTTGGCCATTGAAGGTTTACCATGCACGCTCGTCTGACAATGGGTCCCAATTCACAGCAACCACCTTCAAGGAATTCTGTGTGGCCAATGGCATGTAACACATATTTAGTCCTCCATTCCATCCCGCCTCAAATGGTGAAGCAGAATGCCTGGTCAGGATGTTCTAACAACAAATGCTGAAAGTGGTACAGTCAGCTACGACGTCTTCCACCCTCACTCTTTTTTAAGCACTTATCAGACCACACCAACCAATGGTCATAGCCCAGTGGAACTTCTTCACGGATAACAACCACAGACGTTGTTGTACCTCCTGGCAGAGCCCCAATCCAGGCTCTCTCACCGTTACACGCCAGGCAGTGCGGTATGGGCACGCTCCTGGGGGGAAACACCACATGGACGCCGGCAATGGTAGTGGAGACACACGGACTGCACGTCATCTCAGTACAAATGCCTCAAAGATTGGAACGCCACCATCAAAACCAGCTGCGACCTCGAATGACGGCAGGTCCATCACCATCACGACTACACCTCGCCACCAGCTCCATTAGTGGAGATTCCAAAGCCACTCTCGCCACAAGCGACACACGACCATATCACTTGCACCCAAGAAAGTCAACAACACTTTCAGCACCGGCCAACAGTGACGTCGAGATGGACACCCCCAGCGATCCTCCACCACCCACATCGGCACCCACATCACCGCGTCCTCAACACTTGAGTACAGCTGTAGAAATTGAGAACGATCTGGCCGGGCTGCCACTGCCACTCCAACCTCATCTTCCTAAGCATCATCAAGGCCACTTCCATCCTTACGCACCTACTTCAGGAGGGAAGGATCTACGAGGCGTATTCCAAAAGTAAGGTCCGGGGTACAAGATGTCACAGATGATAGGCCTGAATGACGTTTCCCACCTGCAGCGCCATCTACCAACTCCTGGTAAATATGCAGTATTGTTGGCGTGCCGCAGAAGCCGTATATCTATTGTTGAGAGCAGTTCGAAATGGCCGCGACAATCGTAGCTCCCGCCAGTTGTGAAGTGCGCGGTGTGATTAGATTTTTGTTGGCAAAAGGATCGTCAGCTGCGGACATCCATCGCGAATTGTGTGTAGTGTATGGACCAAACATAATGAGTGAGAAACAAGTTCGACACTGGTGTCGAGAATTTCAAAGTGGTTGCACAGATGTGCACGATCAACAGCGGAGTGGCAGGCCCAGTATTCGGACCGACGACATCGTCGAGCAAGTTAACCAAAAACTGCGAAGTGATTGGCGTTTGACGATTAGTGGTCTGGCTATGGAATTCCCAAATGTTGCTAGAACCTCAATTTACAGGATTGTCACTGAAGAGCTTGGATATCGGAAGCTTTGTGCGCGGTGGGTGCCAAAACTGCTCACCGCTCAGCACAAAGAGCAACGAATGCATAGCGCACGACAATTTTTGGAGCGCTATAGACAAGATGGAGACAGTTTGTTTTCCCAAATTGTTACGGGAGACGAGACGTGGATAGCGTACACCAACGCAGAATCAAAACAACAATCAATGCAGTGGCGCCATTCCTGTTCACCCAAACCAAAAAAGTGTAAGCAATCGCCGTACACGAATCGCAAAATGATGGCTTCTGTGTTTTGGGACGAAAAGGGCGTCCTTTTGATTGAATTCATGGACCGTGGGACAACCATTACAGCTGACGTGTACTGTGCAACGCTCACCAAACTGAGACGTGCCATCCAAAATCGACGCCACGGGAAACTGTCGTCTGGCATCATCCTCCTGCACGACAACGCACGCCCGCATACTGCTTCCAAAACCAAAGAGAAAATTCAAGAGTTTCGTTGGGAAATCCTAGACCACCCTGCTTACAGTCCAGATCTTGCACCAAGCGACTATTTTCTCTTCCTGCATTTGAAACGGTGGCTTGGTGGACAACGATTTCAAACCGATGAAGAACTCAAGATGAGCGTTACCAATTGGTTCAGGTCCCAGGCGGCAGACTTTTATGCCGAGGGGTTAAAGAAACTGGTACAGCGTTACAGAAAGTGTATAGATATGAACGGCGATTATGTGGAAAAGTGAACTAGATATGTAGTTACATACTGACGTTAATAAAAACCTTGTATCCTGAACGATGTTTTTATTATGATCAAACGGACCTTACTTTTGGAATACGCCTCGTAGTATTCCAGCCTGACGCATTCACATGCCTGCCAGAGGACATGGCGGTGGTCAGCCGATAGGCGGCGCTGACAACAATGGAACTAGGGCCACTACACTTCAGAGGCTCCGAGACAGCCAATCACACGCAACGAGGCAGATATAAATACAGCTGCACTGCACTGGATAAACCAGTACAGTATTCACTGCAGCTAAGTTTTCGTTGCCATCTCACCATACCTCTCATCGTGGACTTTGATCGTGCGTGTCTCGGTTCTTCATTCAGTTTGCTCTTTGGACTCAGTGCTTCTTCTCATGGACTTTGATCATACACATCTCGGTTCTTCGTTTCTCTACCATGGTTGGCCTGCCTTGTCTCCGCCTGACCTCTGGTCCACCTGTGTTGACATCTAGGGCCAGCGTGCGGATACAGCAAGTATCATTCCATGATTTTTGCATATAAAAAATGTGAAGTGTAGAGCAATTGTGAAAATACCACTGAATTGTTTGCTAATCCACTTGTCCACTTCTGCACCATAACTCTGGCTAGTCAATGCCAGCACTATATGTCTTTTAAAATGCATGAAAATAATATTTTTAAGAAATTGTTGCTAAAATATAAACAATGTTCACAGTACAAAAGAGAGACAGGTTCAGATAACTGGTAACTGCATCACTTTATCAAACAGCTGATTAAAACCATAACAGTGCTATGTTTCAATAAACTAAACTAACTAATATCTAGCATTTGAACAACACGCACATAACGATCGGACAAGGAATTAATCCAGGCAATGGGAATAGAGTAAGGCTCCAATAAGCTGAAATAGTATCATACATAGGACGCCAACTTTACAAACAAAAAAACCATGTGGTTGGTGTTTCTACAGACAGGTAAAAATACTAATAAAAATGCTTCAAAGCTCACATGAACTTTTCAAGATAATCCTCAAATATCTACTTGCGAAGATACTGTTAAGATGCATTCAATTAATCGCCACATTTTGTGAGTGCCTGTGTTTTATGACATGATAAAATATGCCTTTAATGGTTCAAAATTAATGAAGGAAAGGCCATAATTCACAAATGTGAACAATATATGCTTTCGTTTATCTAAAGAAGAAGGGGGGAAAAAAAAAAAAAAAAAAAAACCTGTATGTAACTGTGAAAGTATATCTTTCATTAAATGTGTATGTAATTTGGTTTATAATTTATATCATCCAAACAATTGCAAATTCCTCAGAGGAAAATAAATAAATAATTTGTTGAATCTGTTTAAAAAAAATTGTGATGCTAAAAATGTGAAAAACAATGAGAAAGAATATTTTTTTAAAATGCGGATATTGGATCGAACCTGTGACCTCCCTGTATATGAACATACCGCCTTAATGCACATGGCTCAACCAGTGCTGCTAGATTATGAGGTGTCCAATTGCTATAGATCATTCATACACAATTTTACAATTTTTAACCTCCAATATCTCATAAATGGAGGCCCACCACGCCAAACTGTCTAAGGGTGAGAAACCTAAAGTGGCATACTATTTATCAGATTTGTGATCATGCTTTACACGCTTAAGACTCTCCTTGTAAAGTCAGGCAACTTTCATTACACACCGAAAAAAGAATTTAGTATTAAAGGCTTCTGTTTTATAAAGCTGAAAAAAAGTGTTAGAAACATTAGTAAACAACAAGGACTCCAACTGAGCTACTATTTTCTGTACATGAGAAGAAAATTTTTTTAAGTTCCACCTCATAAAAATCCCCAGAAAATCGAGAATGAAACAGGAATTTCTATACATTACAATTTTCTAGTGAATATGAATAAAGAAAGAGGAAGGTCCGATCTCCTATCTTAGATAAAATAAAACAAACTAAAAAAGTATATACAGAACACTGAACAGTTTACTTCACATAACCATCACATATAATGTTATTTGACAATAAAGGGTGTAAATTTGAAAATAACATGTATGTTTTGTGTACGAGGGGGGACCCAAAAGTAACGGGAATAGGGCTGCGGTAGGGAGGGAAAGTGGGGGAACCCATTGTTCGATCTGGTGTCTGTTACTCTCATCCCACCTGAGTCAGTGTGCGAAGTTGTGTCGCTGTGAGTGCATCAGTTTGCCCGTGATAGTTTTTTTACTAAAACAACTTTTCCATTTCGGCGAAAACGTGATGGCAGATTGTCGAGAGCAGCACGAGGCTGTGAAATTTTGTTTCCTGTTGCGGAAATCGGCCGCGGAAACTATTGCAATGCTGAAGACTGCTTACGGGGATGCTGCCCTAAGTAAAACCAGAGTCTATGAGTGGTTTTCACGTTTTAAAAATGGAGAAATGTCAATTCATGACCAACCCCATTCAGGACGCCCCTCAACGACAAGAAGAGACGAAAACGTAGACAAAATCAATGCCCTCGTTCGTGCAGACCGTCACCGAACCACTGATCAACTCTGTGAGATGCCTGGAATATCATGGAGCTCAATTCAGAGGTTTTTATCCGAAGATTTCCACATGAGAACGGTTGCAGCTAAATTTTTCCCTCGCCTTCTCACAGACGAGCAAAGGGAGCGTCGACTTCATGCATGTTTTGAGCTTCAAAATCAGCTCAAAGAATTTTTTCGAAAGTGATTACTGATTACGAATTGTGGTGCTATGGATACGACCTTGAAACAAAGCAGCAATCAAGCCAGTGGAAGACGTGCTCTTCTCATTCCAAAAAAAAACTCGCCAAGTGAAGCCAAACATCAAGACAATGATCATTTGTTTCTTCGATTGCAGAGGTGTTATGCACGCGGAGTTCGTTCCCCCGGGTCAAACAGTCAACCAGGAGTTCTACTTGGAGATTTTTAAAAGATTGATGGAGAGTATCTGGAAGAGAAGGTCAGATTTTTGGAGCAGAGGCAACTGGTTCTTCCATCATGACAACGCGCCGGCCCACATCGCCCTCTCCGTAAAGCAGTTTTTGACCAAAAACGGCATGACACAGATTGTCCACCCCACCTACTCACTGGATCTAGCCCCCTATGGTTTATTTTTGTTCCCCAGACTCAAAAGTGTTATGAAAGGAAAGTGTTTTGCCACTGTGGAGTAGGAAAAACAAAAATCGCTGGAAGGCATAAATAACATCCCGATAAGTGAATTTAAAAACTGTTTTGAACAATGGAAGGATTATTTCAAGTTTTGCATTGTGGTCAGTGGAGAATACTTTAAAGGTGATCAAAATTTGGTGTAAAAATATTAAGAAATAAAGACGTTATGACGAATTTCCCGTTTTTTTTTGGGTCCCCCCTCGTACTCATGTTCTCTGTGCATCTGCATTGTACTACCATCATTTGTGGTAAGAAAGGGTCTTATTACTTTCCCAATTTATATTTTGTAATTTCAATATAAAACCATGGATTAAAGCCAGAACAATAGACATAGCCAATCGCAATTAGAAAAAAATTATTAATTAATTACAAATAAACCTACATGATAACACCTGTTAGTAAGACCTTAAATTCTAACATTATTTTGATGATTTATTAATATAATTACCAATTTCTTTTTGTAACAGATATTTGGAAATTTTAAACTTGAGAAGACAGAAGGTAGCTTGTTTGAGATGACAATGATACCTGATAGGATGCAAATGGGAAAAGACTGAACTGTTTCAAGGTGACCTGGAGAGGATATAAACTATGTAGGTCAACATGCAAAGAAGATACAGGGTTCTTACTCTTTTAGCAAAAGAAAAATTAAGGCCTTTTTAAGGCAATTTTTCATATTTTTTAAGGCTATATTTAACGTATATTAAAATGTTATGAAAAAAATAATATGCAACTTACAGCAAAGAAATTAAAATATTCATGTTAAGATTATGATGAAATAATATTTGAGTTTATAAATTAATAAACAATAAATTTCTAATAAATTTACTTTTGTTTTCACACAATACAGTGAATATTGAAACTTTTTCCCTTTTCATATAATAAACATAAAATATAAAAACTACTATACCCCGGAAAACTGACACAAGGGCAAAAAGAAATAGTACCACCTTAGTAATAACAATTAACAACATATAAATACATAATTTAACTTAATTTTTTTTTATACATTATAGCACATTAGCAGTTACATCAGAGAAAGGACTGCCAAATTGTCAGCTCAATTACTTATCAGATTTCAGGTATAATGTTGAATGAGGAAGACTCACCCCCCCCCCCCTTTTTTGAAAGCTACATGTAAAAGAACCTTTAAAGATGAAAAATTTTCCATTGGTTTAAGAAACAGGTTAAATACAACTTTTTAAACATCTTTTGAGATACAGCAGTAGTTCCTATTTGGCATATTTGATCAAATATTTTCTTGTATGAGTAAAGTTTACTTTCCAGATGAGCTACAAGATGTTATAAGGATAAACATAAAACATACTGGTAAGAGTCATTAAAATGTATGCAGGTTAAATAAAAAAATATACACTTTTTTAATGATATTTTTTTTTATTTTCACATTGTTTAAAAACGAAGGTCAATTCTCTTTTAAATCTTTCAATAGAGCCTTAACCCTTTAACTGCTACGGTTCGGCCGGCCGAGCCCTCGCTGAGTGCGGCTTTGTTTACGCCTAAGCTGTTTACCTGCGCTGGAATGCCGCATTAGACCGGACCGCTGTGTGCTGAATACATCTGGAGCGTTGTGTGAGGAGTTCTTCTGCTGTCGCTCTGCGATTTGAAACCGCAGATACAAAATAAATACAGTAAATATAACATCTAAAGTTTTTCAGTTTAAAGCTCCTCTAAAAGTAAATGTCTGCGTAATCAAACATGACGGTACTTCATATACTATATAGATATTACAGCAACTGAAATGTTTTTAGTTTGTGAGCGTAGTAATTTATCTGGAGAGAACCTTTCCGAATACCCTTCACAAATTCTGCACAAATTTTCCAGTCTTCTTTTTGACCCGGTTAATATATATATATATATTTTTAATTATTTTCTTTAGTTTTAGAGGCGTATAAATGTAATATAATTATTACTCTGCAGTTGACCATGGTTAGTAATTCTTTTTGTGTGATAAGCCTTGAAAAATGGTACAACACACAGTGATACATTACATGTTCTGCATTGGTTTCTCGACGCACTTTCTGTATTGAACATACAGCGCATTTACGCATTGGCGTGCTCTTCTTTGAATTTGCAATAAGAATGAAATTTGGAAAAAAGGTCTCAAAAATTTGCGAGGGCGATTTCAAGGGGGGGGGGGGTGGCGTCTCACGGAACCTGATCTTACAAGACGGGGGGGGGGGGGGGGGGGTGTCAGGAAATCCTGAAAAATTCCTCACGAAATTTAAATTTATGGATGCAACAGACGAAACTCTGCAACTGGCATTTTTCGTCCGGTTACTACTCGGTGAAGAGCGTGAGCATTTAAAATGCAGTGTTCGAGAATGTGGAATAAGAACTTTTTAAACCACTTCATAGTGAAAATATAGTGTGAATTGATTCTCGTGTATCTGTTGGTCTCATCAGCATTAGATATCATATGATATTTCGTTAGAAATATCAGGAAAAATGACAAACTGCTGGAATGTTAACGTAATCCACACTTGTGTCCTGCAGCTTAATCGACAAGCACATGCTGTCAAACACGTCACTAAAGCATTCTCTTTTTCCACACATTTCGCTCGAACAATCTGTAGCTTCAAACTCTGAAAAATGGTCATTTTCCACTAGCTGATGTACACAGCTTAGGAAAATTACATCGAGATCCTGTCGAAGGGTTATCACTGCCATCCATATTAAAGTGATTATATTCACTGTCGCTTCTAGTAATAATCTCCATGATTTCTTCCGCGGTACAAACACGACGGCGTATTTGGGAGGACGATGGTTCAAATCCCCGTCTAGGCATCCAGATTTGGGTTTTCCATGGTTTCCCCAAATCACTCCAGGTGAATGCCGGGATGCTTCCTTCAAAAGGCCATAGCCGAATTCCTTACCATTCCTTGCCCCCCATTCTTTAACATCTCTAAAAACCTCGCTGTTAAGAGACGATAAGCAGTTAAAAAAAATAATGACTGTATGCCATTTTCTCAGCGAAAACTAAAAGGAAAAGAGCAACACAAATTAGATCGCAGCTGCCAATGCTCAAGGGCCGAATGAGGAAAACAACTAACCACCCTGGGTGGAAATATGGCTTCATAGCCAGGCCGCTAAGAGGCTAGCGTGTTAACACGTCTGGAGTACAGACAGGGCGGCGAGGCGGCGCGTGTATACACGTCTGGAGCAGAGACAGAGCGGCAAGGCGGCGCGTGTATACACGTCTGGAGCACCTGGGCGCAGTAGTAGCCATGCGCGTTAACGCGTCTACAGCAGTCAAAGGGTTAATTTTACTTTCAACATCCTCAAATTCAGCTTTTTTAACTTTAGCGGTTTGTCGAAAACTATTGGACTGTGTGATGTACTTAACATCCCCTATAACCTCAGCTTTATCTGCTAGTTTATCAGCATTATCTTCAAGATCTTTAATTGCAGTTACTAGGTGTGCCTTTTTACACTTCAAATCTTCCAAATCATCTAAAATACATTTGCGTTTCACTCCCTGAATCCCTGTATTCTTTGCATTTTTTTTCTCTTCCAGGTACGCAATATATTTTAGACGAGCCATAGCTACATACATCCTTAACTCCTTAGTTATTAACAACTTATTTTTGCTGTTTTTGAAATGTTGACTGACTAATCTTTGAGCCACTAAAGACTCTTCTTTTAAATTTTCAACTTCCAACTGCTTGTTCACAGAGAAGCCTAGTTCAACATCAGCTTGTCCATGTGATAACAGCAACAATATTTTTATTACTTTGTGTACTCTGTTATAATCTTCTTTGCCTAGATACTTCTCTAAAAATATATCTAATCGTGGATTCTCATCATGTGGATTAAATGAGCTGAAGTGGTTTGAAGCAATAAAACAATATATACATAAGAAACTTGTTAGAAATTGCCAAGAAATGTAAGACACAGGCATGTACGAAGCAGAACTACATAAGAGAGGATCTGTGCAAAGACTACTACTTGCTTGAAATTATAAGCACTTTGACTCGCACTTGGTCAAGGTCGAGCCAAAGAGAAATCTGCACTGATTGTGAAGAGGAAACTACATAAATTAATTATTACGAAGGGAGAGAAAAAATTCTAGAGAACTCCGTTGCTGTCGAAGTTATTTCAGACAACAAAGCAACAATCTTTGACTGCTAACAGGACCTGTGCATATCTAATGCTGTTTACGTAAATGTGAGCCTTTTGTGTTATCAATTGAAGCAAATTCTGAATACTTGATACTAAACTACACAGCGATGGATCAGATTTTAATTTTGAGCTCCAGCACCAGTAAAAGAAGCATAATGGGAAAGTTTTCAGCTCCTATGGCAGATGCAGTAGCATAACGAGACACACTTAACATTTGATTCTTTGAAATCCAAGTCAAAATCAATTCAACAGTTTTCGGGTTAGGCTAGATTATTCATACAATGATTGTGTTGTAATGTCTCAAGGAAATACATCAGATTTTAATTTTGGCCCAAGCTTTCAAATTCTGAAAACCTGTTCAAAATCTGCATGATGTTGGAAAACAGACATATTCCAAATACAGATTTACGTATGTGGTATATATTAATACATGTAAGGCAAATGTTTCAATTTTTGAGCAGAAACTTTAGCAGATGTTATTAGGTAAAAATGTAGCCTGTGTAACAGCCCTCATACCTGAACTTTACATAGAATTGTATTTTATAAATTATTTGTAGTGAGCTAAAGTTTGCTTGAATATGATCTGATATGTTTGCTTTGCAATTTCCTGTAAATCAGTGTATATAGACTTTATTTTATGAAAAGAAATTATTTAAAGGCCATTTAATATGTTTAAGAACCGAATTGTACAAGAGAACTGCTTAAATGTTTGTAATTCCAAGTATTAATGCAAGTTACGATGTCTACAGGACAATTTTATACAGTTTAAAATGATTTCTATAAATAATTTTGTGTTTAAGTATCTTTTATTTCCATTTCTGACCATTTTGTAATGATGTTAAATGATTAAGTACTATTTCCAATTGTTTTTAATATGTTTAATTGTTTGAGCAATTGTTAATGTTCGTGAAATATCTCGCGGAAGCTTTTGAAGTGTTTGGGAAATTTTGATACAGCCCATATAAAGAAATCAGCAGAAGGAGAGTTAGTTAGTTTTATACAGATTAACTTTGCAACTGCCAAGGACTGCGTTAGTAGTATCTCTGGATTGTATCTCTGCATGTAAACAATATCGTTGAAGTGTTGTCTGGAAATAAACAGAAGTTTAAGCTGAAATACATTGTGGACTACTTAATTACTGGATTAATTAAACCACCAAGAAACCTGACATGGTGACTGGGACAGGACAAGAAATCATTAAACATCTGTGAGATGTTAATTTTCTATAAGAATCTGCAGCAAATTGCGACGAGTTATCGACGGACTGCGATGTGACATTTAGAAGAAGTTATAAAGGGTTGGAGAATTTCAACGAGTGAATTATTCGGCGACAACTTGAAACTGAGTACAACGAGTTGGCAGCACTCATCGAAGATTTTCCTTCGACAACTGGAATCGACAGTAATTTTCCCACAGCATGCAGATTTTTTTAAGCCTCAGGATACCATCTTTCTTCGAAACTGGGTGATTAGAAGACAGACATCTTATAGCAGTGCAGTGTTCTGTGTGTGAAAAGTTTGGTTAAGTGTTTTAATCAGTGAAAAAGTGGTGTTTAGTGGTGTAAAAGTGCTACGTGGAGAAAAATAAGGTTTCAAAAAGTATTTAAATGGTACCAAACTGACAACAAACAGTAAGTACTGAATATTCAAATTTTTTTGGCATGTTCATTTGTGGCAGGTTAACAAAATTTTAACTATCTTCAAGTTTGTTTTCATATTGATTTTGCTAATAACTGAAAATGGCTGATAGTCAGAATCTACAAACATTTCGAGAACTTTTGTAGCCAAATTCGACGCTACATTTTCTGAATTTACAAGTGAATTAAAGAGTGATACTAATAGTAAATTTTCTGAAATTAATTCTCAGTTTCCTGATATCAATTGTAAATTCAACAACAAATTTTCTGAGATTAATTCTCAATTTTCTGAATTTAAAAAGGAGTTAAATCTCGATAGCAAATTCTCTGAAATCAATAGTAAATTTGATATTAAGTTTTCCGAAATTGATGGCAAATTTGACAGTAAGTTTTCTGAATTTAAAAATGAATTGGATTTTGAGAGCAAATTCTCTGAATTGGCTGACTGTTTTCATGAGAAAATCAGTAAGCAATTTCAGGGTTTTAGTTCTCAATTTAAAGAAGATATTAATATTTTAAACTCTAAATTGGAGGAAGCAGTTGTAGTGTGCCAGGAGAAATTTGAAAAGGTTACACAAATTTGTGAAGATAATAAGGATTCCAGTATTTTTTAATTAATGAAGTGGGCTGTAAATACGATAAGGAAATTAGAGAAGTAAAAGAAGAATATAATAACAGGAAAGAGGAGTATGTGAGTTTGTTCAAAGCCAGTGATAGTAAAGCTGCTCAAAGGGTCAACGAGTTGAGGCAAGAGGTGGGATTAAATATTAATACATTGGTGCAGCAGCAGGAACAGTTAGCGCATGGATTAGAAAGTAATGTAAATCAGTTAGAGAAAAGGGTTACTGGGTTGCAGATACAGTTAAGTCAAGCTCCTACACCAGGTAATCCAATTTTCAGTGCTGATGTTAAGGATGAGTTTGAATTCTATGATGACAGTGGAAGACTTCACCCTATTGAGTTTATAGATAATTTTGAAAGATCGGACTATTTTAATTTGTTACCCGACAGTAAGAAAATTGCACTTGTGTCTAAACATCTAAAGTCTTATGCTAGGACATGGGGTGACAGGCAAGCTAGGGAAGTTAATGATTATAAGCTGTTCAAAGAAAACTTTTTGAAACATTTTTGGTCGACTAGTAGACAGATTCAGGAAAAGAGGGAGTTGATGATTGGGAGACCATTCAAACCTGGTAGTGAAACTCAGCATGATTTTTTTTCATAAATGTTGGCTCCAGTGTTATTATTTAGACCATCCTTATGAGGAGGAAGAATTCATTGATTTGATAGGAGCTAGGCTACCTCAGCAAACAAGAAATTTAATTGGTACTTTGCATGTAATCAATGTGGATAGGGTTTCTGAATTGTTGAGACGCTTGGATGCCCAGGAGTCATTCAATGAACAACATTACCACCATCAACACCGTAGGAGGGAAAGCAGAAGTCCTTCAAGGGAGAATCAGAGATCAAGAAATGGTAGATCCAGGGGAAGAGGTCATGATAATTATGCAAGGAGAAATGATAATGGGAAAGTGAGGGAACAGAACCCTCAAACTGGAAAGGAAAAGCAGCGAAAGGGGCAGTCAAACTAAGATCCCCCACTGTGTGGGACCCAACAGTGGTGGGTAAGACTTTGGGTCTAGGTACTGTTTCCCATGAGGTAAATGTTATAGTTAGAAATACTGGTGGGTCAAAACTTACTAAAAATTTGGTTAGTGGTGGCTCTAATAATAATAAAATTGTTGAAGAGATTGGAGTCATACCTAATGATGACCAAGGAGTATATTTAACTGTAAAGGAAGTAGTTTCTGATAGTAATGTTTCTGTAGTAACATCTTCAGACTGTGACAATGTCGTAAATCCAGGATGTGATGACAAAGTTGCTAAATGTAATGTAGAAAATAATCCCATAGTGGTAGGTAACTTGGTGGAGGTAGCAGAAAGTGAATTACAAGATATGGGGATAGTAATGAGGAATGTAATTAATAATGTTGATGAGGTAAAGTTTGATGATAGGATAGAGCAGAAAGGGGACCACCATAGTACCTTATCACTCAGGTCAGTGTGTGAAAGTAATAATTTTTATGTAGAAGATTTACGGAATGGTCACAGCTTAATTACCAAAAGGGATGCAGAATTTATAGTACAGTGGGGCTATCTGAAAAAGGTGGGATCCAGCATGGCATAGTTGGAACTGTGTGTGCTTATATAGGTGGTAAGGAAGTTTATAGAAGTGCTGAAATTGATAAGTTTCTTAAATACCTTGAAGATGAGGGTGATACAGTGGTGTGGATAGGAGACCCAGATGAGGCGGAGAATTGTAAGTTAAAATATTTGTCTACTGAAGAGAGAGAGGTTGAAAAGACCTATGTACCAATCCCTATGTTGGAAACCTGTTCAGAATGTGACTTAGCTGATACATTATTTAGTTCTTTACTTGATGCGGATGGTAGTATTGAACAAACAGGTGGGAGTGTAAGGATTTATCTGAGCCAGTTTCTGACTTTGAAAAATGTAGAGAATGTGACTTCTGTGACACTATGTTTAGTACAATCTTTGATGTAGGAGATAATTGTGAAGTGATAACAGCTGAGAAAAATGTTTATGTTGTGAAAGAAGTCATTAAGCCAGATGTTAAAACAGTTGTAGGTAATGATTTAGTTGGTTTGTTAAGTTTACGTAGTAATCAGACAATGGATAGTGGAGTTGAAATTAATGACAGACTAAACTGCAGTAGTGATAATAGCAAATTTGTATTACCAGTCGAGTCAGCAACATTGCTTTTAAAGCACAGACAATTTGTAAAAACAGAACCATTTTATGTGTCCGCTGTTCTATGGTTATACCAAAGTCTGTTGTTTGAGATGATTCAAAGTTGGTGTATCTGTCATTATATAGTGAAGCTCTGTAGTATTAGATGTTTATTCAAAGGTTGAAGAAAATTGGAAAGTTAGGAAAAAGTAATTTACATGATTTTGGGTTTCCAGGGAAATCCTGGAACCCACTTCTATAGTAAGATGTAGGGGCCTTTACCAAAAATCTGGGGAGGGGTACCCTAATGTCTGCTATGTTTCAAGAGAATTAGTTGTTGCAATGCATGGTTTGAGGAGGGGTCACCAGCTGTAAATATTTAATTTTATAAATAAGTATTAAGTGAATCCTGGGGAGGGGTTGTAACAGCCCTCATACCTGAACTTTAAATACAATTGTATTCTTATAAAGTATTTGTAGTGAGCTAAAGTTTGCTTGAATATGATCTGGTATGTTTGTTTTGCAATTTCCTGTAAATCAGTGTATATAGACTTTATTTTATGAAAAGAAATTATTTAAAAGCCATTTAATATGTTTAAGAACCGAATTGTACAAGAGAATTGCTTAAATGTTTGCAATTCCAAGTATTAAAATGCAAGTTACGATGTCTAAAGGACAATTTTCTACAGTTTAAAATGATTTCTGTAAATAATTTTGTGTTTAAGTATCTTTTATTTCCATTTCTGACAGTTTTGTAATGATGTTAAATGATTAAGTACCTTTTCTGATTGTTTTAATATGTTTGGGTAATTGTTAATGTTCGAGAAATATCTCGCGGAAGCTTTTGAAGTATTCGGGAAATTTCGATAGAGCCTATATAAAGAAATTAGCAGGACAGTTAGTTCGTTTTATACAGATAACTTTGCAACTGCCAAGGACTGCGTTAGTAGTATTGTCGCAAAATAATCGCGGAAGTACTTAGAGAGGTGTTGCGAAAGAACCGTAGAAGTACTTAGGTGCGACAGGTTGTGCAATACAGTGTAGGGTTTACGTGTTCGGAGGCATGTGGGATGTTGCGGAGAAAGCGAGAATGTCGAGCGAGGGGAGATAAGTGCCGCGGGAGAGCCTGATAACACGGCCAGACCCAGCCGCTACGTGACAGGAGACTCTGAAATTTCCAGAAGGGCAACCAGGGCTGATGCAAGAACGAAAGATGTGTGACCGGCGCTACAGAATGTTCTGGAAGGTTGAGAGGACACAAGTAATGTCGTCACCGGACGATATAAAAGAGGTGGCTGGGCCACCGAGAGCCAGAGTAGGACGGAGCAGTAACGGAATCAGAGCAGCAGCAGCAGCAGAGAGTAGAGAGTAGGGCGGAGAGACAGACTAGTGCAGGGCACAGTAGTCGCCGTCAGTGGTTCAACTCTCAGTAGCAGTCTTCGATGCTGATGTAGGGCATAGCCGTCATTGTCTGGAGGTTATGGACTCTAGGAAGAAGGGTGTCATTAATCCTGTCGGAAAGTACTTCTCTTATAGAACGTATCTCTGCTTGAAGCGTTGGAGACGGTTTCTGCGAAAAGTATATGCTGAAGCAGGCATGGACACTATCAGCATTTTATGGTAGCCCTTGAAGTCGTGCACCTCCCATAGGGCCTTCGATGAACTAAGTCGGGCTTCGTGAGCTGTAACATTGTAACCTCAATTTGTTGCAGTTCAATTATTTCTCCAGTACCTTTTCCACACTGAGTTCCCTTATTTGAAGAATTTTTCCCACTTTGAGTTGAGTCTTTTAATTTCACATTAGACTCACTTCAAGCTCCCAACTTCCGAACCGCTCGCGGAAGTAAAATAGCCAACCAGATGCAACAGTATCTCTGCATGTAAACAATATCGTTGAAGTGTTGTCTGGAAATAAACAGAAGTTTAAGCTGAAATACATTGTGGACTACTTAATTACTGGATTAATCAACCACCAAGAAACCTGACACCTGGACCAAAATAAAAACTGACATTTCATATCACAGCATCCGACCCACCTCGTTCTGGAAACTGTGTGGGTAAATTGGCATTTAGATTCAATCCGAAAATGTCTGGTAACAAATTAATGTAGCTTGGTACCCAAGATTATCATCAGATGAATCAAAATAGTGTAGAGGTAAATCAGCTCAAACCACCCTTTCTGGGTATGATGCAGGGAATCTAGGTTTGCTTTAGTTTAAGAAATTACTGGTGCGAATTTAATGAAACTTGGTACACATGTTACTCATTGATGGATATAAATAGCATTTGCATAAATGAACCCCCCACCTACACTGGACAATGCTGGGCATTCTGCTAATCTGGTAATAAACTTAACAGGAAAGAATACACTAAACAGCAATAGGAAAAGGTTTCAAAATCGTTCATTTATTGGAGAGGGTGATGAGTGAATGTACCAGAAAAGTGAGGGAATTGGGATAAAAAACTTTGGTCAGTTCATTGCTTGAATATGATGGTGTAATGAGGGGACCAACATTTTGGGTGTAAAATGTAAGACTTGGAGAGGAGACAAAGGAGGACATCTATGAGGGTGGTCTGTAAAATAAGGTTCCCAATGATTTTTCACAAAGAAAACATGTTTATTTGATTTGAATTATACATTTTTGAAGAGTTATCCTAATTTTTTTTAAAAATAATCGCAGTTGAGGTCGATGATTTTTGCATGCAGTGTACCATCATCTTATTGCCAGAGTTGTAGAACTCTCACACCGTTCTGCGAAGGCAGCTTAAAACCTCTTCGTTCAGCTACTCTCCAGTTATAAATAGAGTCCCACCCAGGTGTTTCTTCAATTCAGGGAAGAGATAGTAATCACTTGGGACTATGTCCGGGCTATAGGGCAGGTGTGTGACAATTATTATTATTTTTTTTTTTTTTTTGCTGTCATCAGTATTTCGACTGGTTTGATGCAATCCTCCATCCCTTCCTATCTTGAGCTAACCTCTTCATCTCTACATATACCTTACAATGCATTTCCTCAATTATCTGCTTCATATATTCTAATCTCTGTCTTCCTCTACAGTTCTTACCTTTGACTGTTCCCTCCACTAACAAATTAACCAATCCAGCATGTCTTGAAATATGACCTACCAGCCTGTCTCTTCATTTTGTAAGCTTCTTCCACAAACTTCTTTCCTCACCCATTGGATAATCTATTTGGGAAAAGTAATGTATAAATAGTGGCTTCCCATAGGGAACGTAATCGTTATTAATTGTTGAGCGATTTTCCTTCCACACACCCGCTGACCGCAGGCACCCGAAACTCTGCAGCAGCGATTCGGCCAGTAATGGCACAAAAAACAGAAATCCACTCACCTTATGACTGTTGCGTCGATTCACAGGACGCAAGCTGTAGAGTGACACCCGCTGCTTTCTTCAGCAAGATGTAATTTTGCTTCTTGTTATAATCTTCTCAAACATGACATAACTCGCTGAGAATTAAATAGGAAGCTTAACTTGCTTCAATGTTCACGCATGCTAACTTAACCGTCGCGGACTGTGCCCGCAACAACAGATAACTCAAAGAAAAAGAAGATACACATATATAATTTACTTGTGAAATAAGGCACCGCTCAGGACAGTGGAAATCTGAATTACGCCAACTGACCTGTAATCCACCGAGAACCCGGAAGCCCGCGGCCGACGGAAAGAGAAATAAAAAATCGCTCAACCACTCATCATTTCAATAAACTCGTTCATTTCATACTTAAGTTTCAGCATTCTTTTGTAGCACCACATTTCAAATGCTTCAATTTTCTTTCATTCTGTTATTCCTAAAGTCCATGTTTCGCTACCATAAAGTGCTGCGCTCCATACATAGAGTTTTAAAAAGTTCTTTCTAATTCCTAGTTCAATGTTCGAAGCTAAAAGCTTTCTCTTTTTCATGAAGGCTCTTTTTGCTAGTGGTATTCTGCTTTTAACATCATTCCTGCTTCGATCGTCGGTTGTAATTTTGCTTCCCAAGTAACAGAATTCACTTACTTCTCCTATTGCATCCGATCCTATTTTTATATTTAATCTACTAGTATTGGTATCATTTCAGCTACATTTAATCACTTTTGTCTTGCTTTGATTTATATTCAATCCAAAATCTTCCTTCAGTATTTTGTTCATGTCATTGAGTAAATTCTCAATTTCCTCAGCCTGTTCTGCTAACAAGACAATGTCATCAGAAAATCATAGCATACCGATTTTTTGTCCCTGAACACGTATGCCACATTCAACTTTTTCTTTTACTTTCTTTATTGCTTCTTCTTAAAAACAAGTTGAATATTAACGGGGATAAACTACAACCTTGTCTTATTTTCTCTTTAAATTTTAGACCTGACTTCTTTAAAATTTAGAACATCTTGTCCCACCTAACATTATCAAAAGTTTTTCTAAAACATTAAACGCCATAGAAGTATCTTAGTTTTTCTTGATCCGCTCTTCAAGTATTAATCTTAAAGCCAGAATTGCTTCCCTTGTACCTCAATTTTTCCTAAACCCAAACTGATCTTCACAATATCCCATCCAAATTGGTTGGGAAGATCAGTTGTTACACGGGTGGCATACGGACGAGCGATGTTGTGATGGAAACTCCCCTCGTGAGCTTGACTCTCCTCCTGCTTCTAATTGCGCAGCGCATTTATTCAACATCGCACAGTAGCATTCAGCATTGATTGTTGTACCAACAGGCATGAATTTGCACAACAATAACTCCTTCATGTCCCAAAACACACTCACCATCACTTTGCCCGCAGACAGTGTTTGCTTGGTTCCGCGGCTTCGGTGACTCTGGATGTTTCCACTGACAGGACTGTTTCTTCATTTCCAGCGTTGTGTCATGGACCCAGGTCTTGTACCCAGCAAGAATTGAATACAAGAATTCTTCACCATCAGTTTCATAGGCTTCAAGAAATATGCAGGCTGCTTCAACACGTTGCCGTTTATCATCTTCCATAATCATTCTTGGAACCCATCTTGCACAAACCTAGGCATATCCAAATGGTCTGTCAAAATTTTGTCAACAGTAGTCTTGCTGACACCAAGGATCATCTCGCAGAGCTCCCAAACCATCACCCTTCGTTCTTTCAGCATTTCTTCTTCCACTTTTGCAATAGTTTCATCCAAAACCAATCGCCATCTGGAACGCTGTTGGTCATGGACATCTGTACATCCGTCTTTGTATTCTCTGCACCATTTGCGCACGTATTGTATACTCATACACTTTTATTCGTAGACTTGGGAATGCTAAAAAAAAAAAGAATTACATAGTGTAATTCGCACTTGGCGGGCGAAGCGAGTGGGAGCTCCATCTCCAATCGCTGCTCAGCTAAGACTGAGCATCGAAGACATTTCACCATTGAAAGAGGGGGAACCAAGCTGCACGCCAGTGTTGCCGGATCACAACTGCGGTGTCTTGGGAACCTTATTTTACGGACAACCCTTGTAGATTTGTTTGTGGAAATTACTGCAGAACTCAATTAGTAACTGATATGATACAGGAGTTGATTTTTTGGTAGACACAATTGAGAGAAAGTAAACTTGGAGTGTATGAGGCATGTATTGATGATGAGGCTTGGAAGTATATTGGTAAAAAAATTAAGAGTAATGCATGGAAGGAAAAATATGACCATGACCACATGATATTAGGGATAAGGGAATGGGGAAATTTTCTTTTATAGGAAAGAGTGTGAGTAAAGTGATGAATAAATTACCAAAAATGCTGAAAAAATTTACAATTAATATCCATGAAGGGGGAAAGTAGGTGGGTAAAAGATATGGGAAAAATTTATGTAACAAAATCACCAAAAGGGCAGTTAACGAAGAGAGAAAAAATTATCACAGACAGCTGCTGACTTGTACTTAGGTTTTCAATCTAAATAGTGTGCAATGTTTAATATAACTAACCAAATGGTGCCCAAGTCTTTGCTCATGTTTGCCAAGAATTTTTGAAGGTTTTTATTTTTTTTTCAAGAAACTTTAAATATTTCCAGGATAAAAAGTAGCCTGTGTTACTCCCTGCCTGAGTCGAGGCTATTACCATACATAAACACTGTGCTAGGTAGTTATGACTGCATAGTAAAATACAGGGACACATATGTCATATATATAAGATTATAAACATTTTGATTCTTATTTTTTAAGTTAACTAGTGTGTAATGCTTATCGGTTACTTACTGTTGTTATTATATGCACCTTGAATAAGAAGTGCTGATTTAGGCTGGTCGTACACTGCAAGCGGTTTTGAACGACTAACAACTCAAGCAACTGTCGGCGACTTTGAGTCGGGCGACAGGGAGCGGCTGAGCTCGTCCACTATAACCGACTGTGAGTCAGGCGACTAGGATTGTTAAAGCAGTTGTGGCCGCGTCTCTCCCCATTAACAGCTGTGCCGGTGATTTCGTGCTAATATTTTAAGAGTTTAAGAATATTGTGAAATGGATACAGAGACCCTACTCCTTTTGGAAAGTCATTACCTGACGAGGCGTCGGATGCAAAAACGTAGAACTCGTTCGTTTTGGGTTAGTTCAATATTAGCGAAAAGAAATTCGCTAGGAGAATTCCACCATCTGCATGAAGATTTGGAGAAGGATTCACAAAAATTCCATGATTATTACTGATTAAGCCGGAAGACATTTCATTACATTTTAAATGCCATACAGCCTTCAATTACCAAAGAGTCGAATTTCAGAGACACCATAACACCTGCCGAACGACTAACTGTGACTCTAAGGTATGTGATAGTAAATACTAATTTCATAAAATATATTTTTTACTGAACCAAACGAGATAGGTATGCGGTTTGATAACAGAATTGATTACAGAACATTTACAAAATACAAGGTAAGGTAAGATAAAATGACAAAGTAAGTTGCAAACAAAAAAAGTAAAAAATCAACGTGAACAATTTTTTAGATTTTCACGAATTATTTTCTTGAACCTTTTTACGAAAAAAAATGAGAATCAAAACCATTTAAATTCCTTATGACGCGTTTGAAAAGTCGATAAAGAAATTTTGTGCACAACCTTCATTAGGGACGGGATGAACAACATCATTGAGCACAGGTGGTTTGTAATCTGTTGTGGAGGGTGTCAGAGATGGAATTGAAGTGTTAGATCGAGCAGACCAGGACGATAAATATGGAGACGTCGTGTTTGGAGATGTAGGAGGCGCGTCCTCATCAATAAACACTTGCTGCAGTTTGTTCCGCACTGCCAATTTCCTATGAAGAGGAACGTTCTTTAGAAACGGAAGAAGACTTTGCAGAAACTGAGCATCACCATCTCCCTTGGCAGCATTGCTTTCGGCAATTAATTGTAATTTTTCTCTCTCGATTTCGAGAAACTGTTCATCCGAATTGCTACTGCTAGTCTTTTTGCGCTTTTTCTGGGTAGTAATTGTAGTGGGGTGTCCAATTGTTGGTTGAAGGGATGTGTTGGAATGTTTCTGATTTGTTGCAGTGGTGGTCGAAGTTCCTGGAGAAAGTGAATTAACGTCATGTCCGAAATTACCTTCTGTATCTTGCAAATGATCTTGGCCAGAAGCCCCTTTTTGTGGAGATTTCTCATTTCCTTTTAGTTCTCTCGGTTCAATAGTATCAGATAAGAACAGCATTTGATCCAAGAACGGCCATGAGGAAAAAGACTCATCTGTTGCTTCATCTCCAGAATTGAATTTTTTCCTATATTCTCGACGAAATACATCACGAAGTCCCTTCCATTTCTTTTTCACTTTAGTCACTAGAACAGAAAACAAGATAGGTTTTTTTTCAGTACATTTTAAAGCTCCTCAATTCGCGGGGGTACGTTCCGTAAATACGCTGCGAATACAGAAATCGTGAATAGGCAATGGGAATTTGTATAGGATCTGTAATATATTCCAAGAATACAGAGAATTTTGCATATTATGGGGTGATGTCACACTTTAAACTTATTAAACCAACCTTTATGATGCTTGAGACCGTCTATCTGAGTGTTCACTGTAAAGATATTTAGCCTTGTCACCAAACAGAAAACTGTCTTCCGATATCAATCGTTGATCAATTGTCGGTTAATGCAACTTTCATTTTTTTAATATGACGAACAGTTTTGGCTAACAGTGAGGTTGAAGCCATGGAATCCTTACTTTGTTTCCTGATTTGTTGATTGATCGTACAGTTGATTAATTGATATTAAAAGAAAAAACTAGCCAACATGCAAATTTCCATTTTTTACGTTTAGTGGCAAAGCGACTTTTTTATGAGCAGTAATTAACGTTTTTAAAATTTTAGTCGACATAATAAATCGCGAACAGAATAAGGAGTTGTAAGAGAATACGTGCAACGCTGTCAAAAATAATGTATTGTGACGAATAATTAAATTGCAGTAATAAGGACATAACATCTTCGCAAGAGGTGAGCCGGGATTTATCAAAACAATAGCGGCAAGTGTAGGTATACGGTTTTCGTCAAAGAACAGATGTTTTAACGTATTGTTGCGTTTGATAGATTGTAAATAAACAGGTATTCAATTTTAAAATTACAATAAAGTTTGTTTTTTGGTCCGGGATTAATGAAATTTTCAGCTGTGAACCAGAAAGTTTGACAATTATTTTATCCGTGAACACTGAAAACGCGAATAGCGAAATTGTGAAGAGGGAGCTTTCACTTTATACTAATAGACAAAAAATCTTGTGAATTACAATATTGTTATACTTGTAGGTCTATCTATTACTATAAATTTTTAAACGAGTTTTGGTATCTAGCATCTAGTTACTTTATTACCGAATGTACCTCTCTCAGCGAAGTAAACTACTTAGTTACGTGTGTTGTTACAGATACTTGGCGACAGGGTCTTCGTTCAAGACGTTAAGATATTCGTTTAGAATCTCCGACGTGACGGTGGGAAAAGTTGTACATGAAACATGCAAGGCAATTTGGGACCAGTTACATGCAGTTCATATGGCATTCCCCACAGATATGGAGTCAATAGTACAACAGTTTTGGAGCAAATGGAAATTTCCAAATTGCGTTGGCTGTATCGAAGGGAAACACGTGCGTATACGAAATCTGCACCATGCAGGCAGCATGTACAGAAATTACAAACAGTACTTCTCAATTTGTGTTACAAGGTGTTGCCGGCCCCAATTACAAGTTTATTGCAAGTGATGTGGGAGCATACGGTAAGGAGAGTGATGGTGGTATATTTTCTCATTCACAGCTGTACAAACGGCTTGAAAGAGGCTTTCTTGGGGTTCATCGACTTGCTGCACTGCCTGGGACCAATATTAAAGTGCCACATGTTATTTTGGGAGATGAAGCATATCCTCTGAAAACTTATTTAATGAGACCTTATCCAGCATCACAAGCTGGGCCTTCAGAAACAATTTTCAATAAGCGTCTGTCAAAAGCTCGGCAAGTTATTGAATGTGCATTTGGTATCATGAGCAGCAAATGGCGAGTACTTCAAAAGGGTATTGAGGTGGAACCAGATTCCACCGATATGATTGTTCAGTGCATATGCTTGCTACATAACATTGTAATCGACATAGAAGGCGAACAGCAATTACTAACATCACATCAAACATCACAGACAGAAAACCCTGAAACACCAACCAGATTTTCTTCACGAGGCCAAAATAGGGGACTCAGTGCCAGTTATGTGATCAGAGACAAATTTCTTGCATATTTTTGTGAACATGAACAGAGTACTAGAATGATTAATACATTTTTTAAATAATACAAACATTCTTTTTAAAAAATTACAAATTTTGTATATGTTTTGTTAGTAGGTATACTTTGTGTAATAATGTTGCTATTAGGCATAATTTATGTATGTAATTCAGTTGTGAAAATATATGGAGACTAATCGAAAAAAACACAATTTCAAAAAAAGGTGTAAATTATATATTAACTAAGTTAATATATTTGTCAAGGTTACCTACCGTTTTTAACACCCATTTCTTCAGCAACTTTTTCCCACAGTTTACGCTGTATATCACGTGACTGGTACCGCTTGTCTCTCATATCCCACAATGGTGTTTTTTCTTGCACGGCACTAATTAATTACTCATTATCCATACTGATTGGTACAACGAAAAAAGACGGCGGCATACACGAAAAGGAAAATGGTGCACACACCCCGCGCGACAACAAGCGATTAATCCAACTTCGGTAGGATAAATCGCTCGTAGCCTGTGGTCGGCTACAATCGGTTTCTCCAGATCGCTTGCAGTGGACGCCGCTTGGTAACGTTCCCTATGTTGGGATCAGTGGCACCAGTACGCGCGACTACGCAAGACCTGCTAGTCGCTCAAATACGCTTGCAGTGTACGACCGGCCTTAATTATGGTTCATGGGTTTTCTGCCAACTACAGAAAATTTCAGTACTTTAACATGAATCATGAATCAGAATCATGAATGTGAATCAGAACATGAATCAGAGACAATGGATCTTAAAAACATCAAACTCCACAGATACCAAGTTCAGATTTTTCCACCCGAACAACCGATTAGAGAGACCTGATGTTGATACAAGAGCACTAAGTTTCTTCCTTCGATAACAGAGAATTTATTAGTTCAACGTGCACAATACAGAGCAAATCCAAAATCACCAAAGTATTTTCATAAGGTATCACAAAAATCTGAAGTCTTTTGATCGTGTGTGTAATTGGTGGAGAATAAACAAGCAGTTTTCAGTTTCTTTTAAAATTTCTGATACAAAATAGTAGAAATATAGCTGATATGCTTACTGTACATTCTACTACCCCACGTCATTGAGGCGTGACGAACTGGACTTCTCTGTTCATCAAAAAATGATGTCAGGCTGTCAACCATTATTGCTACAACTTGCCTGCAAGAGAAGAAAGTGGGTAAATAAATATTACTCCTTGGAAACAGCCATTTCACAAAAAAAAAAATAATAATATTAATAAAAAAAATCTATAATAAAATTTAAGTAGTATTGGAAACAATTTGACAAAAATAAGTGTTTGATTCCATTTTATGATGAAGATATTATTTTATCAACTGCTAGCTTCTAACTAGTTTTTTTCCTTGATACGCAGAACTTAAAACTACTTTCCTGCCTTCATCAATGCTTCTTTAGTGTCACTGACTCTTTTGCTTTACGAGATATACTGTATAAGTTGTAAAATATCTAAAAATGTAAAGGAGTCTCCCTGAAGATTGTTTCTAGAGTGTTCTTAATTCAAGCAATCGGGCGCTCTCTGGGCAACGCTTTATGCGGCCAATCCTACCACCGGACTGCCGGATACGGAAAGTAAGTAAGTATTTAAAAATTTGTATGTAGTAAAGTTAGTTCACTAATTATTTGTGGATTCAATATGTCAAATATCCATATGCAGTTCGAGTTAGATATTGTGTTATTCATAATATGGAACACATCTAAACAAGATGGCAGAAAAGCTGTGGTGAATACAAGATGAACACATATACAATACTTCAGTCCCTTGCCACATATGAAGGCAGAAGGCCCAGGACGAACACAATAACAAACACTTTTCAGTATTTCAGTAAAAAACATATAAGAAGTGATGCATATAGCAAGGGTAGAGATGTATACTTAGTCAAAGATGAACTAAGTGGGAAGGGTGAGAATGTAGGCATGGGAAAAGATACTACTCAATTAAATCAGTAATCAACTGGAAAACTTAAAAAACCAACGAGCCCAACTACACCCAACTGCACCCAACTGACAAATGTAGGTACTAAAGATCTCTTATTGAAAACAGAAAATACAACAAAAGGATGATTAAAAGAAAACTCGCAGCCTACAAATCACTGGCGCTGTACTTTTAAGGGAAAGATGGCATACTGGCCTTATGAAATTAAGAAAACTCTAAGATCCTTTCTGACTATTTTAAGAACCTACTTAACTAGGAAAAGTCTATAAATCTCATCAAGACCAAGGAATCCATAATTAGATACCTGCAATCCTTACCACCCTACAAAGGAGTGCCAGATCACCAGATATAAAAAAAGGCACCTGGAGAGGTTTCTGCAATTATAAAGAATCAATAGAAATCTTGCAAAAAAGAACAAAAAATTTTGGAATGAGAAAACCATACTCAAATGCTGGAAAAATGCTTTGATCTATCCATTGTACAAAGAAGGCAGTAGGAAGAATATTAACAGTTACAGAGGAATCTTCTTGCTTCTGCTGACATACAAAATTCTCTCTCTTTTAATCCTGCAGAGATTAGAGTCCAAAGTTGAGCATTGGTTAGCAGGACACCAAAGGGGCTGCAGGAAAAGTCGTTCAAGAGCTGACCCATCCACAACCTCAAGATGATCAGATACTGTATGCTCAGGTCCAAGTAATGTGTGTTGGTAATTGTGTACTTTAAAGAAGCATATGACTCAATAAACTGGGTAGTGCTATTAAACATCCTTAATGAATTCATAATAAACATAAAACTATTAGTAATAACTAGATCCAGCTTGATGAACACCAAATTGAACGTTAACATTTCAGGATGTCTCCAATTCTTTTGAGGTCACAACTGGCATTCAGATAAGGTGACTCCCTCTCTCTTCACTGCTTTTCAACTGCGTTCTTGAAAAAACTATGTGGTCCTGGCAAATTAACTTAAAGAAAACTGACTACAGTCCACTGAGAATAAAACCTAAATCTAAAGGGATCACAATAGAAACTATAGCTTCTGCCACTGACATCACCATCCTATTAAATGAATTAAGAACTGCAAGGATCAAAATTGATTTGATCAAATAAATTGTGAAGCAAACTGATTTATAGGCATCCTTTGGAAAAAAGATGAAGTAATAAGCAACATAAAAGCTGCTCCACCAAAGTAGCAAACTATAAATGGAAAAATAAACCATTTGGAAAATTTAAGTATCTGGTAAGATCATAATGAAAAATGGATTGGACAAAGAAATTATTTGAAAAGGATATGCAAACCTGAAATAGCCAACAAAACTTCTTGAGAGATATATAACAAAAAATGTCTTTCCTACTATACTAGGATAAGTCATTATGAAACAGTACCGAAACCAGTAGTTTTGTATGTGGCTGAATCCTTGTTCCTGAATGCTGAAAATGGACTCCTGCCAGAATTGAAAGTGGGGGAAAATTATTATAGGAATTCTGGTTTCCAGTTTCAAGAATACATCATATTAATGGAGGTTGAGGCCAGCAGAATGCCTTGTATCTTGGATGTGTCGATTCCCTTCTACGCATTTCCCAGGTAGCAGTGTCACGAAAAAACTTTGGCAGCTCTCATTACAAATCAAGTGTTGAGGTTGTCAGATTCATGTGAGTTGGTTTGGGCTAACTCTGGATGGTATAAATTGACAGTATAAACTGTTTGACTTGTCATTCATCCTCTTTGCCCCGGCGCTCCTGCTTTATCTGTGGTAAGTGATAGGTTAATTTATTCCTTCTTTTCATTGTCACTATTATTGGCATAAACCTTAGCCAAGATTAGAGGAGGACATATTATAAAGCAATCAGATGTGTTCACTGAGACTAACCGCATAACTCACCAGTCACATGACAAATCTTGGTGTTCACAAATCTAATCCTTTTGCTGTATGTCCTCATTTAATCATGATTAAGGTTTATACTGAAATATTGAAAAGTATGTTCATTAGAGCTCTCCTCCCTTTATCTGTGTGAGAGATGGGTTGATGTTATCTATCCTCCACTATTTCCATTGTGTACCAGCATTTTCACTGTCACTATTATCAGATCAAAACATGATTTTGATTTCTTAATGTTCACTAGCACCCAACAATATTTCATTAATACCTGATAAGTGACTATTTTTTCTGATATGTAAAAATGCAATTTCAACTAAATCCAAAAGGAATAAAAGAAACGATGTTTTGATATTTTATTGAAAGGAACAAATTATGGAAATGGGCTTTGAATCTAATGGTAGAAGCTTGGTTTACAATAAAGATAAAAGCAAATACTTTATTGTTCTACAATGGACAACAATGTTTGGTAGACTATATAATGATACCAAAGTAAATTGTGAATGGCACATTTGCACTGTCCTAATAAACAATCAGTAATCATCTTTAAATACCTTATCAGTCAAGTCCTGGGACATTTAAGGTGGATAATTCCATAACAGATCCTGGCTTATCAAGTTACATCGAACATGGACTTCATAAAACACAACAGAAACATTGATAATCTGAATTTCAATTATCCGAACACTGGTTATTATTATTATTATTATTACAAAATGTTAGTTATTTAACAAAAATATCATTCCAATTTAAAATACAGTATAGAACACTGACAGCAATTTGACTAACAAAGATCTAGGTACAATTTTAACATTCAGCAGTCATCATGAGCAGTTGCGAACTTTTGTGTTAAATTTAAGTTTTGTAACTAGTTTTTGCTTTTATCTCTTAATATTTCCTGTTCAGCTTGTGCAACACATCCATTTGTCTTCAGCAGCTGTTATGTGTAACAAGGGCTGGCATTAGGCGGAGAGGGGGGTGGCGGGGGGAAAGATAAACGGACCAAAAGTGCACTGGGCCCAGGTTCCAAACTGGCCCGGGTGCCTAACTAAATAGAAATCAAGCATGTTTTAAAAACTACAACTATGACTTTGAACAAAAAGTGTGAGCACTGGAAGCCCTCATTGAATCCAAAGAATTGTTTAAAAAAAATATAACTAGTGGTTACTACGGTTTTGCACATTAGGCACGACAAATACATTAGACACTGAAGAGCAAAAAATATTATTTTTACATACATGCAAGTGGTATGGTATTTATAGATGTCTCGTACGAGACTATCTCCGGCCCATGAAGGATGACTTGGGATTTATGACTCCAGGGGTTTACTGCATACCATGTCAGTGTGGCAAGAATTATATTGGTCAGACGATCCGGACTATCAAGGCTCGGGTGGCCGTACATGAACGCAAAATCTGCATGCTCCAGATAGATAAATCTGCAGTCGCCCAGCACGTTACTGAAAACGGCCACAATATGGACTTCAGCAATGTAAAGGTACTGGACAAATGTTCTTTCTACTGGGAGTCAGTCATAAAAGAAGCAATAGAAATACGGCTGGATAACAACACGGTCAACAGAGACACGGGTCTCTGGCTCAGTGACTCATGTAAGCCGGCTCTGTCCCTTCTGAAACACTCACCCTGCAATCAGAGAGGTAGTGAGGCGCCACCGGGAAATGTTTCCGGCTTGCTGGCATTGGCTAGGACAGTTGCTCCGCCAGCCAATCAACGATGAGCGCAAAACATCAGCCACGGGAGGGAGCGAGCGGAGGGGAGAGGCCAGGCCTTATAAGGGCGCGCGGAGGACAGACATCGCCAGTGCAGCTCTGGTTCTCCCTGCACAACATCCAACCTGAAGATGGCGGCAGAGTCAGCCGCCGAAAGCTCGTTGTCACATTTCAACAACATACGGCGGAAAACCCGTGAAGACTAAATTTCATTGATATGCCGTGAAAGCCATCGATCTCACTTCATGTCCCTTGTCAAGTTCCAGTTTCCCATACTGACTGGGTGCAATGGCACTTGTTTTGAAGAGTTTTAAAACTTTTCTTTTACTAGTTTAGTATAAATTAAAATCATTAGTAAAACGTTAAGTGTCTAAAAACAATTTTTGTGCTAGGTCACTTTTAATTTACTATTAAGATAAAAAGTTCAATTAATTGACATCTATAATTTTTTATTTAATACTTTTTTATTTAGACATTTTAAAATGATTTTTGACTTTCAAACCATTAGCATTACATTGCAGACATTTTGGTACTTTTAAAATGGTTTCCGCTTTCACTTTTGTTTACTTGAAAAGTCAGCCAGCTGGCTGATCTACTGTTGGTCAACCTATATTGCATCTTTGTTGTATTTTTTTTTTTTTTTGGCTTGTCATTACTCAAAAATAGTACTTAGAAGTCAGTCTTATTGAATAGCCTGCTGCATCATCTCCGATATTTTGTGGTTGTGTAGGAATTTACATTTTTATACTGTTGCATCATATAGTTTTAAAAGCTATATTACAATGGAAACGACTAACCCAAGTGGAAAAAAGTATTACAGTGCTTTGCCAGGCTATCATAAACGAAAGTGTAAGGCAAAAAAAAAAAAAGACTGTTCAAAAAAAGGACAGATTTTATCATCTTTTGTGCGCCACTAAGTCAGCAGTGCCGGGGAAGTTATATGGACACAGAAATGACATTGAGGCTTCCTTAACTGATAGTGAACAGGATCATGGGTCTCAGAGACAATATATGTCACTAGTTAAACAGTTTTACTTATAACTAATTAAGGTGGTTGTAGTATAGCTACTTAAGGGTTAAGAACAACTCCTCATAAAAAAAAAATTAATGCCATTTTCATTTTTTTTTCTGTCTTCAGTCTTTCGACTGGTTTGATGCAATCCTCCATCCCATCCAATCCTGTGCTAACCTCTTCATTTCTACATACCCCTTACAGCCCACGTCCTCAATTATCTGCTTCATATATTCTAATCTCCGTCTTCCTTTACAGTTCTTACCTTCGACTGTTCCCTTCACTAACAAATTAACCAATCCACCATGTCTCAAAATATGACCTACCAGCCTGTGTCTTCTTTCTGTAAGATTCTTCCATAAACTTCTTTTCTCACCCATCATTTCCAAAACTCGTTCATTTCTTACTTTGTCTGTCCACTTAATTTTCAGCATCCTTCTGTAGCACCACATTTCAAATGCTTCAATTTTCTTTATTTCCGGGATTCCTAAAGTTCATGTTTCGCTACCATAAGGTGCTGTGCTCCACACAAAGAGTTTTAAAAAGTTATTTCTAATTCTTAGATCAATATTTGAAACTAAAAGGGTTCTCTTTTTCATGAAGGCTCTTTTTGCTAGTGCTATTCTGCTTTTAACATCATTCCTGCTTCGGCCATCGGTTGTAATTTTACTTCCCAAGTAACAGAATGCTCTTACTTCTTCCTTAACTAAGCAATAAAATTATAATTTCGCAGATGTTGATAAGCAAGAAAGGCAATGTTCACAAGCATCTGTAGCATTGGCGGTGGAGAAATTACAATGGCAAAAAAAAGAGAGAATAGTAAGAGTGGCATTTGTGCTGAGGAGGAGTCGCAAGAAGATAGTATTAGGGCAAGTGATAGTGACGAAATACTTTCCGAAATGGAGAATGTTTCAATGGCAGTATGAACAGGGAAAGAGATAGTTTTAGATTTTGATATCAGTTTGTGGAGTGAAAATAAAAACACTTGAGTAGTTTAAAATAAAAACACTTGAGTAGTTTAGAAGTAGAAGAAGCTGTTAGGTGAGAACCTGAGTAAACAACAAAAATACTGCCACAGGACTGAAAAAGTATTTAACTATTCCCATCAAATATGTTTGAGCACATCTTAAAAAATCAGGAAAGTTTCACGAAAGGACTGGCTTGTACTGCTTTACTTGCTAATTGTTTCTGCAGCCCATTGATGTGTCTAAGTCAGATGTTGCTCTAGACCAGTGGTCTGCAACCAGTGTGCCGTGGCACACTGGTGTGCCACGAGGAGATGCAAGGTGTACCGCGAAATTTTACCCATTATAAGGAATTAATTGTCAAGTTTTTTACTATTTATATTTTAGTTACATGTGCCGCAAATTGTTACTTATCGTATTCTAAGAAATTAAATGTTATTTATTTACTCACAGCTGGTGTTAGTTTTGTTTATTCATTTTATTATTCCTCACATCTACTGCTGCGCTTTGAGGTTCAGTTATATTTACCGCATGTTCTTTTTGTGTATGTGCTTTCCCCTCAGTTTAAACTGCTTGGATTAGCAGGACTTTCCAAGCCTTATTTTATTACGTTGTCGGTACTTCTCCAACACTACTTTGTTCCTGTACCGTTGCACCGATGTCTTCTTAGACATCACTGTAAAAACAATCGGCACGGTAAATGTGATTTATTTGAAGTGTATAAATCCTGCTTCTTACAATTACTCCAGTTCCATCATAGCTGTGCTCTGAAGTGGTCCAAAAACTGCATTAGTAGTTCATCTTGAGATTTTCTATTACAATTAGCAGACACCATTATTTCTTCAAGCTGGACAAATTCCTTGAACGGAGTGTTCCATCTATCAGTGCAACTGGTGAAAGCTTTGATCCAGAAAGAAAGAAATAAAAGTTGATGCAGTGGAAATATAGTGATAATTACTTATCCTTTTTTTTTTTTTTTTTTTTTTTTTTTTTTTTGTTGAAACGTCTCAATTCCCGAGTGTATTGTTTGTGGTGAAAAAATCAGTACCACTGCTATGGTTCCCAGTAAATTGAAATGACATTTGTCAACAAAATATTCTTCTGTTAAGTAAAGATGACAATTATATTTGTTGGTTGTTGGAAAATAAGTAAAAAACAAAGAACGTTCATGACTGCTACAGTGCAGTACATGTTTGGGAAGAAGTACAGGAAGCTAATTATAAGGCAGCCGAACATATCGTAAAGACCAAGAAACCACATACAATAATTGAAACACTGTTAAAACCTGTTTGTTAAGAGATGGTGAGAATAGTTCTGGGTTTAGAATCAGCTAGTGAAATTTCAAAATTCCTCTTTCTGCTGACACAATGAGTCGCCGAGTGTTTGATATGTCACGTGATATTGAAGACATTATGAAGGAGAAAATCAAAAACAGTCAGAAGTTCTCGCTTCAGATTGATGAGTCCACAGATATTAGCAGCCATGCACAACTTCTGGGTTACATCAATGGAGATGTAGTTGTAAGTAATTTCTTCTTTTGCAAAGAACTTCCAGAGCAAACTACCGGTGAAGAAATACTCCATTTGACTGATGAATTTTTCCTCCTTAATGAATTAACATGGAAAGATTGCATTTGTGTTTGAACAGACAGAGCAGCTGATATGACAGGCCCAGTGAAAGGATTTTCAGCTAAACTACGCAAAGTAAATCCCAACCTATGATAAGATCATTGTCTCATTCACCGCGAAGCCATTGTTGCTGAATCTCTGCCACCTGCTCTGAAAGATGTGCTGGACGAAGTAGTAAAAGTCGTGAACTTCATAAACTCATGGCCACTAAATTCGAGACTATTTTCCGTTTTATGTCAGGAAATTGGTTCAGAACACATTACACTCCTGCTACATACAGAAGTACGCTGGCTGTCACGAGGAAAGGTATTAACACGAATATTTGAACTTAGAGAAGAGGTCCATTCAGTTTTGACTGTTGAAAGATATAAGTACATGGATTGATTCGCAAATGGTGAATGGGTCTGTAAGTTGGCATATCGTTCCGACATTTTCGTACACTTAAATGAGCTGAACATCAAAATGCAAGGTGTGAACAAAAATATTCTCATTAGTATGGATAAGATTAAAGAATCTGAGAATAAACTGGATTTGTGGCTACAAAGAATTGAAAATGGGTCGTGTGAGACGGTCTAGACTGTATGGTCACTTGATGACGGAAATAAAATGGTGTTGGACTTAGTTATAGAACATTTAGAAGCCCTGTGGCAGAGATTGATAAGTACTTTGGAGAATGTGTTGAAGATTTCAACTGGGTTCGTGATCCATTTGCTGAAAATTTGGAACAACTTCCAATTAATATTCAAGAGGAAATGGCATATTTAAAAGCTGAAAGAACTTTGAAATTCCTTTACATACATTTTGCCAAACAATAAGGAATGAATATCCGGCTATATCCGATGTGGCAGTAAATGTGTTATTGCCATTTCCAACTACATATTAATGTGAATTGGGACGTCGACTGAGATTTAAAACATCCAAGAGTGAAAGACTCAAATCCATCAATGAAGGAATTTCTCCATGGATCAGCCACCTGTGTGCAGTTAAGCAGGCACAAGTGTCAATTGAAGGTATGTGTACAATTATTTACTTTAATAGTAACATAAAACTGCTGCCCGAAGGGTAAGGCATGGCACGAGATTAATGGATACCCTTATGGTGCGCTGCGAGTGGGAAAAGGTTGCGGACCACTGCTCTAGACTATGGCTGGGGATTAATTATCAAGAGGCTGGTAAAAACTAAAATTATAAGTGAGTGAACATAAAAGTAGTGCTGATCACAAAAGTCATATTTAGAGAGATGCAAAATAGGAAATGCACTTAATACTAGCTCAGACACAGAAAATCTTTTATAAGAAATGTTGTAAAAGAAGAGCAGTACTGGACAAAAGTATTGCACCATGTAATCGAAGTGGTTTTTTTCCCCGAGGAAAGATGTTTAGCTTTGAGATGTGATAATGGCTTATTCAAATAGCAATTTTTTTGGTGTCTTGGAGTGTTTGGTAAAGTTTGATCCAATTATCAGAATGAATTTACTGAAATAGTTGGAGACTTTTATCGCCAAACTATTTTAAGAGTGATAAAATGTAATAAATACTTTTCTGTTATGGTCGCTGCAACTCGTGTTAAAGCCCAAACAGAGCAAAATGTTTTTATACTGCACTATGTATGAAGAAAACCAATACAAAATTAGGTAGCATTTTCTCGACTTTGTGACTGTGACCAGCAGAATGATCAGTCTCGTTACAATGATTTTCCATGAGCTGAAATATTATGGCTTACAGCTTTCAGGCTGTTGTGGGCAGTGTTATGACAACAAGGGCAGTGAGGATAGTATCAATCAGGGAGCTCAAGTGCATATATTAAAAGAAAATACAATTGCAACATTGAGCTGACAGTGGACATTCTATTTTATTTGACCAAACAAGCGTAGGGGGCCATAAAGAGCAGAAAGTGGCCCAGGCAAGTGAATGAGGCACTAGAAATGCAAAAGACACCTAACAACGTGAATGATGATAGTGACTAACAACTTGGCCATTTCGGTCATACTTACCGAGTATGATGCAAGACGAAGTGTCCCACGCGACCACCTTCGCTATGCACGGTAATAACTGTGACATCATCGCGCTCTCCCACTTCTGTATAAAGGTGACAGCAGCAACAAACACAGCAGTCCTCTGATGAAGGCCATGGCACAATGGCCGAAACTTTAGGTTTTAACAAATCGACGAGGCTCCAAGATAATAAAAGAAAATATGTTGGTAATTTTTACTCTTTTTGGTGCCCATTCACTAAATTTGCGGATGGTTGTGCAGACATATTCACTTTCTTTTGGAATTGATTTGAAAACGTATGTTTTCATTCTAATACCCTAAGATGGGAAGTTTTGAAAGAAAATATTGGATCATCCCCTTGCGGACTATCGGAAATGAAATGGTCTGCGCGGATAGATACCATGCGTCCATTTGCTTATCATTTGGCTGGATTAAAAATGGTGGTTGAACTTACTTTTAACTTTAATTTGACTGTGGAAGCACATACTTCATTTAGAAGTATTTGAAATCATAACAATGTATCCTGATGTCTGCAATTTGGTACAAAGTATTAGCTGCAATAAACGTATGTAACATTGTGGTTCAAGCAAGGGAAGCTGCAGTAGATGTCGAAAAAACTGATATTAAGAGTCTTGGAAAGAATAAAAAATTTGAGAGATCAGGGTTCCTAGTGCTTTTTCCATCTAGTGTAGCTAAAATAAAAAGTGTGTGTTTTTTTTTTTTTTTTTACCAAGCTTGGTGGTGTATCGGTTAGCGTTCTGGCCCCACTTTCGGGAGGACGGCGGTTCGAATCCCCGTCCGGGCATCCAGATTTGGGTTTTTCACAGTTTCCCAGATCACTCCAGGCAAATGCTTGGATGCTTCCTCCAAAAGGCCATGACCGAATTCCTTCCCATTCCTTGCCCCCCATCCTTTCCCGTCTCTAAAGACCTCGTTGTTAAGAGACGTTAAGCAGTGAAAAAAAAAACTGCTTTTTGCATACAAAATTTTATAAAATCAAAATGCATATGCACTACATGGAAAAACCACTAGAAACCCTTTTTAGCCCAGCAGCTAAGGACAAAAGGCATAAATATCAATATGCTGAATTGAGAGATAGTTGGGGACACTATGTATGCAGAAAGTTACAAGGTAGCAGAAAATATTGGAATGTCACCTGACTTAAATCTAGCGATTAGTGGCATAGTAAAAAGAAAGGCAAAAGAAAATGCTTTGTAGATGAAAAACCAGAAGAAGATATAAACCTGAGACCAATGTTATTCAATTGTAGGAAACGTAACTATAAAGTATGCTGCCACAGATAACACAATGGACACATCTGATTTCTTATGGAAGTGTTTAAGCCAAGATGATTCTACACTTGCATTGTTTGAATTCTACTGATCGTAAAACTACTTTTACTCTTGTGGCTAATGACACTCCAAACGTTGGTTTCTGATCTCGCCTCCAAGTGTAAAGCAATTGGCCTAAGAATGAATCTTTCAAAAACAAAAATTAAGTCTAATAAATAGGCCACAGAGGGGAATGTACACTTAGATAATAAATCTTTAGAAAATGTCAGTGAATACAATTATCTTGACCAGCTTGCAAAAATGAGAGGTGATATAAGACCTAAAATTTTCTGTCCCATCAAGCTGCAATGGCAAGTTTTTCGAAGGCATTCTATTATCCTCAAATCCAAAGAAAATAGTTTATGACCAGTGCATTCTTCCTGTGCTGACACGAGACCTAAACTCTAAATGAATTTATGAAAGGTAAACTAAGGACTGTCCAATGAGTAGTGGAAAGGTCTATGCTAGGTTTCATCAAGAAAAGAGCAACTGACATTAGGTCAGTTACAAAGGTCACATATATCTTTGATAAGACAGCATCCTTGAAGTGGCTATGGGCCGGCCATATTGTGCAGAGAAAAGACCAAAGATGAACAGAAACAGTGTTAGAGAGTGGAACACAAGAGATCATCTCAGACCGAGAGGAAGCCTGCCAGAACGATGGAACAAGGACATACGCAGGGTTGTCGGAGTTAACAGGCAGAGGATCACCCAAGACTGTTCGAGCTGGAGAAGACTGCTGAAGTTCTACCTGAACTCATGACTTTAAGAGGCCACATCAGTAAATGATTGAACTGGCTGATACTGACTCTATACTATCAAAGCACATAGAAAACGGCATCTTTGTACAGCATGGAAGTTAATAAGCAGGATTTAAAAGAAGAAATTTTGCAGTTAAAAATTCACATCGCTAATTTTGGAGTTAAGCTACTGCCCCCCCCCCCCCCTCTTTTCAGTGTCTTGTCAATGCTCTTCACAAGTGAATTTTAATAAAATATTTCCAAATGTAATGGCAGCCTTACAGATTTTCTGCACATTGTTTCTGTTACACAGCAGAGAAGTCCTTCAGTGTTCTTGTAAAAGCTAGGAATTGTTTGAGAACTAAAATGGGACAAGAGCAGCTTGTTGAATTAGCTGTGAATAGGACGATGAATTATGTGGTATGTTAGTAGCACTAAAAAAAGAGAGTTGTGTATTGGGCAACTATAATATTGAAATGATCTACATCTAAAGAAAGACTGATTTGAATAATTGTAATCTAGCTATTTGGTCATTTTTTACATTTTGCATTGCTGAAATAATTTTTAGGTTGGAGGGGGGGGAACAAGATTAAATTGTACAAAAATGTGAAGCATATGGAACTACCACAAAAATAAAAAGTACAAAATAATTTATGTAAAATATTATATCAATATATGAGGTGAATGGCTCCAGCATAAGAGTATAAATAATTAAGTTGGTTGGCTAGCCCGTAATCTAGAGTGTAATTTAAGGATATCATTGACCATAAGTAAGAGAATTTTATGGCATTTAAATCAAAAGACAGTTGAGTATTGAAGTAGGTTTCTATTTCATGCATAAAGAAACAGTAAACATCTGTAAACAATTCATGCAGTATTTGAAATAAATGTTGAATTGTGAAAAATTGTGTATTTCTGCATGTGCATATATACTCCGCAAATCGAAAAATTGTGGGTACAGAGCTCTAATGTGTACATTCCAATCCTGCCTAGCCCAAAGGAAGAAAGAATTCAGGCTTCTGTTGCTTCTGGATATATGCCTTGTGGACATTGAGGTCATTAGAGTTTAGAGAGGGCTGGAGGTAAGAAATGGGAAGTCAATTGGTCAAGGCCTTTTGAAGGAACTGTCCTTGCATTCCCCTGGAGTGACCTGGGGTAACCATGGAAAACCCAAATCTGGCTGGCGAGATGGGGACTGAAATCTGTTTTCTCACCATGCTTAGTGAGGAATAATTCATATACACATCACAAATAAGGTACCAAACAGAGAAAAATTAGTGTCATTACACCAAGCTAAATCTTCAAATTATTAATATTTTTCATAATACGTGTTTGTTAGTCAAACTGTGAAAAATATAACAATATTTTTAATATCTTTAAATAAAGTAAATTTAGAAATCTGACTTTGCCTTCCTATGATATTGTACACTTCACCTAAGAGGAGTGCCATTAAATCACTGCTTCAAAAAGTGGAGCACTATGAGTTACATCATTTGATTACATAAAGGGGAATTGAGGTGTTTTTTTTTAAGGGGGTGGGTGGTAAGGGATTTTATCTTCTATGAAGGCATGGTAGGCCAATCTATGGGAATCTAAACAGAAGTAAAACTAGATATCTATACTTAAATAACATGCCATTTATTAATTTGTCTTAATTTTGCTGCCTCAAGTATCTAAAAAAAATGTGGTTAGAAGATTTCTGTAGCAGAAAATGCCTCTTTTGTAGCACAACTTAAAAGAATGCAAAAAAGTCTTCAGTTGTTTGTTTACCTCGCCCTCCGGCGTGTCGTTACTCGAAGAGATTCAACATGTGACGAATCTCTTTCTTGAGGTGGACAGCCCAAGCCAAGTGTCCTTTGGTAGTGTCTCTCTGTCTCATACAACTCCATGCGCAGCACATCACTAGGCAAACATTGAGGAAAGTACACAATTTGATTTGATAAGTTTTCATTTTGAAATAGACAATTATTCACTTTGATTAACATTTAATTTTTAACACAAATTATAAGTAGGTTTTAATGCTGAGATAGAGATCCAAAAGTGATGTGAAAACTTGCTTTGTCATGTTTTTGAGGTGAGCATATCAATCAAGTTTTTCAAAACACCTAACAACTATAAGACATATATCCCTTATACTAGGTGTTTTCAGGAAAATTCTTTATGAATGTGAACAAAGTAAACTAAAGAAAGCAAAGGCATATTTAAATTTGATTAACTTTAAAATTATAAAAATGTTGTAATTATCTTTCTTTGTGTGTTATTGCAACCCTACTTCTTGCAGAATTGCGGTGATGGGCTTATGTCACAAGACCTTACTTGTATACAAATTTCCTTAAAGTATTTAGGATTCAATAGCCAAAATAACAAAAACATTACTTTTATATTTTCTTTGTATATGTCTGACCATATCACACCTAAGAATTTCCACATTTCTGAATTCACTGTAATGAAATTTCAAGGCAAATGTGTTTTTCTGACAAAAAAAGGATGGATGGGGAAAATAACCTGTCATCTTTGATGAAGGCAGGAGGGCCTAATGAACATGAAAAAAAAAAAAACCTCAAACTTAATAATATTTTGGTTTAAAACCTTATTAATCAGGGACACTGTCGTCCATCCACTACACAAAAAGGGAGACAAATCAAATGTGAATAATTACATAGGTATATCACTACTACCTGTGGCATACAAGATACTCTCCAAAGCACTGCAGCGAAGAATAAAGAAACACTCAAAAACTAGGAGAATGTAGGGAGGGACGATCAAGTGTGGAACAGATCTTCACTATCAAGCCCTTGATAAAAATGATAAGAGGATAAAAAGGTGATCATTACTTTTGCAGATATCAAGAAAGCATATGATTCTGTAGACCAGGATGTACTAATAAAGGTTTTGAAAGAATTCAGAATAGACAACAAGACAATACAGCAAACTTTAAAGAACACCTGATCCAAAGTTAAATTTTTAGGAGAAATTTCTGATCCCTTTGATATGGAAACTGGAGTAAGGCAAGGTGATGGGTTAACCCTGGTATTGTTCAACTGCGTCTTGGAAAAGTTCATCAGAGAATGGCAGAAAGTGATGCGTCAGTCAAACATCCTAAACGGAATTAGACTAGGACACCAGAAGAATGGCTTGACATTTGAATGTCTCGCTTTTGTGGATGACGTGTTCTTTGCAAGAGATCTGGAGACTGCAATCAAACAGATAGAAGTCTTGAAGGAAACGGCTGAGAAAGCAGGACTACAAGTATCATTTGAGAAAACAGAATACATGAACATAGATGCCAAAGACCAGACATGGACAGTGAAAACTAAATATGGTGATATTAAAAGAACACCTTGGTAAAATTTTGACTCCAAATGTTAATGAAAAGGCTGCAATTGAAGATAGGGTGAGAAAGATGGAAACAGCTTTCAGGATTTGTCAAAAGATGTACAAATCAAAATTACTCTCCCGTCAGGCGAAATACAGGCACGGTAGTGAAGCTACAATGTATATATGCAGCAGAAACACTAGCCAGAAAGGGATTGATGGAAATAGAAAAGAAGGAAAGAAAGTTTCTAAAGAAAATCTTGGGACCAAAATTAGTGACAGGAAGTGAATTTAATTTCCGCTTGCGAACGAACCAAGAATTATACGACAAGTTTGAAAACGTATCAAACACAATTAAGAAAAGGAGATTAGCTTCCTACGGACACATCAAGAGAAAGAGACTAGAAAGAATGGCAATGAAAATACTCAACTTTCAAGAGAACATGAAGACTCAGTTTCCATGGGAGAAGGAAGTCCAACAGGATCTGAAAAGATGTGGGATCAGCATGGAAGACATACAAGACAGGGAATTATTCGGGGGGAAAATTGCGGAGGTAAAGGATCCGACTGAAGAAAAACCAATAAGGAAAAAGAGGGCATTTTTAGAGGAAGAAAAAGCAAGAGTGAGCCAGAGAATGAAAGAGTACTTGCGACGGAGGAAGGCAACTCAGAAGAGGAAATGAAGTTGCGTCCATAGATGGCTGAAATGAAAAGGAAAAAAAATGTATTTTGCTAGGAGGGGAATGCACAAAACATGGCCTACCGCATAACTGCATGCGCTCCTTGCCAAATTACCCAGTCTTATGTACCAGAATTAGGTTTTAAACCAAAATATTGTAAAATGTGTGTGTGGTTTCAAGTTTTTTTGGCCTTCCTTCCTTCACAGGTATGTGGTAAACCTTGGACACTCAGTGTATCAGAAGCCGACACACACAAACAGATATCTACATGCCACATCGCACCACCACCCAGCGACAAAAAGAGGCGTCCTCACGACCTTGTGTAAAAGAGCGACGAAAGTGTGTGACGCAAATAGTTTGACGACGGAGTTGGAGGCGCTGCAACACACATTCAAGTCCAACGGCTACCACAATCATTGTATTAGACGGGCTTTGCATGCAGCCATGACAGATAAAGATGATAATTCAACATCTAATCAAGCCACCTCTCAGGAACGCCAAGTATTGGTTTTACCCTACATAAGTGGCGTTACTGACAGAATCGGGAAGCTGTTCAAAAAAGTTGACATAAAACCTGTCTACAAAGCACACAGCAAAGTCAGCAACAAGCTCATCATAGTTAGAGACAGGTTGCCTCCACTACAGGTTGCCGGTGTCTAATAGATTCGGTGCAGCTGTGGTTGTGTGTACATAGGGGCGCACTATAAGGGACAGGCTGCGTGAGCATATCTGCAACTACAAATCTAACAAAATTGATAAATCCGCCATTGCAAGTCATGCAGTCGAAACCAATCACACCGTAGATTTCGAAAACACTGAACTTATAGTGCGCGAGGATAAGTGGTGGCCATGGAGGATAAAGGAGGTGTTAGAAATCGCTAAATGCCCAAACAATATTAACGAAGACAACGGGCTTAAATTACATGACGCCTGGCTCTCTCTGGTGCGGAGAGAGCAATTCATGTGTCACCCCCCACCAGACCGCGCCGTGCCCCACCAGGCCAAAGAACCACGTGATGGCTCGGACCTTTGATTGGCTGGGCAAATCGAACCATCTAGATGGACGCAGGCCTCCGCTATAAATCAAGACCACTCACTGACCGAAGACGCAGTTCTGCCCGGGAAGAAGACCCCAGAATGAGGGTCGAAACGTCGGTTTCAAGAAACATGATGAGGTGCCACCCAGACAGCCAAGAATCAAATTACAGGTTATTTCCCTATCCTTCCTTATTTTCATTGCCTAATGGCACTTTCACTGTCACCACTGATCAAAAAATCGATCCACTGACTGAATTCTATTTTATATGTGTATTCCTGCATAACAAAACAAAGGAAAGATTTTTTCAAGTATCCATTTGAGTTAAACAAATGTTAAAAAATGCTACCAACGATTTCTTGAGACAATTTTACTAAGTTACACATTGCACAAGATATTAGCTCCCTGGGTCATTATATAACTCTATGGTATTACTAATTTTTGTTATTATTGTAATAATGAATTGAGAGGTACACTAATGGCTACAAATATATTGTTGAATCTTTACATGGAAAAGAAAGGGAAAATACACCCAACACTCACCAATGTTGAAGGGAGGAGGGCAGCAGCAACACAAAACAACACAAAAATAAAGAAAAAAACAATATTTTGGGTGAAAATCCTTTTTTCAAGCTAACAGAAAGGTGGTAAGTCTTGTGTTGGACGCAGCCATTCATAGAACGCAATTGACCGTCGGACATATTTATGATCTGGACCCATGGTGAAAACCTCCTTCTTGACTTCTTGTACTCACTGAATAACTTCTCCTCTTTAAACTTTACATGGTCCTACTCTCAGACTGACATCACTTTTATGGATGTACACATCTTTGTATAGAATGGTCACTTCCACATAAAACTCACTAACCTACAACAATATCTCCATTTTGATAGCTGCCATCTATATCGTACAAAACGTTCCATTCCATACAGCCTAGCCATTCGGGGCAAACACATCTGCTCTGATCATGAGTCCTTTACTCTCTAAACCAACTCTCTGACCCAGGCACTTATAAACCACAATTATTCTCCAGAACTAGTTCAAAAACAGCTGGGTCTTTCCATCTCAAATCAACTAACAGTCTGAACCATGACCTCTCAGATTTGGACGATTTTTTTTTTCAGGTAATGTACCCACCAACACAAGTTTAAATTTGAAATTTCAAATTTTTCTGACTTTTGGTTTTTGAGTTTCAAGGGTTTAAAAATCCCCCAAATAAAAGACTTTTTGATCGATTTATGATTGTTTTAAAATGCTGTAGTTCAAAAACTGTACAACCTAGAGAGGTCAAACTTGCACCATTGTTATCCTCTAAAAATTCCCTTCTATTTGATATGTAACATGACTATGCTACCTAAATTTCAATTTTTTTTTTTTACTTTCCAAAATAAGTACCCTCGATTTTTTTTTATAAAAATTATATGTGTTGTCTAGTCTAACTGACTATATGCATGCAAAATTTCAAGATGGTATCTCAATGGGTTCTTGTTTAAAAAAATATTTTACTACCAGAATACACGCTAGTGAGGTGAAAAGCAAACTATTTCTAGGCTACAAATACTAAGGTAGGCCTACATAATTCTAACAAACTTAAATTATTAAGTTAGCCTTTTTATGTAACATTACCCTCTTATTGTTTGTTAATTCATTAAATGATATTTTAATGCCAGAATACATAATATAAAAAATAATAACTTAATAATCTTAAGATGTTATATGACATTCACTTTTTATTATAAAAAACTTAAAAAAATAAGAAAAACTTCCTTAATTTGTATTTGCATAAAACGGATTTTGAAGTTGAGACAGAGTGGGAGTTCTTTGGAACATCCCATGCCATGAGTGCATACGATTGCCTTGGTGGAACTGTTAAGCGGCTAGCTGCTAAAGCCAGATTACAAAGGCCATATGACCAACAAATCTTAAGACCCAAATCACTTTATGTATTTGTCATGGAAAACATTAAAAAAAAAACCATTGACTTTGAATATTGCACAACAGAAGACTATGAAGAGACCAAAGAATACTTACTTCCTCGGTTTAGTGAATCAAAAGCGGCTGTGGGAACTCAAAAGTTTCACTAACATAAACCCAACACAGAGAGTCAAATTACTGACAAGCCTTATCATTTTAGTCTTGATAAGTCTCTTGAATATGTGACAACAGTGAACCAAATAACACCATCAGATATGGGAAATATTGTTGCTGGTTTTGTGACAGTAGCATATGATGACTCTTGGTGGCTACGATGAATTGAAGAAAAATATGACATGCTCGATTCGTGACCGCTTGCTACAGTCCTAATGAAAGCATCGCAGAACTGATTAGTAGACTAGGTTGGGAGTCTCTGGTAGATAGACGATGCACGTTTCATTTAAAATTATTGGTAAACATGTGTATTACCACTTTCACTAACGCGTGTAGTGAAATACTTCTTCAAGCAACCTATTTTAGCTGGAATGATAGGAAAGATAAGATTAGAGAAATAATTTTTTCCCTCATACCATTAGAGATTGGAATGGACAACAAAGAGATTAGCTTTGGTGCTGAGCAGCCCCTGCCACCCACAATTTTGTGAATTGCAGAGCATATATGTAGATGTACAAAATAAATTTTTTACACCCAAAAGGTCCAGCCCATTCTTTTACTATCCACAACTAAGAGATTTATTAGATGTCCCAGGAAATACTCTTTTACAAACAGTGGATCCAAGTACAGCTACGGGAAGAATCTACACTTCAAGGGCAGGGCCGGCGGATAACGTGGGTATGGTGGGTAGCAGTACCCACCCGGGAAATTCCGGGTGGGTATTTTACCCACCCGAAATATGAGAGCGAACAAGGGTGCATAAAGGAAAGAAATAAGAGAAAGAAAGAATGACACCATACCAGCCAAGAACATTAGTTTTATTATTCAAAAAGCGTGTAATATAGGCTATTTATCCACAACAACACCATGAGAGAAGCGAAAAATTCATTTCATGTTTCAACAGAGATAACCAACGGTGCCATACATCCAAAACCGTCATGCGTGAAAGCTGCCTTAGTGTATTTCGAACGCGCTTCACCCAAATCCGCGTGTACAATCGACAAAAAAGTTTATAAGGATAAATTCGTAACCAAGCTGTAAAGGAGAAACGAATCAAGTGTTAATAATTCTAAAAGACAGCAGCATGTAGAGGGTAAATTTTCATTGCCCTTAGACGTAGATTCACTGGAACTTTAAAAGATGGCCTTGTTCAGTCAGCTGACAGTATTATTTTTGTTCTTCACTATCTACACAAGTATGCCTCAATGGTAACGAAAATATTTTAGATATAGTTGTTACAAATAGGCCCGAACTATTCACGGATATTTCTACCACCGCAGGAATAAGTGATCACAAAGCTGTAATTGCTACAGTAAAACTAACAACCACGCGCAGAAAGAGAGGATCGTTTACAGATTCGAAAAGGCTTCAAAATAGTGTTTTAGAGGGTATTTGAGGCATAAGTACCACACCTTCTTAGTAGCAGGAGGCACCGTTGAAGAGAGGTGGCATCGATTCCTACATATACTCGGGGAAGGTATGAACTTGCATATACCGAAACGGACAATCAGGGAAGAGAACGATCCCCCGTGGTACACACGGGAGGTTAAAAGGTTACTCAAGAAGCAAAGGAAGATACATGCATGATCAAAAAGGATGATGAATCGGACTGATTTAGATAAGTTAGAGGAGATAAGGGGGTGTGTTAAGAATGCGATGCGTGAGGCATTTAATAACATCCGTGAAAATTCTCTCTCTAAGAGCCTCATTGAAAACCCTAAGAAATTTTGGTCATATGTAAAAAAAGTTAGTTGTAGTGGGAACAATAAGCCAGTTCTAATAAAAGACGGACGGGAGGTTGAAGACAGCCGTGGCAAGGCTACCTTATTTAAAACCGAATTCAAAAATTCGTTCACGCAAGAAAACATGGAAAACATCCCCACTTTAGCACATCGTGTGGAATTAGAGATGGATCCGATAGAAATTGATAGCGTAGGAATTGTAAAGCAATTAAAACTCCTGAAGTGGGGTAAAGTGCTGGGTCCCGATGGTATACCGGTAAGAGTATTTTCTGAATACGCGGAGGATATTGAACCATTTCTGTCAGATATATTCCATAAATCACTAGAAGAGAGAAAAGTAACTTCTAGCTGGAAAATAGCCCAGGTAATTCCCGTTTTTAAGAAAGGAGATCGGAGTGATCCTAGGAATTATCGACCCATATCTCTAACATCGGTCTGCAGCAGAATTCTGGAACATGTCATATGCTGGAACATAATGAAGTTTCTAGATGAGAACGAGTTACTTACACCATGTCAACACAGATTTCGGAAGAAGAGATCGTGTGAAACACAATTGGAACTATTTTCCCACGACATAATGAAAGTTATCGATGCAGGTTCGCAAGTTGATGCAGTTTTTTTGGATTTTCAGAAAGCTTTTGATTCTGTGCCACACAACCGACTTTTAGCGAAGATTCGAGCTTACAGTATTTCAGCTCAGATTTGCGAGTAGATACGTGATTTTCTAACTGGTCGATCACAATATGTCGTTGTTGACGGGGAAGCCTCTTCTAAGATAAATGTTACTTCGGGCGTTCCTCAAGGAAGTGTAATAGGTCCACTTCTTTTCTTAATATTTATAAACGATCTAGGTGACAATGTCAAATGCTGGTTGCGATTGTTTGCCGACGATGTGGTTATCTATAGGGAAATAAGGTGCTCTGATGATTGCTTAGAAATTCAGCGTGATTTGGATGCTATTTTCGATTGGTGCCGTAAATGGCAGCTTGTCGGAGAACAAAGCTGAAATAGTGTGTCGGGATGATCACAGCAGTTCCTTCCGACTTGCTAATTAGTCCCCTTTATAATTAGTTTTTTGAACACCTAAGATAAGGTCGATCAGACTTCGTTATAATTAATTATTGGTCGCCACCATCGGCTGGCAAGGGTACAAATCCAGAACAAATATAACTATAAGTTTCTTCAAAGAATCACTTCGAGTATGTAGACCAAAGATTTATTCTGAGTTCTATGCTGCACAATAGTACCCGGCCACCAATGGAAAAAAAATAATAATAACACACACACAGCAAATTACTAATAGTGACAAACGATCCGAAGATGCAGGTTCCTTAGAGTGTCAACAATTCCTTCAATCACTTTCACAAAAAAACCAAGAGGAACCATATGCACGCGTTTGTTGCTCCTCACCACACACTCTCTCTCTGACCGCTCCTCAACTGTTCGACTCGTAAGTCACCGATACTCATAGAATAAATATAATTAAAATAAGTTAAGTACTGAAGGGGCAAGCCTACTGTAATGTGACAACCCCTTCCATGTCACGGTTCTAATGTGAAGCCGCAGGCAAGACATTTGAACCTGGGACATATTTTAGGTTAGTTTTTTAGTAGGTAGTTACACAAAAAAAATCCCTACATTATACAAGAACACCATGAATTAAATTACTATACAAGAGTATTGGTGGCCGGTCCCTACCGAACAAAATTACAAACATATTCACAAAATTTCATTCACATACAATTGTATCTCCCTGGAAAGAAAGCACAAAATTACAAATAATAATCTCTTGAGGTTAAACGTCTGTTCCTCACTCAAACGCACATGAACATTAACACCAATACATCAGTCATAATTATTTTTTTCTCTGTGGATAGTACATCACTCTCTATCCAGGATACATCTTTGTCAGTGAAACACCAGATTGTTATTACCAGAGCTTCCCATGATAAGGTAACATTTCCTTTCTTTGGAGATGCTCGGTTAAAAATGGGGTCAATGACCTGAAGGTTTGTCAACCTAGCCTTCTGAAATTGCGCTTAGGTCTAATCACTTACTACCCCTTCCAAGAAAATCGACTTAAGACAACACCAAACACTAAAGAACATATTTATAGTTCTGTTATTAACACACAAAGACGTCCATCTTTCGACATATCCTTGAGGTGGTTACTGGGTGTTACTGACTTGAGATATAAATTACTTAATGTAACTCAAAACATTTATTCCCTAACTCACTATCTATATCAAGTATCTTTGTGATTTGTCTTAAACAAAAGAGAACACCTACCGAGAAGTATTAAACTAAACAACCCTACAAAGTACAAGGCATTTTTTTTTTTTTTTTTTTTTTTTTTTTAAATCAAAGTTTCTAGAAAACCATTATGTTGAAGAGACACTTCATACTTCAGCTTTGTGAAAATCACTGTGCACAACATCAATTACTTAAAAATATAATTAAACTGTAGTACATAAGTAGTGTGAATCTCTTATGCTAAAAGAAGAATGGATATTTTTTAATTTAAATCTGTTGATGCCCTCATGAAATAAATCCAGTTTTCCTTTGGACCAAAGTGAGATTATTTCCTTTTTCTTCACATGTACTCCTGGTTCTTCCCTCCTATCCTTCTTCTTCTTCCTACGTTTTCTTCTTTGTATTATGGAATTACACTTTTCAAAAGTCTCAAGTAAACGTTGGAGAATGAAACATTTCATTAGGTTGATTGAAATATCTACAGTATGACCATATGGGCTAGTACCGAGGAACTGTTCAACGTGCACAAATTGCTTATCCCCAATGGGAATATCATTTGCCAATACTTTAGTACTGTGGTGAGTGGGGAAAACAAGGTCAGTCCCGAAAGGAAACATTAAATCATAAATGTGGTTCGCAAACTTAGTGACACAAGTTGGTTTGCGGAGTTTGAAAATTGCTCTGGGCATAGCCAGCTTGCTCTCCTTCAGAGAAATTGTAGGAATATTACTTACATAAATATCTGTAACTGGAAAAGGACTCTCTGAAATTGACCGAACACTAACCAATTCCATTTGAACACTAGTTTGGGATTCAATACACAAAGCATCATGGGAAACCGGAGTTGCTTCCTGGACCAAAACAATGTACTTATCCTTTTCTGGTACTAGGGGTCCCTCCTGTGACTCATTAAGAGGTTTCAAATTACTCTCCTCCTTGAACTGATCTTCATTCCTCACGAAACAATCTTGTCGTAATTGCACTAACTCGCCCCTTAATTGCAAAAGTCTATCATCAAAATGAGCAGTGATTTGACAGCGAAGAGCTTCACTTTTTGCTCCAATTTCAGCTTTAAGAGCATTGCTGTTTTCAGAAATTTCAGCTTTAAGAGCAATCACATTATCCTGAACGCCATTTATTTCATCTTTAAGTTCTTTAAAGTTTTTATTCATCTCTTCCATTAACTTCACCAACATTTCCGTTCTGGGTGGCATATCACCTTGCTCTGCTACCCCTTCCATTGCAGATTGCTTGGTCTCCATTTTTTTTTTTTAAGATCAAAGCAAAACCAAACTTGAATGAGGATATGAGGACAATAAGTTACTCTAGCAATAGGCTACCTATTCCCCAAACTTAGATAAACAGGTCAAAGATATATCCTCTCAGTTTCAAATCAACTCACAACAACGCCGTGATAACTCGTCAAATGAAATGAAACAACACAGTATATATATTCCACAACCAAAAACAGATTTGCACCAAAGAGAAAAAAGGAAACAACGTAGGCTGGCTCTTAAAACAGTTAATTTCACTTCTCCAATCTGTTGCTGTAAATAAAACACATGTAGATAATACAGTAATTATACTTTTATTTACTACTGCTGACTGTTGGTGTCGAACCACATATGCAGACTATACTGTCTCGTCGCTCAATGGTACTGCCACCTGAAAATGTCATGCACAGAAAAAGTTATACTTGTTAACGTAAAAGTTTTCGCGTCTTCCTCCCGCAATTAATGTCTTTGAAAAAGGTAAATAATTGCAATCTATTTTATTTTTATTTTTCCAGAAAGGAAAAAAAACTTCATTCGTAAGTAGAACTGAAATTTGAAATTTCTGTACAAAATAAAATGTTATGGGAGAGCGAAATAAAATTTTCCGCGAGTATAAACTCTTACTATTAGGCTATAAATTTTCCAGAAGCTCTGGTAAATAACAACCGATGGTACAGATCTTTGAAACAAAATCCCGTTAATCTGCTATTCTTTTAGTCAAAATTATTATATTTAAAAAATATTTCCCGATTGTTTAATAGTATAATGTTGCCTGTTAGATGTCTTCTCAACTCCTGCCGCTATTTTCTGCAACGCTGATCCACGATTTGTTGTTCTACTATCTGCGTTGCGTTATTCACAGGTACTGCATCGCTGTATCCACTGCTGAAGTAATCGTCTCTGGTTATCTGTGTTGACTCTCTTGCGCTACCGTCTTTGCACAAGCTTGCTGTTCGCCGAGTAATTCTTCTCGCGCGTACCGTCTTTGGTAGAATCTGCTTCGCAATTCTTAACAGTTGTTCAACTGTTTAGTCTTATGCCACGCACTTAAAACTCTTTTTGTGATTTAGACGGCCTTTATAATCACTTTAACCGTCTATTATTCTCACAAGTCCTGTATTTACGGTCGACATGTCGGAGAACAAAGCTTGAAATAGTGTGTCGGGATGATCACAGCAGTTCCTTCCGACTTGCTAATTAGTCCCCTTTATAATTAGTTTTTTTTTGAACACCTAAGATAAGGTCGATCAGACTTCGTTATAATTAATTATTGGTCGCCACCATCGGCTGGCAAGGGTACAAATCCAGAACAAATATAACTATAAGTTTCTTCAAAGAATCACTTCGAGTATGTAGACCAAAGATTTATTCTGAGTTCTATGCTGCACAATAGTACCCGGCCACCAATGGAAAAAAAATAATAATAACACACACACAGCAAATTACTAATAGTGACAAACGATCCGAAGATGCAGGTTCCTTAGAGTGTCAACAATTCCTTCAATCACTTTCACAAAAAAAAACCAAGAGGAACCATATGCACGCGTTTGTTGCTCCTCACCACACACTCTCTCTCTCTGACCGCTCCTCAACTGTTCGACTCGTAAGTCACCGATACTCATAGAATAAATATAATTAAAATAAGTTAAGTACTGAAGGGGCAAGCCTACTGTAATGTGACAAGCTTACACTTAATTGCAAAAAGTGCAAGGCAATGCGGATAAGTAACAAGAAGAATCAGGTTGTTCATGAGTACAAAATAAACAATTCACCTGTTGACACGGTTGATTCCGTGAAGTATCTGGGGGTGATAGTACAAAGCAACATGAAATGGGACATGCACATAACTTCCGTCATAGGCAAGGCTAATTCTAAATTACGATTCATAGGTCGTATTTTGAGGAATTGTAATGCTCAAACAAAGGAGATAGCGTATAAAACACTAGTGCGTCCGCATCTGGATTACTGTTGTGGGGTTTGGGATCCGTATCGCAAGGTGATTGCAGAGGAGAGCCGCTAGATTCGTGACTTGTTGTTACAGCCCTTATGAAAGCGTCACAGAATTGATACATAGATTGGGCTGGGATAGTTTGGAAGACAGACGATGTAGCTTGCGTTCGAATTTATTGGAGAATATGCAAAAAAATTTAAATTTCGTGTGCAATGAAATACTTCTTCCGCCAACCTATTTAGGTCGCAATGACCGGGGGGGATAAGATTAGAGAAATAAGATGCCGTACTGATACTTATATGTATTCCTTCTTTCCTCGCACTATTCGGGATTGGAATGGGCGGGTTTAGGATTGGTGCTTAGCACCCTCTGCCACCCACAATGTTTGTGATTTGCAGAGTATCGATGTAGATGTAGATATATGTAATGAATATTCATGAGATGAAACGGAAATTATATTATGGAAGCGGAAAGAGAAGCAGAAGTTATATGAAAATGTTTTATATAAATGAAAATTGGTGTCACTGTTCTTAATTTACATCCTAGTCACTTCTATTTAATAAAAATGTCAAGTGAAATAATGTTTATTTTAATAATCAAATCAATCAGGAAGTAGCTGACTTTAAAATAAATAATAATAATAATAATAATAATAGTTTTATAATTTCTGTAACTAAAATTAGAAAGTTAAATTTTAAAAACAAAAGATAAGCAGCCTCTTCTTATTTTAAATTGCTTCTTTTTTCATTATAAATTAAGCCCGCTTCACTGAACATTTTTTCACTAGCAACACTGATAGACGGAGTAATGACAACAATATGGAAAATTTGTGAGTGTTCATTTACCACCACTTAGGAGGCTCTTCTTTTGATGGATGTCCTATTTGCTTCAGTTGCTGGACCAGACGGACATTGATATTTTCTTTATTGTTCCTACAACTTAAGAACTGCATTCAGTTTCTCAGACTCTTCAAACTCTTCTGGAAGCATACATTTCAAATGACTTTATCAAGCAATTGTAGAATGTCAGAAATTATTTTTCACATAACGTACACTTTACCAAAGATTAAATTTTTTCTCCGGATCGAATTTGGTTTCATTTTGAGACACACTACTGGTTATACAAAAAAAATGCATAATTAGCGGTTAACTCTCACGGCACCGGTTCTCTTAATACCAACTACGCTGAAACATTAAAAAATATTGATAATATCTACGTGGTACAATCGATAACAACGGCTCATTCAAAACAGATGTTCGATAACTGTAAGAGTTGTCGAAAATATTTAGTACCTTGAAGGCCTTGGCAAGACAAGGTTTTTCTGTGTGAGGAGTCAACAGCGTTGAAAATTCAAAATTCATGGAACTTTTAAAAGCTCGAGGTGAAGATGTGACTGATCTAAAATCCTGGAAGCAAAGAGATGGTTACAAATGGCTTCATAATGACTGTCAGAATGAAATTCTTGATGTGATTGCTACTATGCTATGGTCTGGAATCATGGAAGAAATAGGACCATCTTGCCTGCAAATCATTTCGGAAGATTTCATTGCAAGTGATCATTTTATTGGATTGTTTTTAACTGCAAACACGTATGAATAAACCTTATTTGATCCGGTCATTAACATTTTCGCCAAGCATATGTTGGCGCTCTCAAATGGCTATGATGAGGCTTTTAATGTTTCTGGAAAAATATCAGAGTGTTCAGTCACGAATACACAATGAAGAGCCTCGAGCTTTACTTGCGCATTGTAGTGCCCATAATCTCAATCTTGCTGTATGAGATGGAATTGAGAGTTTTATTCAGTATATTGTCCATCAAGTTATTTCCAAAGATTACAAGTTAAATCCATTTTTAAAAAAATTATGGTTTATATTTGTAAGGGTATCTATTTTTTATTTATTTATTTTTTTAATTTTTTTTACAGATGGTTAATAAGAATAAAATCTCTTAAATCAGTAAGAGAAAATTATCAGCAGCGAATACAAGATCTACAGAAATCGAATCTATATGTTATTGGATCGTGTGAGAAGATAGGAAGCAATCGCTGATGTTTTGTACTGTGTTCGAAATTCGTAGCAATTTGGCGGAAAAGTATGCAGTCGGTACTAACTTTGAAATCAACACACCACAAATCCCACATCAGCGTAAAATTCCTATCACCTCAACCAAGGTAGAAGCGAAGATCTCAGATTCGAAACACTTCCAAGATTTTTTTTTTTTTTTTTTTTCGTAAATCTTATATTGAAGTTTACGATCAAGTACTCTTTTCGTTTTAGAGTCGATTCCACAACGATTCCATCCACTTCTTAAATCGTTAGAATGATTCGCTTGGTCGCAAGCCCGCAGATATAGAAACAATTGTATATTTCCATAATTATGGTTTTTGTCAAGAAAGATTTCTGAGTGATAGAGACAATTTTGAAACATTTGATAAGCCAAGATGAAAAAAGGGGGGGGGGGGAACATGAGTGGAATTGTAGATTTTTCATAAAAGTAGAAACAGAGTAGAAGACTCATACCAGAGTTTGTTTATTTCGTTCGACTAGTCGTCACGATTACTGGGTCATCCTGTTCGAATGAACGAAGTTTTTGTCTTACAACAATGATCGATAATGTTTCAAGACAGACTCAATAATATCGCAATATTACATGTATATTGTAATCTGACAGAACAACAAGATTTGGAACAATTGTTGAATTGGTTCATTTCCAAACAAGTAAAGCGCAGTACAGTTTTTGCATTGCGCATTAATACTGAATAGCAAATTAAAAATATAATTTTCGTAAAAAACTAAATTTATATTGAATAAATTATAATTCTTTAACCCTTTGACTGCTGACAGCGGATCGTCTACCTGCCGCGCTGAGGCCGGCTACCTGGGGGCGGAGCGGCCCACACTGTCTCACACACCCAGTGCTGGATGTTCCTGGCGTTACCTCTCACGGTTGATACATAATAAATACTCTCACTACATAGTTTCTCTGCAAATAAATTACTGTAGAATCAAACGATCATTAACCTTATTTTTCGGCACTAATAATTACATCTTGCTTGTAGTTTTTACTAGATTTTCTCAGCTTATGTCGAAAGCATCGTGATTCTTAAATTTACCTTAATAGTTTACTGTTCTTTCCTGCATACCCGTTTATAACAACTGCAATTTTCTAGATGTTCCTTACTGTATCAGAGTGTTTTTGTTGAATTTTAAAGAGCGTAGATTCGAAGAAGATGCTAGAAATATTTTACTTCCACACTTACAAATTGCTTTCAGACCACGACTGTTAAATTAGAGATATTCGAACTTATACAGAGAGTTAGAGCCATCCCATTTTTCCTCGTGCTATTCACGAATATAAAATGACATTTGAAAATGATAATTGCACCAGCATCCTCCCCCACACACCGAAATTTGGCTTGCGGAATATCTTTGTAGATGTAGATTCCCAAAATATCTCGATGTTGACTGAATGTTTGCTGCGCTTTGTAATTATCCGATTATACATAATTTTGTTTCATTGATGAAATTTGTTACACATAAGTACTCAACAGATTTTTCAACATTTCAAAGCAGTGAAGTGTCTGTCCATTATTACGCGAGTTAAAATAGGGTGGGGGGAGGGGGGGTTCGGAGAAATCTCACGAAACCTCACCAAAGTAACAAAAAGTGGTATCTGGACATAGGTTCACCAAGAATTGCGGTATTTAGAAGAACATCTCTGATCCAATATTAGCTAATTTTCCATTTTTTTTTCCACGCGATGCATCAGAAGACAAATAGCTATGAAACAAAAAATTTCATCATATTCAGTATCTTTCCACTTTGATATTCAAGAATGCACTGATTCTGGAATATTCTCCATAGTGGTTATATAAAACCGATTCTTTTCATCAGCTATATATTTCATCAGTTCTTCTGTAAAAAAATAACATGAAAACTGACAGAATATTTGGCACATTCCCTATTTGACACACATGTCCCGACAGCATATCATCAAATGCGTGACTAACTGGACGAAAATCATTTTCTTTCCAGTCAGATTTATCACTAAGACGTAATTTCTTCGTAAGCGTTTCACTATCACTTTCTGATTCTTCAGATTCAGAACAACTAACATCTCTTGTTGAAACATGAGACTGCACTTGTCACCCCTGCTGACGAGTATGGTTTACTACAGACAAACATTCGGGCGATAAGCTAGCAACCAGAACTGCAAAAGGCTATTGAGAAATGGGTCGTGAAGTCCGCTGTACGACTCAGGTAGCGGCACATCTATATTCGTCATCAGCACTCAGGTAGCGGCAGGCGGGTGCGGCTTAACTCGTCAACAGCACTCAGGGTAAAACTGGCTGCTGCGACTAAACTCGTCATTAGCACTCGGGGCCAGCAGGCAGCATGACGTGTATACACGTCAACAGCAGTCAAAGGGTTAAATTCATTTTTTAGTTTTTTTTCCGAATGAATTTCTCTTATGAATTTGTTTGTATAATTAACACTATTATTATTTTAGGTAAGATAATCAAATAACATTTTCAAGGGAATCCCCCCCCCCCCCCACTAACTGTCTGACTACCAACCCGGGCCGAACGCGAAACGCCGCTCCTGTTCAAGGGCTAAAGAAATGAAGTCGTTTTCTCTTGCTTTGGAAAAATATCTTAAAAGATCAAAAAGAAGTGTTTAAATTATGTTAGGCCTTCCCTCACTAAACACTTAATTGTATAAATACTATGTGTATTAACTTTGTAAATACCAATTATTATTAGAAATACAGTTCTATTCATGCAAATATCAACAAGTTAATCTTTTTCCCAAGTGAAATTACTTTGGCCAATTTCTATTATAAGGCACTTGTAAATGATTACAAGTAACACTGGAAAACCAAGAAAAAGCTAATCTCTGCCATTTAAAACTAAGACTGTAGGCGAGTGGCTTTATTCAAAATTTAACTTTTATACTACCAATTAAAATGTGTTCACTTCAATCTGATTCATAGTTAGAAGAATCATGAAAATTAAGTTAAAACAACAATATTTCATTTAATGAATTAACAAACAATAAGAGGGTAATGTTACATAAAAAGGCTAACTTAATAATTTAAGTTTGTTATAATTATGCAGACCTACCTAAGTATTCGTAGCCTAGAAATAGTCTGCTTTTCAACTCAATAGCGTGTATTCTGGTAGTAAAATATTTTTTTATACAAGAACCCATTGAGATCCCATCTTGAAATTTTTCATGCATGTAGTCAGTTAGACTGGACAATTATTATTTTCATAAAAAATCCGAGGGTACGTATTTTGGAAAATTAAAAAAATATATTATTTGGGAATTTCTAAAAAATTTCATATTTAGGTAGCATTGTCATGTTACATATCAAATTGAAGGGAATTTTTAGAGGAATACAATGGTGCAAGTTTGACATCTCTAGGTTGTACAGTTTTTGAGCTAAAGCGTTTTAAAAGTAATAAATTGATGAAGAAGTAATTTTTTGGATTTTTAAACCCTTGAAACTCAAAAACAAAGAGTCAGAAAAATTTGAAATTTCAAATTTAAACTAGTGTTGGTGGATACATTACCTGAAAAAAAAATTCATCTAAATCCGAGAGGTTAAGGTTCAAATCATACAGTAGGATTGGTTGATTTGACATGGAATGACCCAGCTATCAAGAGTCAGGGACTGTCCCCCACACCAATACAAACAAACAACATAAAGCCAACCAGAACCTTGTTTTTCTCACCCAGTTTTTCCATGGCCTGGAATCGTTAAACAAAATTCTTCATCTGGGCTATGACTTTCTTAGATCTTTTCCTGAAATGGGCCGCATTCTTCCCACCATCCTTCCCACCACACCCCGAGTCACATTCAGCAGACCGCCAAATCTAAAAAATATTCTTGTACATAAATATCAACCCTCCGGATGCTCCTAAGCCACCGTTTGGATCCTTCCCTTGTAGGGAGACCCCGTTGCAAAACTTGGGGTATGCATCGACCTACCACTACCTATAGCAACCCCATTAATATCTTCCATCCTCACCCCTATACACCCATCACAAGATTTTCATATACTTTTCAAAAATTTTCAATTATATTTTTACTTATTTATTTATTTTTTATTACTATTATTATTTTTTCAACCATTTTAATCTTTCTTATACTCGCGGTTACATTATCGTTGCTCCTTCCACCACCTCCGACGGTCTATTGCATTCTATGAGTGGCTGCGTCCAACGCAAGTCTTGGGCAAGACTAGCCACCTTTCTGTTAACTTGAAAAAAGGATTTTTACCCGAAATATTGTATTTTCTTTGTTTGTGTGTTGTTTTGTGTTGCTGCTGCCCTCCTCCCTTCGACTTTGGTGAGTGTTGGGTGTATTTTCCCTTTCTTTTCCACGTAAATATTGCCTCATGGCATTTCTTTCCTTTCATTGTTACCTATATTGTTGAATCTCTAGTTTATCAGGATTGCAGAAGAAACACTTTCTTGGGGAGTGGTGGTAAGTGGACTACGGAAGAAGCAATGTGGCTTCAGACTAGGAAGGTCAACAGTAAACATAATATTTTAATAAGACAATTACAAGAGAGGCACTATGAGTATGGTGAAGACATAGTTGTGGCATTTCTACATGAGAACATATGCAGAGAATAAGTTCGGGGAGGGTGAAAGTGAAGTAATTAGCAAAGGATTGACCTAAAGAATTAAGAATATTAATGGGGGATGTAAGAGTTATGTGAATTTGGGTTTGGATAGAACATCTTAGTTCAGACAATGGGCTCAGGCAGGGAAGTGCCATCTCCCAGCTTATATTAATTGCCATTATGGATGAAATAATAAAGAAGGCGGTGAGGAAGACAGTGGAAGAAAAATGAAAACCATTGTGTTTGCAGTTGATGTGATGGATGAATTAAGGCTTGGAAAGATATTGGTGTAAGAATTAATAGTAGTGATGGAAGAGAAAAGATGACAGTGACCACGAGTTGGTACTCAATTTTAAGCACAAGTGTGTGGGAAGTTTTTCTGTCGTAGGTAAGAGGGTCAGAGATTGGAATAAATTATCAAGAGAACTGATGAATAATTACTTCACTTAAAATGCTGAAGGAATTTAAAGCTGAAATTTATAGAATGTAAGGGTAGGCAGGTACAGGTAAGGGGAAAAATGGTGTGTAGGGATATTGGCACAGGAGTGTGCTCTCCGTCGCAATTAAATTAAATCAAGAATGAAAGAACAACTGGAAGTGTGACATGAAGTAGTACATAATGGAATTCTCTGTGAAAAAAGTGAAGTAGCAATTACAACTCAAAAGAAGTATTTAGAAAATTGGGATTTCATATGAGGTGAGAAGCTAAAGTATGTAGAAGATTTTGAGTATTGAAAAGAATGATAAAAGAGAATGGGAGAAACAGAAAGTAAGAAGAACACAAGAATTCCACAGGAATGTCAGGAGACCCAATTAGGATCATGGAAGTGCCACAGAAGTCCAAAAGGATTATTTACAGGACTTTGTTCCAACACTAACATATAGTTCTGAAGCAGGTGTGATGAAAGCAAGATACTAGTTGAATTGAAGACAATGATTCAGAAGAGCAGGGATTGGTGAAATGAAACTGAACATGTTGTGGAAGAAGTGTAGGGAATTAAAGAGAAATCTGCACAGGATAGAATTAAAGGAACAAGGCTCTAATGTTACAGACACATGAAGAGGGAGAGTGATGAAAGGGTACAAAAAGAATGTAAAATTTGAATTTATAAGGGAAGAGGCCTCGAGGAAGACCACAGGATAGGTAGAAGAAAAGAGACAGAGGAGCAAAATGAAATGTTATGGAAGATTAGACACAGTGGAGGGAAAGAAGAGGCTAGAGAGGACTGAAACTGGAAACTGTCAACAATGATGATAATGAAGCAGGTGCTCTTTCCAACAGTTACAAATATTTGAATTTGTAACAGCGAGGAAGGCCAGAGGAAGGAAACCATTACTTGCCACACATGAAGCCACGAGGACAGGGACGGAAACATTGAGAGTAACACATTGCACAATATTTCAGCAAAAAAATTATTCGTTTATGAAGATGCCCCACATGACCAGGGGATTCAATGGGTACACATTTAAGACTTACACATGACTGAAATCAAAGATTACTATTGTAGGCAGTTAGGAAGTAGCAGAGGAGGGTTAGAAAAGGGAGAGGGGCAGAGAAGAAAATTGACGACTGTGTGAAGTATTATCATTGGAAAAAGTAATAAATTTTTAAATAAAATTGTAAACAACGACATAAAAGGCGCTAAGTGGCAAAAAGACTGCCTCACAATCTCCCACAACACCCACTTCCATAATGTTCTCCTGTTGATAAAGTGCTAGACTTGAAAATTCCTATATCATAAGTTTTTTCTTTTTTTTTTTTGTATCACAACCATCATCTAAGGTAAGTGGAGGTTCATTTACCTATCCAAATTTGAAATTCCAAAATTAAAAAAATATATGTATAAAAGTAATTTGAATTAATTTAATAAATGACTTAGAAATTGTTTATTAAGAACACTAAGCTCAAAGGCCATAAAAAAAAAAAATGAGCGGTGAACACAATGTTCTGGCAAGTAATTTCTTCGTAATAACATTCACTACTAGTGAAAAAGGCAGATGCCGAAATATTGTGTAGTTGTTTGTCAGCATAAGTGTTCCCTCTCATCGCAGTCATCCACTTTGCTATGTGGTGGGTTAATTTCCCTTTCTTTTCTTATTTATATCGCCTAGAAGCCGCTTCCATTTTCATTAGTTGCATCATAACAACATTCACTGCAATTCTTTGTGCTTTATACTATAACAAAAAGTTTTAGCTGTCACCCTGAACTGTTATAAAATAACACTCAATGCAATTTCTAGTACCTTGAGCTGTAGCAAAAAATTTCAGTTTTTATCCTTATTCAGGTTGCATTTCAATGTAACCAAAAGCTTTATTAATATTGATTCCTAAGGCTTCTTAGGCCGTCTCTTTTCATGATTGATAGATCCTTGGGGTATGCAGCATTGTTTATTTCTTAATCTGAGCTTTCGGCTGCCATCCTATAGCCTTCGTCAGAGATACTGTTTATGTTGACATAGCATCGAGTGCAAAACATCGGAGAGTTAAAGGCTGCTATCTTTTTTTATGTTATTAGTATTCTTTAAAGAGTCTGCAGAAATTTTAAAGAATACCAACAAAATCAACAGAGGTAGCGAGCGACCTTTTACTCTCCGATACTAGGCGCTTGTTGCTATGCCAACATAAACAATATCTCTGACGAGGGCTGTAGGATGGCAGCCAAAAGCTCAGATTATAAAATAAACAATTCAGCATACTCCGAAAAACCTATTAATCCATTAATATGATGCTGGAAAATCAAAGGTTCAATCAAACACAAATAAATACATTTACTGTATCACTGTTAGTGATATTGTGCATCGCAATGTAAACTTGACTCAAAATCTTCACAAACTCTTACATCTTTCTATTTCGTGATTCAGGCCCATATTAAATAGTTGAAACTACTTTTATGTGGCTGAAATATTGATCTCAGTTAATATGGCATCAGTGAAAGCAAAGCAAAGGAAATCTCATATATATATATATACAGCCACCACTACCTAGCACAGATCACTAGTGTTTGTGTGTGGAAGTAGCAAGGAGTTTCCTGTCATGCACAACGTTGGCCAAATGCTGATAGCTGAGGGAGATATGATGATTAAAGTTGGTCAATGCAGAGCATTTTCATATTTCGACCAAAACTGTGTGTCTCCTTATACTTCACTTTCTTGCCAAAACTACATAGCATAGACCATTGGTATTTGTGTGAGGTAGTAGAATTGCGTCTCTCGTCATGCACTATGGTTGTTAGATGATGGTAGCTATGGGGGTGTGGGAGATATTGGGGTTGAAAGTGGTCGACCTGCAGCATTTTCATATTTCTGCCAAAGACGCATGTGTCATGGTGTATCACTTTTCAGCGAAAACTATATATCACACATCGCTGGGGTTTGTGTGTGGTATTACCACAGAGTCACCTTTCGATAACAACGTCAGCCAAATTTCAGTAACTGTCGTACTGTGGGAGATATGGTGGTTGTAAGTGGCCGATCAAGGATATTTTTGTATTTCGATGAAAGACGTGTCTCCGCATATCTCACTTTTCTGCCACAACTACATAGCACAGACCATTGGTGATTGTGTGTGGTAGTAGTATCGTGTCTCCTGTCATGCACTATGGTTGTTTGATGTCGGTAGTTGTGGGGGTGTGGGAGATACGGGGGTTGAAACTGATCAACCTGCGACACTTTCAAATTTTTACCAAAAAGTATGTGTCCCTGTGTATCACTTTTCATCCAAAACTATGAAACGCATATCACGGGTCTTAGTGTGTGGTAGTAACACAGAGTCACCCATCGATCACAACGTTGGCCAAATTTCGGTAACTTTGGAAGTGTGGGAGATATGGTGGTTGAAATTGGTTGATCAAGGATATTTTCGTATTTCCTTCAAAGACGTGTGTCCGTAAATTTTACTTTGCTGCCTGAACCACATAGTGCTGATGACTGGCACTTGTGTGTGGTAATAGCATTGAATCTCTCATCGTGCACTATGGTTGTTAGATGTTGGTAGCTATGGGGGTGTGGGACATATAGGGGTTGACAGTGGTCGACCTGTATTTTTAAATCCAAATTCTTTACAAGCACGAACAAAGTCATGGGTACCAGCTAGTTAAAAATAAATCATAATAACTTACATTATGCTGCATAATATTAGTTTTAATCACTTTCTAGGTGACACAGATTGCAATCAATATGGAATTACTTTCATTCAAATGAAATTCAAATGAATTCATTAAAATGGCACTCACAAAAACAACTTAAATCTTAAAAAAAAACAACTAAATAATTCATGCCCTCTGCACTAATGTCATTCTGACCCAAACTAACCACTTTCATTAACAGTGCTGCTAAAAAATTAAATCATTTATCTTACATATCTATTGACAAAGAATTTAATGAAAACATCTACATCAAATAAATATAAATAAAAACAATCAATAATTAATGTGTTACTTCAAATGGAATACATACTTTTCTACCAGTGTTTGGGCAGTTAATTTCTTCCCGGACTCTTAACTGAACAGAACTCTTATTAAATAATGCTCAAAGCCTATACTATGCAGTAACATTTCTGAACTATGTTAATATAACAAAGAAGGCAGGACGCAATATGTATGGGTACACAATGACCAAGCTTATTGCTTTATTAGCATAGATTATTTATTATAAAAGTAAGTGATATGTTTACTGGTAGAATTTTGAGGCCAGGGCAATGCCTAGTGTAATGAATATACTGGTCGGATAGTCCGCACCCAGAGTTCAAAAGGGGTTGCAGTAAAAGGAAAGACTGACAGCTCCCACTGTTGTTAACAAGAGTTGTGTGAACTAACACGGGCTGCCACTGGATAGTCAAGATTGTCAGTGTAAATTGTTTCCATGTGGATGTTCATTCTAATGGACAGTATATTAATGGTGAATGAACCAGCTGAGGCAGAGATGTTGGAGTTATGCAAGAAACAAATCTAATACTAGAAAAAGTTTCCCTTGGTAACACTGGAATAGACAAGGGTTGTTAGATGCATGCTGAAAGTTTTGCAGGAAGGTCTATTCAATATGAAAGATCCATGTGGTGGTTTGGAAGAATCAAAAGGTAAGTATTGGTGGACCAAGATGTTTTTGAGATTGTGTGGTTGACTGAATCATGTTCAAGGGGCAAGATGTTAGGGAGAAGGATGCACATTTTGTGGAAGGAACATTTCCATTATGAAGGATTTGATTAGTAAAATCAAGATGAGTAGATGACTGATAAATATAAGGCTATAGAATGTTTTTAGTGCTACAGGACAGTAGTAGTAGTAGTAGTAGTAGTAGTAGTGGTGTAAATTGTCGTTGATAGTACAAGAGGTTTGTTTTGGTGCAAAATCAGGTAACTGGTAATGAAAAATGGTGGCTTTTGTTGTGTTTTAGGAGAACTGGGTCTTCATTGCAGCAGATGTTTATGCAATTTATGACGAGATTATGAGGAGGAAACATTTATTGTAGAAAGGGTGGCTATTGTCAAACTGTATGAACTGTTGTTAACTTGTGGGCTTCATGTGAAAATAGGTATGGAACTTGTAATATAGAAATGTTCACACTGAGAAAGGTTACTCTTGTCTTGCAACAGTCCAGGTGAAGTAGATGGAATGGCTTTTAGGTTTCTCTTAATCCGATTCGATTTATTACTTTGTAGCCTTTTTTCCAGTGATAACAATTTCTCCCCTCCACCAGCAACCCCACCCTACCCAGAACAATGATTGCTGGCTTGTAGTGAGATTCATTGTGCACAAATCTAATCCCCTTGCAATGTCTTGAATTGTAAATGAGCTAGGTTTAATACTGAAATATTGTAAACTCTGTTATTATTTAAGTTTTCATTGCTACTGATCGACTTCATCAGTGGTAAGTTTTGGCTTTGTCTTTTTTTCCCTTTCCTATATTTACTGCCTAACTTTTTTCCTAATGACTTTACACCTCATCAACGTTGAGTTTATTAGAAAGCAGGAAACAACTGACATTAAGTAACAGCAAGGAATTTGGCCTTTTGAAGAAACATCTCACCATTTGTCTGGAGTGATTTGGAGAAACCATAATAACCCAAATCTGGATTTCCGGATGGGGATTTGAAGCCACATCGTCCAAAATGCAAAGCCGGAGTGTTATTGCTCACTCACCATGCTCAGTCGCTGTCTAGAGCGGGGGTCCCCAAACTTTTTACCCCGTCGACCCCTTGACAGGATATTTGCCTTCTTATCAACCTCCACAAGTATTTAATAAAAACATTAAGTCATTTTTGGCATTTCTGATGCTAAGCAATAAGGAGGCCTGCATAACAACTCAACGAAATAATTTATAAAATCCACCCAATAAAATTAACAGAAAAACGAGATACTTTCCACTGTTATTATAATCTCAAAAAAATAGGAACAAAACTATGGATAGATGGAATAAATTTCGAATAAAGACTTGCCAAAAAGAACAGATGGTTTTTGTACTGTTTTAACTTGTCACACCGCGATGGATCCACCTTCCTAAGGCACTCTTCGGATGAGCCTCTGCAATTATCACCTGTTGACAACCACCTTACCTCAGTGAGCAAAAGTAATTGGTTTAAAGTTTCATCATTTACTTTACATGACTTCGCAAACAGAAGAGAACTGAGAGGATGAGCTTTACTTTGATTTATTGATCTGATTTTTAGTAGAGCATTCCTATTTTTTTCCTGTACAGTTTAATTGATTCTCTTTAGTATTAATCGACCCCCCTGTATTAATCGACCCCGGCAGATCTCTTATCGACCCCAACGGGTCGGTATCAACCACTTTGGGGACCCCTGGTCTAGAGGCATCTTGTTTCTCAATATTACTATCTACAACAGGGTTGAGGAATGATGTGTGTTGAAATGGAACTCTCAGCTTAAGAGGAAAGCCATACATATTTCAATGTCCATTTCACTCCGTTTTCAGGAAGCAAAAACATAAATTAACAAGACAAGGAATGGAGGTAGACCATCAAATTTCCATAAAAACAATAATAATTAAAATACATCTCTTCCGTTTTTGCGGTAAATTTGTAAGTAAATAAGTCTTACGTTAGCCTTGCAACTGCTTCCTGAGCTGCTGGTGCCAGAACTGGAATGCCACTATTGTCCAGGCTTTCACCTGAAACAAAAGCAAGAGCATGGAAAAAATTAAGATTCCTGTTATTTTTGAACACACCTTGTATATATCAAAGTAACAAAAGAAGCTGGATAGAAAAATAAAAATCAGGATAGGATAATAAACAACACATACCTCAGATGACAGCATCAAAACATGAAAATAACATGAACACACCTAAAATGCTGCCATAATTCTGTATACAACCATTAATATCAGGAGAACATTGCATGTACGAATATAGATATGATTGAGGGGAAGGGGGAAGGAGATCATAAAATACAACTATAAATAATGAAACCAAGAGGAGCCATACTAACCACATGGCATAGGAAAAGTAAAAGGACTTACATGAAACAAAAAAGTTTTTGGGCTTGGGGTAAGCTACCTTCATTTGCAAATCATGGATTGGAAAGGATGAGAGTTGGAGAGAAAATTTCTGCATTTTCCTTGTTTTTACTGCTTCTATATTACCCTGCCGTTACCTATGATAAGTAATAGTTCACCTCTCTTTCTTCCTCTATTCTTTTCCTTGTTTACAAGGAAATAAAAGATGCTGAAGTGGAAAATAAAAATTATGCATGGAAAATAAACCACTGCTTAGTACTGATGATGGCAGGACAGTTATGAAGCACTAAAGAGATTCAAACACACACAAAACAAAGAAATTTTCAGATGTATACCTTTCATCAGCACAATAAGTTATACACAGAGCTTCAGCAGGCTATATGAGCAGTAGCCACCTTCTGTGTTACATTTATTTGACATGTTGTAGATAGCTTTTGTCCCATTTCTGATATTTCCTGTTTAATTAGAGCAGCAGCCAGTTAATCTTCAGCAGCTGTTACATGTAGTAAGTAGCCTTCTTTTGTATTAAATTTGCTTGTAGCTCCATTTTTGGTTGTATCAGGTGGTATAGCATTTGGAATATGTTCCAATAGGTGGCTGGCTATGGATAGCAAAATAGAACCCACAATATATGATTCTATAGATTACTGGGTACTGAGAATCTAAAATCGCTGACTGGAAAATGGTAGTTTGCCCCCAAGTAAGGCATTTTCTGTTATGCAGAAGGCTGAAGGTTCAAGCGTGAATGTCTCTGAAGCACAGCAGCAAAGAAACTTTCACAGAGGAAAGGGATACTGATCACTGGCAGTTCAAATGTCTGGAGCGACCACTTTGAGAACTAGCGAGAAAGAATATACAGATCCTTCATTCCATCTGTTTTCGGGTAAAACTGTACCATGATTCCTTGATTAGGGACATGAAATGTTATCATTTAAGAGTAGCAGCACATATCAGTACTAATGACTCATGTCATGTTTCTGTTGCAGATATACTTAAATCCATGGACAAACTGGGCAAGCAGTGTGGAAAATTCTGTATTGTTGCAGTTCTTAAATCATAGCGTAGTGCTCCACATAGATTGTGGGAAGGCAATATGGTTGAAGATTTTTAGTTTGAATTGTAGTTTGCAGGATTTGAGTAACAAAAACAACTGTAGCTTCATTGACCTTTGACAGATCATAGCTACCAGCTGGGATGCATTTGACCAGTCAGGCATCCACTGCACACTGAGGATGGTGACCAAGGTGACTGCAAAAATACGGATCCAGCCTGAAACAAATTATTTTTTTAGGAACATCATGAGGCACCAGGACCTATCAGTTCAACAAAGGGAATGTAACCAAGATCTTGGTCCTGGTAGTGATGGAGTCAATAAATCAAATAATGCAGCTGTAAATACTTCACCCATTTCTCTTCGGAATGTGAATATGAAAAATGTGAATTTAGACTCCATAAATAATTATACCAAACATCTAAGAGTAAAGGTCCTAAATTTCCAGAGTATTAGAGGGAAAGTAGCCGATTTCCACGCTTTAGTTGCGACTAATCAAGTAGATATAATACTAAGGACCGAAAGCTGGTTGACACCAGATGTTGAATCTAGCAAAGTATTTGCTCCTCATTAAAATGTTTTTTGGAAAGGCATAACTATCTAAATGGGTGGAGGTGTGTTCGTAGGCTATTAATAAAACCATTAATTATAGAAGACAGTATAAGCTATCACAAGATGATTCTGGTAATCTTTAAATATAATCTGACATTGAAACATGATAAAAATAAACTCTTATATTGCTTCGATAAGGCAAATGATTAAGGTATGGTTCATCACTTGGGCACAAAATTTTGAAACCCACACTGGAACAAATATCAAGAAATTTTGGTACCTGATATGCAAATGGAGACTTTCCCGGCGTATTGATTCAATGAAAGTTACACGGGAGTCCAGCCGGATGGAGTCATAAAACGACAACGTTTCGACAACCTGCTCGGTTGTCTTCATCAGGTCAATATAGATGTTACTTCTAGGAAATCACAAACAGTGTCAGCGAAGTCAGTCTGTTTGTGATTTCCTAGAAGTAACATCTATATTGACCTGATCAGGTCAATATAGATGTTACTTCTAGGAAATCACAAACAGTGTCAGCGAAGTCAGTCTGTTTGTGATTTCCTAGAAGTAACATCTATATTGACCTGATGAAGACAACCGAGCAGGTTGTCGAAACGTTGTCGTTTTATGACTCCATCCGGCTGGACTCCCGTGAAACTTTCATTGAATCAATACGCCGGGAAAGTCTCCATTTGCATATCAGGTACCAAAATTTCTTGATATTTTTCCAGTGTGGGTTTCAAAATTTTGTCCCAAGTGATGAACCATACCTTAATCATTTGCCTTATCGAAGCAATATAAGAGTTTATTTTTATCATGTTTCAATGTCAGATTATATTTAAAGATTACCAGAATCATCTTGTGATAGCTTATACTGTCTTCTATAATTAATGGTTTTATTAATAGCCTCGAACACACCTCCAACCATTTAGATAGTTATGCCTTTCCAAAAAACATTTAATGAGGAGCAAATACTTTGCTAGATTCAACATCTGGTGTCAACCAGCTTTCGGTCCTTAGTATTATATCTACTTGATTAGTCGCAACTAAAGCTTGAAAATCGGCTACTTTCCCTCTAATACTCTGGAAATTTAGGACCTTTACTCTTAGATGTTTGGTATAATTATTTATGGAGTCTAAATTCACATTTTTCATATTCACATTCCGAAGAGAAATGGGTGAAGTATTTACAGCTGCATTATTTGATTTATTGACTCCATCACTACCAGGACCAAGATCTTGGTTACATTCCCTTTGTTGAACTGATAGGTCCTGGTGCCTCATGATGTTCCTAAAAAAATAATTTGTTTCAGGCTGGATCCGTATTTTTGCAGTCACCTTGGTCACCATCCTCAGTGTGCAGTGGATGCCTGACTGGTCAAATGCATCCCAGCTGGTAGCTATGATCTGTCAAGGTCAATGAAGCTACAGTTGTTTTTGTTACTCAAATCCTGCAAACTACAATTCAAACTAAAAATCTTCAACCATATTGCCTTCCCACAATCTATGTGGAGCACTAAGCTATGATTTAAGAACTGCAACAATACAGAATTTTCCACACTGCTTGCCCAGTTTGTCATGGATTTAAGTATATCTGCAACAGAAACATGACACGAGTCATTAGTACTGATATGTGCTGCTACTCTTAAATGATAACATTTCATGTCCCTAATCAAGGAATCATGGTACAGTTTTACCCGAAAACAGATGGAATGAAGGATCTGTATATTCTTTCTCGCTAGTTCTCAAAGTGGTCGCTCCAGACATTTGAACTGCCAGTGATCAGTATCCCTTTCCTCTGTGAAAGTTTCTTTGCTGCTGTGCTTCAGAGACATTCACGCTTGAACCTTCAGCCTTCTGCATAACAGAAAATGCCTTACTTGGGGGCAAACTACCATTTTCCAGTCAGCGATTTTAGATTCTCAGTACCCAGTAATCTATAGAATCATATATTGTGGGTTCTATTTTGCTATCCATAGCCAGCCACCTATTGGAACATATCCAAATGCTATACCACCCTGATACAACCAAAAATGGAGCTACAAGCAAATTTAATACAAAAGAAGGCTACTTACTACATGTAACAGCTGCTGAAGATTAACTGGCTGCTGCTCTAATTAAACAGGAAATATCAGAAATGGGACAAAAGCTATCTACAACATGTCAAATAAATGTAACACAGAAGGTGGCAACTGCTCATATAGCCTGCTGAAGCTCTGTGTATAACTTATTGTGCTGATGAAAGGTATACATCTGAAAATTTCTTTGTTTTGTGTGTGTTTGAATCTCTTTAGTGCTTCATAACTGTCCTGCCATCATCAGTACTAAGCAGTGGTTTATTTTCCATGCATAATTTTTATTTTCCACTTCAGCATCTTTTATTTCCTTGTAAACAAGGAAAAGAATAGAGGAAGAAAGAGAGGTGAACTATTACTTATCATAGGTAACGGCAGGGTAATATAGAAGCAGTAAAAACAAGGAAAATGCAGAAATTTTCTCTCCAACTCTCATCCTTTCCAATCCATGATTTGCAAATGAAGGTAGCTTACCCCAAGCCCAAAAACTTTTTTGTTACATGTAAGTCCTTTTACTTTTCCTATGCCATGTGGTTAGTATGGCTCCTCTTGGTTTCATTATTTATAGTTGTATTTTATGATCTCCTTCCCCCTTCCCCTCAATCATATCTATATTCGTACATGCAATGTTTCTCCTGATATTAATGGTTGTATACAGAATTATGGCAGCATTTTAGGTGTGTTCATGTTATTTTCATGTTTTGATGCTGTCATCCTGAGGTATGTGTTGTTTATTATCCTATCCTGATTTTTATTTTCTATCCAGCTTCTTTTGTTACTTTGATATATACAAGGTGTGTTCAAAAATAACAGGAATCTTAATTTTTTTCCATGCTCTTGCTTTGTTTCAGGTGAAGCCTGGACAATAGTGGCATTCCAGTTCTCGCACCAGCAGCTCAGGAAGCAGTTGCAAGGCTAACGTAAGACTTATTTACTTACAAATTTACCGCAAAAACGGAAGAGATGTATTTTAATTATTATTGTTTTATGGAAATTTGATGGTCTACCTCCATTCCTTGTCTTGTTAATTTATGTTTTTGCTTCCTGAAAACGGAGGTGAAATGGACATTGAAATATGTATGGCTTTCCTCTTAAGCTGAGAGTTCCATTTCAACACACATCATTCCTCAACCCTGTTGTAGATAGTAATATTGAGAAACAAGATGCCTCTAGACCAGGGGTCCCCAAAGTGGTTGATACGACCCGTTGGGGTCGATAAGAGATCTGCCGGGGTCGATTAATACAGGGGGGTCGATTAATACAGGGGGGTCGATTAATACTAAAGAGAATCAATTAAACTGTACAGGAAAAAAATAGGAATGCTCTACTAAAAATCAGATCAATAAATTAAAGTAAAGCTCATCCTCTCAGTTCTCTTCTGTTTGCGAAGTCATGTAAAGTAAATGATGAAACTTTAAACCAATTACTTTTGCTCACTGAGGTAAGGTGGTTGTCAACAGGTGATAATTGCAGAGGCTCATCCGAAGAGTGCCTTAGGAAGGTGGATCCATCGCGGTGTGACAAGTTAAAACAGTACAAAACCATCTGTTCTTTTTGGCAAGTCTTTATTCGAAATTTATTCCATCTATCCATAGTTTTGTTCCTATTTTTTTGAGATTATAATAACAGTGGAAAGTATCTCGTTTTTCTGTTAATTTTATTGGGTGGATTTTATAAATTATTTCGTTGAGTTGTTATGCAGGCCTCCTTATTGCTTAGCATCAGAAATGCCAAAAATGACTTAATGTTTTATTAAATACTTGTGGAGGTTGATAAGAAGGCAAATATCCTGTCAAGGGGGTCGACGGGTAAAAAGTTTGGGGACCCCCGCTCTAGACAGCGACTGAGCATGGTGAGTGAGCAATAACACTCCGGCTTTGCATTTTGGACGATGTGGCTTCAAATCCCCATCCGGAAATCCAGATTTGGGTTATTATGGTTTCTCCAAATCACTCCAGACAAATGGTGAGATGTTTCTTCAAAAGGCCAAATTCCTTGCTGTTACTTAATGTCAGTTGTTTCCTGCTTTCTAATAAACTCAACGTTGATGAGGTGTAAAGTCATTAGGAAAAAAGTTAGGCAGTAAATATAGGAAAGGGAAAAAAAGACAAAGCCAAAACTTACCACTGATGAAGTCGATCAGTAGCAATGAAAACTTAAATAATAAACAGAGTTTACAATATTTCAGTATTAAAACTAGCTCATTTACAATTTCAAGACACTGCAAGGGGATTAGATTTGTGCACAATGAATCTCACTACAAGCCAGCAATCATTGTTCTGGGTAGGGTGGGGTTGCTGGTGGAGGGGAGAAATTGTTATCACTGGAAAAAAGGCTACAAAGTAATAAATCGAATCGGATTAAGAGAAACCTAAAAGCCATTCCATCTACTTCACCTGGACTGTTGCAAGACAAGAGTAACCTTTCTCAGTGTGAACATTTCTATATTACAAGTTCCATACCTATTTTCACATGAAGCCCACAAGTTAACAACAGTTCATACAGTTTGACAATAGCCACCCTTTCTACAATAAATGTTTCCTCTTCATAATCTCGTCATACATTGCATAAACATCTGCTGCAATGAAGACCCAGTTCTCCTAAAACACAACAAAAGCCACCATTTTTCATTACCAGTTACCTGATTTTGCACCAAACAAACCTCTTGTACTATCAACGACAATTTACACCACTACTACTACTACTACTACTGTCCTGTAGCACTAAAAAACATTCTATAGCCTTATATTTATCAGTCATCTACTCATCTTGATTTTACTAATCAAATCCTTCATAATGGAAATGTTCCTTCCACAAAATGTGCATCCTTCTCCCTAACATCTTGCCCCTTGAACATGATTCAGTCAACCACACAATCTCAAAAACATCTTGGTCCACCAATACTTACCTTTTGATTCTTCCAAACCACCACATGGATCTTTCATATTGAATAGACCTTCCTGCAAAACTTTCAGCATGCATCTAACAACCCTTGTCTATTCCAGTGTTACCAAGGGAAACTTTTCTAGTATTAGATTTGTTTCTTGCATAACTCCAACATCTCTGCCTCAGCTGGTTCATTCACCATTAATATACTGTCCATTAGAATGAACATCCACATGGAAACAATTTACACTGACAATCTTGACTATCCAGTGGCAGCCCGTGTTAGTTCACACAACTCTTGTTAACAACAGTGGGAGCTGTCAGTCTTTCCTTTTACTGCAACCCCTTTTGAACTCTGGGTGCGGACTATCCGACCAGTATATTCATTACACTAGGCATTGCCCTGGCCTCAAAATTCTACCAGTAAACATATCACTTACTTTTATAATAAATAATCTATGCTAATAAAGCAATAAGCTTGGTCATTGTGTACCCATACATATTGCGTCCTGCCTTCTTTGTTATATTAACATAGTTCAGAAATGTTACTGCATAGTATAGGCTTTGAGCATTATTTAATAAGAGTTCTGTTCAGTAAGAGTCCGGGAAGAAATTAACTGCCCAAACACTGGTAGAAAAGTATGTATTCCATTTGAAGTAACACATTAATTATTGATTGTTTTTATTTATATTTATTTGATGTAGATGTTTTCATTAAATTCTTTGTCAATAGATATGTAAGATAAATGATTTAATTTTTTAGCAGCACTGTTAATGAAAGTGGTTAGTTTGGGTCAGAATGACATTAGTGCAGAGGGCATGAATTATTTAGTTGTTTTTTTTTAAGATTTAAGTTGTTTTTGTGAGTGCCATTTTACTGAATTCATTTGAATTTCATTTGAATGAAAGTAATTCCATATTGATTGCAATCTGTGTCACCTAGAAAGTGATTAAAACTAATATTATGCAGCATAACGTAAGTTATTATGATTTATTTTTAACTAGCTGGTACCCATGGACTTTGTTCGTGCTTGTAAAGAATTTGGATTAAAAATACAGGTCGACCACTGTCAACCCCTATATGTCCCACACCCCCATAGCTACCAACATCTAACAACCATAGTGCACGATGAGAGATTCAATGCTATTACCACACACAAGTGCCAGTCATCAGCACTATGTGGTTCAGGCAGCAAAGTAAAATTACGGACACACGTCTTTGAAGGAAATACGAAAATATCCTTGATCAACCAATTTCAACCACCATATCTCCCACACTTCCAAAGTTACCGAAATTTGGCCAACGTTGTGATCGATGGGTGACTCTGTGTTACTACCACACACTAAGACCCGTGATATGCGTTTCATAGTTTTGGATGAAAAGTGATACACAGGGACACATACTTTTTGGTAAAAAATTTGAAAGTGTCGCAGGTTGATCAGTTTCAACCCCCATATCTCCCACACCCCCACAGCTACCGACATCAAACAACCATAGTGCATGACAGGAGACACGATACTACTACCACACACAAACACCAATGGTCTGTGCTATGTAGTTGTGGCAGAAAAGTGAGATATGCGGAGACACGTCTTTCGTCGAAATACAAAAATATCCTTGATCGGCCACTTACAACCACCATATCTCCCACAGTACCACAGTTACTGAAATTTGGCTGACGTTGTTATCGAAAGGTGACTCTGTGGTAATACCACACACAAACCCCAGCGATGCTGAATTGTTTATTTTATTATCTGAGCTTTTGGCTGCCATCCTACAGCCCTCGTCAGAGATACTGTTTATGTTGGCATAGCAACAAGCGCCTAGTATCGGAGAGTAAAAGGTCGCTCGCTACCTCTGTTGATTTTGTTGGTATTCTTTAAAATTTCTGCAGACTCTTTAAAGAATACTAATAACATAAAAAAAGATAGCAGCCTTTAACTCTCCGATGTTTTGCACTCGATGCTATGTCAACATAAACAGTATCTCTGACGAAGGCTATAGGATGGCAGCCGAAAGCTCAGATTAAGAAATAAACAATGCTGCATACCCCAAGGATCTATCAATCATGAAAAGAGACGGCCTAAGAAGCCTTAGGAATCAATATTAATAAAGCTTTTGGTTACATTGAAATGCAACCTGAATAAGGATAAAAACTGAAATTTTTTGCTACAGCTCAAGGTACTAGAAATTGCATTGAGTGTTATTTTATAACAGTTCAGGGTGACAGCTAAAACTTTTTGTTATAGTATAAAGCACAAAGAATTGCAGTGAATGTTGTTATGATGCAACTAAGGAAAATGGAAGCGGCTTCTAGGCGATATAAATAAGAAAAGAAAGGGAAATTAACCCACCACATAGCAAAGTGGATGACTGCGATGAGAGGGAACACTTATGCTGACAAACAACTACACAATATTTCGGCATCTGCCTTTTTCACTAGTAGTGAATGTTATTACGAAGAAATGACTTGCCAGAACATTGTGTTCAACCGCTCATTTTTTTTTTTTTATGGCCTTTGAGCTTAGTGTTCTTAATAAACAATTTCTAAGTCATTTATTAAATTAATTCAAATTACTTTTATACATATATTTTTTTAATTTTGGAATTTCAAATTTGGATAGGTAAATGAACCTCCACTTACCTTAGATGATGGTTGTGATACAAAAAAAAAAAAAAAAAAAAAAAAAAAAAAAAAAAAAAAAAAAAAAAAAAAAAAAAAAACCTTATGATATAGGAATTTTCAAGTCTAGCACTTTATCAACAGGAGAACATTATGGAAGTGGGTGTTGTGGGAGATTGTGAGGCAGTCTTTTTGCCACTTAGTGCCTTTTATGTCGTTGTTTACAATTTTATTTAAAAATTTATTACTTTTTCCAATGATAATACTTCACACAGTCGTCAATTTTCTTCTCTGCCCCTCTCCCTTTTCTAACCCTCCTCTGCTACTTCCTAACTGCCTACAATAGTAATCTTTGATTTCAGTCCATGTGTAAGTCTTAAATGTGTACCCATTGAATCCCCTGGTCATGTGGGGCATCTTCATAAACGAATAATGTTTTTGCTGAAATATTGTGCAATGTGTTACTCTCAATGTTTCCGTCCCTGTCCTCGTGGCTTCATGTGTGGCAAGTAATGGTTTCCTTCCTCTGGCCTTCCTCGCTGTTACAAATTCAAATATTTGTAACTGTTGGAAAGAGCACCTGCTTCATTATCATCATTGTTGACAGTTTCCAGTTTCAGTCCTCTCTAGCCTCTTCTTTCCCACCACTGTGTCTAATCTTCCATAACATTTTCATTTTGCTCCTCTGTCTCTTTTCTTCTACCTATCCTGTGGTCTTCCTCGAGGCCTCTTCCCTTATAAATTCAAATTTTACATTCTTTTTGTACCCTTTCATCACTCTCCCTCTTCATGTGTCTGTAACATTAGAGCCTTGTTCCTTTAATTCTATCCTGTGCAGATTTCTCTTTAATTCCCTACACTTCTTCCACAACATGTTCAGTTTCATTTCACCAATCCTGCTCTTCTGAATCATTGTCTTCAATTCATCTAGTATCTTGCTTTCATCACACCTGCTTCAGAACTATATGTTAGTGTTGGAACAAAGTCCTGTAAATAATCCTTTTGGACTTCTGTGGCACTTCCATGATCCTAATTGGGCCTCCTGACATTCCTGTGGAATTCTTGTGTTCTTCTTACTTTCTGTTTCTCCCATTCTCTTTTATCATTCTTTTCAATACTCAAAATCTTCTACATACTTTAGCTTCTCACCTCATATGAAATCCCAATTTTCTAAATACTTCTTTTTGAGTTGTAATTGCTACTTCACTTTTTTCACAGAGAATTCCATTATGTACTACTTCATGTCACACTTCCAGTTGTTCTTTCATTCTTGATTTAATTTAATTGCGACGGAGAGCACACTCCTGTGCCAATATCCCTACACACCATTTTTCCCCTTACCTGTACCTGCCTACCCTTACATTCTATAAATTTCAGCTTTAAATTCCTTCAGCATTTTAAGTGAAGTAATTATTCATCAGTTCTCTTGATAATTTATTCCAATCTCTGACCCTCTTACCTACGACAGAAAAACTTCCCACACACTTGTGCTTAAAATTGAGTACCAACTCGTGGTCACTGTCATCTTTTCTCTTCCATCACTACTATTAATTCTTACACCAATATCTTTCCAAGCCTTAATTCATCCATCACATCAACTGCAAACACAATGGTTTTTCATTTTTCTTCCACTGTCTTCCTCACCGCCTTCTTTATTATTTCATCCATAATGGCAATTAATATAAGCTGGGAGATGGCACTTCCCTGCCTGAGCCCATTGTCTGAACTAAGATGTTCTATCCAAACCCAAATTCACATAACTCTTACATCCCCCATTAATATTCTTAATTCTTTAGGTCAATCCTTTGCTAATTACTTCACTTTCACCCTCCCCGAACTTATTCTCTGCATATGTTCTCATGTAGAATGCCACAACTATGTCTTCACCATACTCATAGTGCCTCTCTTGTAATTGTCTTATTAAAATATTATGTTTACTGTTGACCTTCCTAGTCTGAAGCCACATTGCTTCTTTCGTAGTCCACTTACCACCACTCCCCAAGAAAGTGTTTCTTCTGCAATCCTGATAAACTAGAGATTCAACAATATAGATAACAATGAAAGGAAAGAAATGCCATGAGGCAATATTTACGTGGAAAAGAAAGGGAAAATACACCCAACACTCACCAAAGTCGAAGGGAGGAGGGCAGCAGCAACACAAAACAACACACAAACAAAGAAAATACAATATTTCGGGTAAAATCCTTTTTTCAAGTTAACAGAAAGGTGGCTAGTCTTGCCCAAGACTTGCGTTGGACGCAGCCACTCATAGAATGCAATAGACCGTCGGAGGTGGTGGAAGGAGCAACGATAATGTAACCGCGAGTATAAGAAAGATTAAAATGGTTTGAAAAAAATAATAATAGTAATAAAAAATAAATAAATAAGTAAAAATATAATTGAAATATTTTTGAAAAGTATATGAAAATCTTGTGATGGGTGTATAGGGGTGAGGATGGAAGATATTAATGGGGTTGCTATAGGTAGTGGTAGGTCGATGCATACCACAAGTTTTGCAACGGGGTCTCCTACAAGGGAAGGATCCAAACGGTGGCTTAGGAGCATCCGGAGGGTTGATATTTATGTACAAGAATATTTTTTAGATTTGGCGGTCTGCTGAATGTGACTCGGGGTGTGGTGGGAAGGATGGTGGGAAGAATGCGGCCCATTTCAGGAAAAGATCTAAGAAAGTCATAGCCCAGATGAAGAATTTTGTTTAACGATTCCAGGCCATGGAAAAACTGGGTGAGAAAAACAAGGTTCTGGTTGGCTTTATGTTGTTTGTTTGTATTGGTGTGGGGGACAGTCCCTGACTCTTGATAGCTGGGTCATTCCATGTCAAATCAACCAATCCTACTGTATGATTTGAACCTTAACCTCTCGGATTTAGATGAATTTTTTTTTCAGGTAATGTATCCACCAACACTAGTTTAAATTTGAAATTTCAAAATTTTTCTGACTCTTTGTTTTTGAGTTTCAAGGGTTAAAATC
>JARYHS010008075.1:156540588-156898312 GCA_031002005.1 Vandiemenella viatica
ATTGTACAGTCTTTGACATTATTTCTGGCCGCCGGTGAAAAATTCTATCACTCTTATTTTGCACAATCTGGCATCAATGTCATCCCAGGCAACAGGAACGCAATACTGGCTCCGCCTCCTCGCAATTTCATTGGTGGATATTTTATTCAGAGCCATCTATACTGCAGATTTTTCATTTCCTTAAGTCAATGCAGGAAACAATTGGCCAACAGGTAGGAATTAAGCTCCTCCCACTGACGATTCTTATTGGCTGAACAGTTCATCATCCTACCATTACATTTCTATAATACTTTACCAAAATTCAGATCTTGAAACGTTTGCCAAAAGTTCTAATTAACGGGATTGCATTAAAGTGAGGCAGGAAACAGGCTCAATGCTGTATATTACTACGGTTGATTAGCATAAAACTATAACGATAAGATTGTTATACTCATTTTGATAATTCCTTCGGATAATATTTCACTCATATATCTGGTCAGTCCACAAACCAAGGGATAATCATGTTCCATGAGGTAGAATTTTTAGTACTACGAAACTACAGAAACAAGAAATTATTTCGGAAGTGTCTCTCTCCAAGATGGATTGAATGAAACAGTCTTCCTACGCTGCGTTGTATACGCCTATTCGAGGAAAGTAGCACCGAACTTGCAGTGGTCCTATGGTTAGCGTTCTGGGTTGCTGAGCGAGCGGTTCCGAGTTCAAATCCAAGTAGTTCTTATTATTTTTTTTTTTTAATTTAGAAATCTATCTTTACTTGTATTTTATTTTTAAGCGTACCGAAACTGCACATTGCTTATTAGTATAAGGTATCCATGATTCTTTCCTAACTGCGTCAGGAAATAAGATAAACATCTGCGAAACTACCCAATGTTTCGTAACTAATAGCCGACGTAAGCATGAAAGATTTGCGGCAGCAGAACTGACGAAAATCTACACGGGTTTCAAGCCGCGCCGAAATCATATCATCTGTCCCTTTTCAAACGACACACATTTTCCAATATATTTATTTCACAGTAGAACGATCATCGCGTTTCAGAAAGAAATAATTTACAAGAGGAATTATTGCTCTCTTTGTAGGTGGACGATAATGATTATGCACTATATAAATAAATGAGAGTTAATCGCGCAGAACTAAATATTAGCACCGCAACAAATTAAACGACCATTGTCACTAAAAAATTTACAACCAGATTATTATCGTAGGACAAAAATAAATTCTTTTATAACTGGTGTAAGTAATTAAAGTTAATTGAGAATCGGGCTTAAAGACAGGGAGTTCTTAAATGACCGTTTTTCCCGTTTTCTACAATGCTGTTAGTTGTTGACACTATTACTTCATGATCTTTACAGCATTGGGATTTATTAAATACTGGGTCTAAATGCTCATTAGGGGGCATCCACAAATTACGTGAGGTGTTTTTCCGGATTTCTGGACCCCCCCCTCCCCCCTGGTGAGATTTCGTGAGATCTGGCAACCCCCCCCCCCCTCTGGTGAGATCTGGTCCGTGAGAACCCCCCCCCCCCCTAGAAATCGCCCTCGAAACTTTTGTAGACCTTTTTTTTTTGACGAAATACCCTCCTAAAATCGACTTTGGAGCAAATTGTAAACCTTTTTTTTTTGGCTCTACTGTACGCAAATTTTTCGCAAAATCTCACGTGAGATTTCCGTAGACCTCCCCCTCCCCCCTGGTGAGATCTGGTGAGATTTCGCCGGACCCCCCCCCCCTCTATTTCACCTCACGTAATTTATGGATGCCCCCTTACTTAACAAGGCGTGAAATTACCTGCGTTATTCTTTGTTTGGAATAACATAAATAAATACAAGCATTTGGCGAATGAGGATGTCGCCGTTCGCGTGATTGTTCTTTAGTCTCCGGTATAAAGTGGAACGCTCAAGTTTTGTCACCCGTCATAATCGACTCCATAATCGCCTAGGTCTCAAGGATTCAAACAAACACAGTCTACCGGTAAAGTAAGGTTGATGATGTCTAAAGACCGGAAGACCGAGCGTGGCGTGTGAGCGGTAACGTTCTGGCTCCAGGCAAATGCTGGGACGATTCTTATAGAAGGCCATGGCCGTTCCCTACTGTAATAACTTCAACATCGATGAAACGTAAAGCAATAAACAAAAAAATAAGGATAGGGAGAAGGTATTGTTAATCGATTTCAAGCCAGCTGCGACCTCCTCAATAAATTTAAAAATTCTTATGATTTTACGCCTCGTCGACATAGAGGTGATTATTGGCTGGATAGGAGTAGTGGCAAGGATTTCGGCCATGCCCTTGTAAAGAACCTATTCCGGTATTCATATGGAGTGATTTGGGTAAACCTTGGAAACCACAAATATGCATGGCCGAACTTGGATTCGAACCATTGTCATTTACAGCAACGACCAACGTGTGTTCCGAAATGGTAATGATGTAGAAAAATAGATATTTGTTCAACCTCTAAAACTGTAAATAAATTAATTTGATTCTTTATCTATGAATGCTTGGGAGACGTTACTTTTTGTATTGCCCTCATGCAGTTAACATGGATTCCCACCGTATTTTCAATTGCCAGCTGTAAGTTGGATAATTCTGAAACCAACAAAAACTTTTGCCAAATGTGCTGCTCGTGTTAAATTATTACGTGCATTATTTACGTGTTATAAAGGTATTCTTCCTTGCCGAAGGAAGTAGGAAACTTAAGACTTTTTCCTGGTAAGCGTTGCCATATTTACTTTCTGCGATGTTGCCACGATGTTCTGCCTAGTAGTCGCAGCGCTGTAGCAATTTCCCTATACCAGAAATAGTGTCTCATAGCTGGACACACACATAGGCGAAATGAAAAATTATTTATGTTCCAGTCTCATCTAGAATATTTTCATTTAACTGATTACTTCTCTTGCAACAGTTCGATTCTGTATACAGATTACTATTCAATCACGGATTGTTGTATCTATATGTATATTTTTTCTTTGGTCATATAATTTATGAGGCACTAGATTCTGTGAGTCCAGGTGTCCTAGTGGTAACGCGCTGGGCTGTCAAAGCGCTGGTTCTCGGTTCAAGCCCAGGTGCTGTTATTTTTTTTTTTTCATTCTTTATCTCCTTTTCACTTGTTGCAAAATACATATCATATAAGTAAGTTTATATATATTTCGTGGTCAATTGGAACAGTGGAAATGAATCATAAAATTAATGTTTGGCTGAAATGAGAAAGTGTCAACGCATGATGCGTGAGTAGGAACTGAAAGCCAGTTTTCCAATAAATTTAATTTAACCATTACGATTTGTGCCACTCAACCAATTTTTTTCTAGTGCAAAGGCGGGAGATTGATAATTGGGGCAATGATGGCTGTTTAAAAATAAACAAGGACCTAAATCAAACTAATGTGCGGTTTTTGTAGCTAACGTTCCTGGTATTAGCAAGCAAACCAGAATTGAAAATGTGAGTAGTTATTCTTACGAAAACAAAAAATCATCATTGACGAATAACATGCTAATGAGAGGTTCCGTATTTGACAAAATGCTGCTCCTACTAGTGATCAGTAATGATATAATTGATGTATATCCTCAATATAACGACATGATAACCTTGTTTCCGAAATCTGAAATTGCAAGAAAGAAACAGGAAATTTGAGGAAGGAGGAAAGATAATGCCAGTCTCGTTATAAGTTGTTGTTACCTCTCTGGTAATCCAGAAAGAATGTTACTGTAAGTGGCTCAGATTCGCGGGTGCCATGCTGATCCCGGAAGCTAGTGCGGTGTCTCGCGGTTCCACGGTTCGAGTCAGGCCGCAGGCAAAAGTGGTTTTATGAGTGTTTTTCTTGTGTTGCCTGTAAACTGGGACAGTGAAAACATATTATACACTTAATGAGAATCAAAAGCTACACATGTCTGCATGTATCTATTAAGCAATCCAAATTCGTTTTTGTTGTTATTCTTTAGTAAAGTCATTATTATTGCAATGGCTCGGAAAAGATTAGTTTTTAAGCAACGAAAAAAAAAAAAAAAAAAAAAACGGCCACGGTCCTTGAGAAAGGGCAATTCCACATTCCTTTGAGCAATTTTGGATTTTGTTTCTATTTAAACCCACATTTTGATGGCTGGATCGTGAATATGAATTGAGTACTGTCTAATGACACTGATGAACTTTACCCTTCATCCAATTCGTTCGGCTATGAATTAATGTAAACATATGATTTGTAATTGCATCTAAACATAACTGACAATCATTTTTAAAAGTGAGGTTCAAAATTTTTTGCTATTAATAGATCAGTCAAGCATCCGTACAATTCAATCAATGAAACAATACAGTTTCTGATCCATCATTCAACCAAAATATTATTGGATTAATTTCCTATTCGTTTGCTGAATAGTAACGCAATCAAGATTTAATTTAGAACTACTGGTATCTTTATGTATTGACATATTAACCTGTTGTACGCTAAAGTGATGCTAAAGTCAAACACAATCCGTTTCAGAATACTGAAATGAGTAAGAATCCAGTCTTACAGTACAAATCAGGATACTGGATGTAAATTCATTTAGCCAAAGTTTCAAGCAAGTAGTTTGTTTCCTCATAGTTGTAGAAGAACGATAGTCAGGATATGGACGTCGTAACATCCACGAGGAAGAGGAGTGGTTTTATAAATATCCTACGTTTCAGTTATTCTAAGCTATCAGTTTCTAAATTTCTGAAAGATTTTGTCCCAAGTTAAAAATCATAAAACAGCAGATAGAAATAGTGACACTTATTTTGCGTAACGTTTTGGTAACAGATAAACTACTATGTTGTTAAGTAAAAATTGCGTGTCAGCTGATAGATGAAGTTAGCACTATCTAGAGCCACACTGTTATTAATTATAAGGATTTATACTTTATCTCTGTTACACTCTGCAAGTGATGTGTAGTAGGATAATCACGAGGAAGTCGGGCTGTTTACACACAGCGTTAAGCGCGCAGCATTTCCTTGACCGGATTGTACGGAATATCCATTCGCAAGATATTCCGACTGCTTTAAGAATTCATAATGATTTAACTTCTATCAATACTCGTACGTTTTGTTATTATATTACTGTTGACAGTAACATCAAAATTAAAACACCCAGAGCTCGAATAAAATCCGCAGTAGCTTACTTCGGAGAAGTGAAAAGTTAAGTAACGGAAAAGAAGCGATTGCTTTAGTTATTAAAGCGTCAGCATAAATATAACAAGAAACTAAGTCAGTATGCTGTTATAATCTTTTACAGACGTATATATGTATATTTGTATTTGTGAAATATTCTAATTTTTTTATTGTATTTCGCTAAAATATGGGCGTAAAGTGATGTTGCACCATCAACTTCGACATCAATTGTTTTTTTCTGAAACACTGTATTTTCAACCTCACCACTTCAGAAGACTCGTTATTTGGTAGATCCTCCGATTTGTTTGAACTTCATTGGCTGGAGATCGCGGCCCACCCATATCACTGTAAACTAATAATTACAAGGATCTTTAACGCTTCGAATAATTAAATTCTGACGGTTCGGCTAAACTGCTATAGCTTTTATCAGTCCATCGTTCGCTCGGATTCACAGCAGAATTGACGCGTCTAGATTAAAAGAAATTTGGGTAAATTTTTATTTTCTCAAACACAATAAATGTTCGTATAGAATGAATGGAGGAATTTTATAAATAATCTAGACGACAGTCTTAAAAAATCTACGAGTGAGAGCATTACAGCACTTGTTTCTCATTTAAGAATATAGTTGAATATTGGAGTGAAATAAAGTGTATCTTAATGCTTGATAGCAGAGTATCAGGAAAGTGAAACACAGGTTATTTATAGAAGAAGGACGTTCATAATTTCCTGTTTCCGCATAAGAAGGCGGAAATTTTGGTAGGCACTCGCCTTTCTTTCGATCTTTCCTTCCAGTTTACTAAATGAATGGACTATTGGTCATTATTGTATATGCATGCTTTTGTATATCGCCATCAGTGTCGGTTTCAGTACTACCTTCTAGAAGTGTGTCTTCTTTATTTATCAAATGTAATGAGATATAATAATTCCTTTGTTCTAACAGTTATGGGCAGCAGTCTAGGTGCTTAATGGTTAAGGCAGATTGAAAGAAATGGCAGTATCATGGGTTCAAACCACTTGGTCTAAATGAATTTTTACTGAATTTACTTTGTTCATGTCAGTAGTCAAGGACGATCAGTTATTTGGATCCCACGGTATAGCCACGAGAAGGACTCTTAAAACTGTTATCCTGTATATCCAGTCTATTTCTGTGAATATATCTTCCTACAAATTCTGTCTTAGGCCACGATTTCCAAAACAAGGGATTTTTTTTTTATACTTCATCTGCCAGCATAAATGTGAATATCTTGTACAACGCCACGTTTGAAATGTTGTCACTGTTTTTATTTGAAGGTTCATTACTGTGAAGCCCTGGGCTCTATCCATGCAGTGTTAGAACCATGTTATGGATTTTTTGCTATCAGATAGGTTTTTTGCAGATTTGATCGTTTATACTTCTCTCATGTAAATAAATCTAGAGCAAAAGGAGTATATAACTTTCTTACCGACGTACAACCTTCCTTACGTTTCTACCATACAGTTTAATTATTTTTTCTTTCTTTCATCTGCGTCTATTCAATCTGATTGAGTCTTAGCAGTATATTTCATGTTAATGTACTCGGTTTTGCATAGTGTTGCAAACTGAAAAAAAAACACAATGTTTTTTTCAGCTTTGTGAAAAAAAACATGAAAAAAAACTTAGCACCCGTGTTTTTTTTCTAATTTTTTTTTCTAATTTTTTTTTTCAGAAAACAATATATTTGATAAATAATAGTTTTATTTAAGGAACTTCCATTTTACAAGTGTGTTTTAAGTATTACTGAATCATATAATGTCTCACATAATGATTCATAAGTGTATATATATATATATATATATATATATATATATATATATAGGTAACATAAATTTATTCATCCTCTATGTCAGTACCACATTCACTAGTATCAGCACTACCAACACTAGTTCGATCGGTGTCGGAATTTTCTGTCTCTTCTTCTGTCTCCTCTAGATCCCTAACTTCAGAAATAGTTAAATTTTCTTTTACTGGTTGTTCTTGTATTGTACGCAAAAGATTTTGAGATTGCAATTTTAAATTGTGAGCAAAGTACACACTGTGCATAAAGACTGCGCCGATAGTTCTGTATTACGGTCTTTTAAGTTTGAATTAAAATCTATTATCATACAAAATAGGAGCTTTACTTCTTTTCAATCGTTTGTTTACATGAACGGTTGCAAAGAAACGATTCATAATTAGGAACCGTGCACAAACTACGTGGCTCGGTCCAGAGGGAGGAGGGGTTAGCTGGAAGGCTACGCTGGGCTACGCGGGGAGAGCGGGGGGGGGGGGGGGGGTCCGAGCCAGGCCACGTAACTTTCCTTTAGTAACATTTTTCAGTTAATTATATCCGTATGTAATTTACAATAGTCTGACAAGAGAAAAACATACAAAATGTCTTCTGGAATCAAAACGGAAGAAAGCTACGTGCTAGGTGAGGGAGGGGGGGGGGGGGGGGGTTTCACAGGAGGCCAAAATGGAGCTATGTGGTTTATGCACGCTCCCTTACTGACAATTTAATGAGTCAGTACCACTATACTCTGAGAGTTAACAAGTATACGAATATAAGGAAAGCCCAATAAGTTATAAAAAGAGGCAAAAAACCGTGGATAAATTTTATATTCCTCATTTTTTAAAAAGATCTTTAGATAATTTTGTAGGGTTGGCAGCACTATTTCAAATAGCAAGTATCAATCCAAACAATGGGGAATGGGGATTCCTTCTCGCGCAACCTAGTCTCTTCGGGAAATCCCCGTTCATAAAGAAAATTTCAGTCAATTTTGCCAATATTTTCGTAATTTTTTTTTCCTACTGAACCAGAAAAATATAGTAGATTTTAAACTAAGATAAGTACTTAGAATAAACTCTAAAATAGTAATTTTAAACGATAACTGCCTTACAAATTTGAGATTTAGTAGTTGTGAAAAAAAACGTGTTCCAGAAAAAAAACATGTTTTTTTTTCAAAGTTTTTTTTTCATGTTTTTTTTTTCAAGCCAGAAAAAAACCGTTTTTTTACAACACTAGTCCTTATTTTCATTAATATCCACATACAGAACGATTGATTTCTGCGACAAGTCACTTCATATTTCGTAATTACGAGATTCTTCAGTTATGCTTTTCATATTTGTTTTTATGTTTCTTCATTCCACATACCACGATGCTATAATAATACATTCAGGTAAAATGAAATCTGAATTATTAATTACTTCGGCAGCCTAGTGAAAGTCTCTTTGCTGTGTATTACGCTTGAGTCGTGGCTATACCGCGGGATCCAAATAACTGATCGTCCTTGACTACTGACATGAACAAAGTAAATTCAGTAAAAATTCATTTAGACCAAGTGGTTTGAACCCATGATACTGCCATTTCTTTCAATCTGCCTTAACCATTAAGCACCTAGACTGCTGCCCATAACTGTTAGAACAAAGGAATTATTATATCTCATTACATTTGATAAATAAAGAAGACACACTTCTAGAAGGTAGTACTGAAACCGACACTGATGGCGATATACAAAAGCATGCATATACAATAATGACCAATAGTCCATTCATTTAGTAAACTGGAAGGAAAGATCGAAAGAAAGGCGAGTGCCTACCAAAATTTCCGCCTTCTTATGCGGAAACAGGAAATTATGAACGTCCTTCTTCTATAAATAACCTGTGTTTCACTTTCCTGATACTCTGCTATCAAGCATTAAGATACACTTTATTTCACTCCAATATTCAACTATATTCTTAAATGAGAAACAAGTGCTGTAATGCTCTCACTCGTAGATTTTTTAAGACTGTCGTCTAGATTATTTATAAAATTCCTCCATTCATTCTATACGAACATTTATTGTGTTTGAGAAAATAAAAATTTACCCAAATTTCTTTTAATCTAGACGCGTCAATTCTGCTGTGAATCCGAGCGAACGATGGACTGATAAAAGCTATAGCAGTTTAGCCGAACCGTCAGAATTTAATTATTCGAAGCGTTAAAGATCCTTGTAATTATTAGTTTACAGTGATATGGGTGGGCCGCGATCTCCAGCCAATGAAGTTCAAACAAATCGGAGGATCTACCAAATAACGAGTCTTCTGAAGTGGTGAGGTTGAAAATACAGTGTTTCAGAAAAAAACAATTGATGTCCAAGTTGATGGTGCAACATCACTTTACGCCCATATTTTAGCGAAATACAATAAAAAAATTAGAATATTTCACAAATACAAATATACATATATACGTCTGTAAAAGATTATAACAGCATACTGACTTAGTTTCTTGTTATATTTATGCTGACGCTTTAATAACTAAAGCAATCGCTTCTTTTCCGTTACTTAACTTTTCACTTCTCCGAAGTAAGCTACTGCGGATTTTATTCGAGCTCTGGGTGTTTTAATTTTGATGTTACTGTCAACAGTAATATAATAACAAAACGTACGAGTATTGATAGAAGTTAAATCATTATGAATTCTTAAAGCAGTCGGAATATCTTGCGAATGGATATTCCGTACAATCCGGTCAAGGAAATGCTGCGCGCTTAACGCTGTGTGTAAACAGCCCGACTTCCTCGTGATTATCCTACTACACATCACTTGCAGAGTGTAACAGAGATAAAGTATAAATCCTTATAATTAATAACAGTGTGGCTCTAGATAGTGCTAACTTCATCTATCAGCTGACACGCAATTTTTACTTAACAACATAGTAGTTTATCTGTTACCAAAACGTTACGCAAAATAAGTGTCACTATTTCTATCTGCTGTTTTATGATTTTTAACTTGGGACAAAATCTTTCAGAAATTTAGAAACTGATAGCTTAGAATAACTGAAACGTAGGATATTTATAAAACCACTCCTCTTCCTCGTGGATGTTACGACGTCCATATCCTGACTATCGTTCTTCTACAACTATGAGGAAACAAACTACTTGCTTGAAACTTTGGCTAAATGAATTTACATCCAGTATCCTGATTTGTACTGTAAGACTGGATTCTTACTCATTTCAGTATTCTGAAACGGATTGTGTTTGACTTTAGCATCACTTTAGCGTACAACAGGTTAATATGTCAATACATAAAGATACCAGTAGTTCTAAATTAAATCTTGATTGCGTTACTATTCAGCAAACGAATAGGAAATTAATCCAATAATATTTTGGTTGAATGATGGATCAGAAACTGTATTGTTTCATTGATTGAATTGTACGGATGCTTGACTGATCTATTAATAGCAAAAAATTTTGAACCTCACTTTTAAAAATGATTGTCAGTTATGTTTAGATGCAATTACAAATCATATGTTTACATTAATTCATAGCCGAACGAATTGGATGAAGGGTAAAGTTCATCAGTGTCATTAGACAGTACTCAATTCATATTCACGATCCACGATCCAGCCATCAAAATGTGGGTTTAAATAGAAAAAACAAAATCCAAAATTGCTCAAAGGAATGTGGAATTGCCCTTTCTCAAGGACCGTGGCCGTTTTTTTTTTTTTTCGTTGCTTAAAAACTAATCTTTTCCGAGCCATTGCAATAATAATGACTTTACTAAAGAATAACAACAAAAACGAATTTGGATTGCTTAATAGATACATGCAGACATGTGTAGCTTTTGATTCTCATTAAGTGTATAATATGTTTTCACTGTCCCAGTTTACAGGCAACACAAGAAAAACACTCATAAAACCACTTTTGCCTGCGGCCTGACTCGAACCGTGGAACCGCGAGACACCGCACTAGCTTCCGGGATCAGCATGGCACCCGCGAATCTGAGCCACTTACAGTAACATTCTTTCTGGATTACCAGAGAGGTAACAACAACTTATAACGAGACTGGCATTATCTTTCCTCCTTCCTCAAATTTCCTGTTTCTTTCTTGCAATTTCAGATTTCGGAAACAAGGTTATCATGTCGTTATATTGAGGATATACATCAATTATATCATTACTGATCACTAGTAGGAGCAGCATTTTGTCAAATACGGAACCTCTCATTAGCATGTTATTCGTCAATGATGATTTTTTGTTTTCGTAAGAATAACTACTCACATTTTCAATTCTGGTTTGCTTGCTAATACCAGGAACGTTAGCTACAAAAACCGCACATTAGTTTGATTTAGGTCCTTGTTTATTTTTAAACAGCCATCATTGCCCCAATTATCAATCTCCCGCCTTTGCACTAGAAAAAAATTGGTTAAGTTGAGTGGCACAAATCGTAATGGTTAAATTAAATTTATTGGAAAACTGGCTTTCAGTTCCTACTCACGCATCATGCGTTGACACTTTCTCATTTCAGCCAAACATTAATTTTATGATTCATTTCCACTGTTCCAATTGACCACGAAATATATATAAACTTACTTATATGATATGTATTTTGCAACAAGTGAAAAGGAGATAAAGAATGAAAAAAAAAAATAACAGCACCTGGGCTTGAACCGAGAACCAGCACTTTGACAGCCCAGCGCGTTACCACTAGGACACCTGGACTCACAGAATCTAGTGCCTCATAAATTATATGACCAAAGAAAAAATATACATATAGATACAACAATCCGTGATTGAATAGTAATCTGTATACAGAATCGAACTGTTGCAAGAGAAGTAATCAGTTAAATGAAAATATTCTAGATGAGACTGGAACATAAATAATTTTTCATTTCGCCTATGTGTGTGTCCAGCTATGAGACACTATTTCTGGTATAGGGAAATTGCTACAGCGCTGCGACTACTAGGCAGAACATCGTGGCAACATCGCAGAAAGTAAATATGGCAACGCTTACCAGGAAAAAGTCTTAAGTTTCCTACTTCCTTCGGCAAGGAAGAATACCTTTATAACACGTAAATAATGCACGTAATAATTTAACACGAGCAGCACATTTGGCAAAAGTTTTTGTTGGTTTCAGAATTATCCAACTTACAGCTGGCAATTGAAAATACGGTGGGAATCCATGTTAACTGCATGAGGGCAATACAAAAAGTAACGTCTCCCAAGCATTCATAGATAAAGAATCAAATTAATTTATTTACAGTTTTAGAGGTTGAACAAATATCTATTTTTCTACATCATTACCATTTCGGAACACACGTTGGTCGTTGCTGTAAATGACAATGGTTCGAATCCAAGTTCGGCCATGCATATTTGTGGTTTCCAAGGTTTACCCAAATCACTCCATATGAATACCGGAATAGGTTCTTTACAAGGGCATGGCCGAAATCCTTGCCACTACTCCTATCCAGCCAATAATCACCTCTATGTCGACGAGGCGTAAAATCATAAGAATTTTTAAATTTATTGAGGAGGTCGCAGCTGGCTTGAAATCGATTAACAATACCTTCTCCCTATCCTTATTTTTTTGTTTATTGCTTTACGTTTCATCGATGTTGAAGTTATTACAGTAGGGAACGGCCATGGCCTTCTATAAGAATCGTCCCAGCATTTGCCTGGAGCCAGAACGTTACCGCTCACACGCCACGCTCGGTCTTCCGGTCTTTAGACATCATCAACCTTACTTTACCGGTAGACTGTGTTTGTTTGAATCCTTGAGACCTAGGCGATTATGGAGTCGATTATGACGGGTGACAAAACTTGAGCGTTCCACTTTATACCGGAGACTAAAGAACAATCACGCGAACGGCGACATCCTCATTCGCCAAATGCTTGTATTTATTTATGTTATTCCAAACAAAGAATAACGCAGGTAATTTCACGCCTTGTTAAGTAATGAGCATTTAGACCCAGTATTTAATAAATCCCAATGCTGTAAAGATCATGAAGTAATAGTGTCAACAACTAACAGCATTGTAGAAAACGGGAAAAACGGTCATTTAAGAACTCCCTGTCCTGTCTTTAAGCCCGATTCTCAATTAACTTTAATTACTTACACCAGTTATAAAAGAATTTATTTTTGTCCTACGATAATAATCTGGTTGTAAATTTTTTAGTGACAATGGTCGTTTAATTTGTTGCGGTGCTAATATTTAGTTCTGCGCGATTAACTCTCATTTATTTATATAGTGCATAATCATTATCGTCCACCTACAAAGAGAGCAATAATTCCTCTTGTAAATTATTTCTTTCTGAAACGCGATGATCGTTCTACTGTGAAATAAATATATTGGAAAATGTGTGTCGTTTGAAAAGGGACAGATGATATGATTTCGGCGCGGCTTGAAACCCGTGTAGATTTTCGTCAGTTCTGCTGCCGCAAATCTTTCATGCTTACGTCGGCTATTAGTTACGAAACATTGGGTAGTTTCGCAGATGTTTATCTTATTTCCTGACGCAGTTAGGAAAGAATCATGGATACCTTATACTAATAAGCAATGTGCAGTTTCGGTACGCTTAAAAATAAAATACAAGTAAAGATAGATTTCTAAATTAAAAAAAAAAAAATAATAAGAACTACTTGGATTTGAACTCGGAACCGCTCGCTCAGCAACCCAGAACGCTAACCATAGGACCACTGCAAGCTTCGGTGCTACTTTCCTCGAATAGGCGTATACAACGCAGCGTAGGAAGACTGTTTCATTCAATCCATCTTGGAGAGAGACACTTCCGAAATAATTTCTTGTTTCTGTAGTTTCGTAGTACTAAAAATTCTACCTCATGGAACATGATTATCCCTTGGTTTGTGGACTGACCAGATATATGAGTGAAATATTATCCGAAGGAATTATCAAAATGAGTATAACAATCTTATCGTTATAGTTTTATGCTAATCAACCGTAGTAATATACAGCATTGAGCCTGTTTCCTGCCTCACTTTAATGCAATCCCGTTAATTAGAACTTTTGGCAAACGTTTCAAGATCTGAATTTTGGTAAAGTATTATAGAAATGTAATGGTAGGATGATGAACTGTTCAGCCAATAAGAATCGTCAGTGGGAGGAGCTTAATTCCTACCTGTTGGCCAATTGTTTCCTGCATTGACTTAAGGAAATGAAAAATCTGCAGTATAGATGGCTCTGAATAAAATATCCACCAATGAAATTGCGAGGAGGCGGAGCCAGTATTGCGTTCCTGTTGCCTGGGATGACATTGATGCCAGATTGTGCAAAATAAGAGTGATAGAATTTTTCACCGGCGGCCAGAAATAATGTCAAAGACTGTACCTTACTCCCCCTTACTTTCAAGAATATTTAATGCCCACATAAATGTAGAGTTTTGTAACTCAGTGCAGGCAATAAAATACATCTGCAAATATATTTACAAGGGGAATGATAAAGCTATTTTCACTGTTCAGAAAGGGATCGCAAACATTGATCCCAGAGACGAAGTGCAATCGTTTAGGGCTGGGCGATATGTGAGCAGTAATGAAGCAGCGTGGCGGATCTTGAGTCTTCCGCTGCACGAAAGACACCCCACTGTGACTCACCTGGCTGTACATTTGCCAAATGGTGAAAGAGTTTTCTTCACAGAGCAGAATTTTCGCGAAAAACTGGCGACGCCTCCTAGGACGACATTAACTGCATTTTTTAAACTTTGTAAAGAGGATCATTTTGCAAAAACCCTACTTTACGCCGAAGTTCCTCGCTATTATACGTGGAATCCTTCAAAGAAAGAGTGGAAGCGCCGTGTACAAGGTACTCCAGTTGAGAACTGGCCAGGTGTGAAGGCAGGAGATGCACTGGGCCGCATATACACAGTTCACGTTAGCAACTTCGAGTGTTACTGCTTACGGATGTTGCTCAACCATGTGCGAGGTCCGACGAGTTTCCATGAACTCAAGACAGTTAATGGACAACAACAGACAACGTACAGAGAAGCGTGTGAGAGGTTTGGGCTACTGGAAGACGATAACCACTGGGACGCTACGATGGAGGAAGCTGTGTTATGTCGCTCTCCAGAAAAGTGAGAGAGCTTTTTGCTATTTTAATAAGCACATGCGGATTATCCAATCCTCTGTATTTATGGGAGAAGTATAAAAAAGCTTTGTCAGAAGATATCACTCACAGATTTCAAGGAATAAATGAGGCAGATAACAATTATATTTTCAATGAAACACTTATATTGATTGAGGACAAAATATTATCAATACAGGGGAAACAATTAGCTGATTTTGGTATGCCTACACCACAGCGCATGAGAGAATTGTCAAGTGATGTAATTAGAGAGCTCAACTATGACGCAGCAGCTTTAGAGGTGTACGTGAAAGAAATGGAGCCACGTTTATTGCCTAAACAGAGGGAAATCTTCAGCAAAATATTGCGACGTGTCGAGAATGAGGATGGAGGTATCTTTTTTCTAGACGCACCAGGGGGCACGGGCAAAACATTTCTTCTCAATCTGCTTTTGGCACAAGTTCGCTGGCTGTTTCATCTTCGGGAATTGCTGCAACATTGCTCAGTGGTGGACGGACTGCGCATTCTGTTTTCAAGTTACCGCTTAATCTTACAAGCGAAGAAATCCCGACGTGCAATATAAGCAAGAACAGCAGCCGTGGCACTCTCTTGCAGCAGTGCAAGCTGATAGTGTGGGACGAGTGCACTATGTCACACAAGCGCGCAGTTGAGGCCCTGAATCGCAGCTTGCAAGACATACGCGGCAACCGAACGCCGATGGGAGGTGTAGTGGTTTTGCTCGCTGGCGATTTCCGCCAGACTCTTCCCGTTATTGAGAGAGGTACTCCAGCAGATGAAATGAACGCATGTCTCAAGGCGTCGCCACTATGGGCTACGGTGGAAAAGCTAAATCTCATCACCAACCTGCGAGTCCAGTTATATAACGATCTAGAATCAGATTCATACGCCCAAAAGCTACTGGAAATTGGAGATGGTCGTCTGCAAACAGATGAGGATGGAATGATTCACTTCACATCTGATTTCTGCAATGTTGTCAGCTCTGAACACGAGCTCATTACTAATGTTTTCCCAGATATACAACTAAATATTAACGACGAAAACTGGTTATGTGAGAGGACAATACTTGCTCCGAAAAATGACTCTGTTGCCAAAATAAATAAACAAATATTAGAGGTAATAGCAGGAGAAGTGACAACATACTCTTCCATCGATACTGTAATGTCAACTGACGATGCTGCCACCTATCCCGTCGAGTTTTTAAACTCTTTGGAATTATCTGGGGTGCCGTCCCACAAACTGGAGCTTAAGGTTGGCGCTCCAGTTCTCCTGATGCGTAATCTCGACCTCCCAAGATTGTGCAATGGCACCAGATTACGAATAACAGAACTAGGAAGAAACATCGTGAAGGCGACAATTCTTACCGGTGCATCTAAAGGGGAAGCCGTATTAATTCCGCGTATTCCAATCATTCCCAGTAATATTCCCTTTCAATTTAAAAGATTACAGTTCCCATTAAAAACTGCATTTTCAATGACAATTAATAAATCACAGGGTCAAACGTTAAAAGTGGTGGGAATATATTTGGATACTCCTTGCTTTTCCCATGGTCAATTATATGTTGCCTGCTCGCGGGTATCGACTGCAAAAAATTTACATGTTTTTTCAGAGAATAACAAGTCATACAATATTGTATATACCGATTTATTAAAGTGAAAATACTCCTAACATACAGAATATTTTTATTGTTTTAAAAATTCAATGTAGTTGTTGTGGAACATAAATAAATGTTTCTTCTTTTACTGCAATATTTCTTACTACTATTACTAATAAAATAGCTCTAATATAAAGTGTATGGTCGTATAGACCTGATGACAAGGCTTCTTTACGTCTGCACAGTCAGCCCCTTTCATAGCCCCTTAACCTAACCCAGTAATCCTACTGGACGAAATGATCTACAGTTCAACGTGGAATCAGAACCAAGTGTATTCTGGCGTACTTCACATTACACAACAACCTATGTCAAAGGATCTATGAAAATCCTCGCCGACACTGGGATTCAAGCTGGGGACTTTTCCATCTCCAGCTGGACGCCCTGACCACTGAGCAACCAAACCTCTCAAGAAAATCATATTACTTACAACACTCTTCAACGCGGACGAAGTCGCGGGTAACTGCTAGTGACTACATAATTAAGATGCCACATCTTTCAGAATCATATTTATGCAATAATTATCTTACTACTTTTACTACAAACACTTCCCTTCCTGTAAAACTATTTTAATCTGTGATGAATGTTTAACATTTGGTGTTAATAACCAATTCATTGCGAGATTTCTTTGCTAAGCTGTTTCTTAGCAAATTAATCTCATTTAACAATTCATCAACCTAGCTAATATCCAGCTTTCTTCTCTAACAGTATATTTCAAGGTTTGAATTTCTTTTCTTTTGAATTGTTTCAAGCTATGTGATTCTAAACACTGCTTCACTTCAAACAAAGTGGCAGAAATAACTTCATAATATTTAAACCTGAAACCAATCTTAACAGATTTACCTTTTTAAAAGACAAATTATATTCTACTTGCTTTTCCAATCAGAATTCATATACAAGCTGTGTAAGAAAATTCAATTAATTTCTACAAGTCTTTAGTTTCCTAACATAGTAATATTAGAGAGTCAAAATTTTGAAGGAACAAGTTGAGGAGGATATTTCTCTTGTTGTGATTTCACAGGTTCCAAAGTAAGGAAGATATTGAACTGGTTCTGATTTCACAGGCTCTTGGTCTTAGGCATAATATTTTACTGTCATAAATACTGGCTTATTCCCTCAACTTTAGTATGTTTCTTTCTAAACCTGGTTTCTACTTTAGACACCTACCAAATCATGAGCAAACTTGTGACACAAAGCTACAATCTCCTCCTTAATCCTGCAAACATTAATTTCTTTATTTTTCTAAAATCAATTTGCATATTTCAATTACAAAGAGGAAAATTAATCACTAAGCAGCATATTACAATATTCTCAGGTCTTATCATGCTTACCATCATAGTCCGATTTTTCATACAATGCAGGTAACCTTACATTCTGTCTTATAATGACTGACATCTTCTAAATATTAAAATAATGATCTAGTTAATATGTCCAAATCAATTTTCAACTCTACAATGTAATATCCATGGAATTGTTTGTCTAACCTTGTTTAGCAGAGACATTACATTAAATTATGTTGGGTATCACAAATTAAGTGTAGATACAACTATAACAAGGATGGGCATAAAACTAATCACTCATTCCGAGTTCATTCCCACAGAAAGGACTTCGTCTCATGGAGCAGAACTACTACATTTGCTACCAGAATTTTTTTTTTGTGAATAAACTCCATATTTAGCAAAATTCCAAAATTTATATATCGAATTTAGAAATTCTGCTAATCATGGAGGAAAATCAACTCTAGTCAAGCATGCTATATTGCATTCTGGACCCTATGAACACAGGTGAAGAATGTGATAAAAAAAGATAAATTATAGGTCAATTCACAAATGAGCGTTCGAAAATGTTTCTGACAATGATGGACAGTTGGGATAAATACTATTGTGAACTTTCCAGTTCTCTAGATGAATAATTTATGTTCAAATGACTGATAAATTCCAAACAGATCAGGTACATGAATACACTTCAGAATATCATTACCATGATCATAATGAGTAACTTTTAGAGCTTTCTGGCAATTTGTCACATCCCAAGTACCATTCGTGTTGGGATTTCACTTCCACCCCCTTTTTCTACATCTACATCTATACTCTGCAATTCATAAATATAGTGGGTGGCAGAGGGTGCTAAGCACCAATCGTCACAAGATCCTGACATGTTAACCCACAACATATTTCCAATAACTTACTGTACACCTCTCCATCCATATAACACAACTTCCAAAAAGAGATTTAAAGTACCTCTTTTAGTACTTTTATTCAAGTTTTTGTTCCTTGCAAATGAAAAATAATACTATACTACTCCAGGGACATATTTAATCCTAAATCTTTTATCTCCATTTACTGCTGTGTACATATATGAAATTAATCTGTCTCTTGCGGGTTAAATATTGACTTTCACATCCGACTGTCACCAGTCATAATTACTAAATAGTTGTGCCCATGCAATATATATTCTTCCACCATAAGCTTTTGTGATTATGAATATCATCAACATCTGCAAAAATAACTTTGTCCCATGCCATTTAGTTAAAATAATAAACGCTGCGTTGCAGACCCAAATAATCCCCTTATGCCTGTTGAGTAATGAAGTGTGCTTATGTGGAAACCTACTAACAAATGTAGAAGTGCTTGATTATTTTATGTATCTATTAGTAAAAAATTAAATTCAATCTTTTATATTATATGATTTGTTACGAGATTGAAATCATAGACAACTTATTTGATTACCCTGTAGTATGTGATAATTTTTTTTTTCCAAACTGAAACAGCAAACTACATTTTACATCCACTGTTTTATAGTAGGATTCAAATGAACTTTAAAAAATGCTGAGGAGAGGCAGAATCATTTTTCAAGAATTCCATTCCTAATTCTGCTGAGAACAATTCTTTAACTGCATCTATATAAAATTAGCATTTGCCGACTGCTTCATGCAAGTTGTACTTGGTATGTGAAGAACTGCTTAACCCTCTTTTTCCCCTAGTACCAAATATCATGGAGAGGAGGAGAAAAAAAAAAAAAAAAAAAAAATACATTTCTGTGTAGTTGATTGTACAATTCTGTTGTAGCTGAAGATAAAACCTATTTATAAATGGCAAACAGAAACATTTTCCTATTAAAAACTACATACGAAAAATGAGAAAGCGGAGGGGATATGCCTTTCAATACCATCTTTACTTCCCACCATATTGATTTTCCTCCTCCATGAGCTGCTAGCCAATGTTGTGAACATTCAGTTAGCTGCAAGCCTCCATCAGGCAGATAGCCCATTCTATTGTTGAAGAAGGGAATGAGCCCAAAAATGTTATGATGTGTACGTGTTTTTCCTTGTTTTGACGTTGCAGCAATCTTCATCTCTGATAAGTGGTGGTTATTCTCATATCCAAATGTATAGTGTCATGGTAGTATATTGGTGATAAGGCATGGAAAGATATTGGTGCAAGAAGTAAAACCAATGCATGAAAGAGAAATGACGACCATGACCACAAGCTGGCACTCGATTTCAGGCACTAAGGTGTATGAAGATTCTCTTTTTTAGGTAAGGGGAATAAGTTACCAAGAGAAATGATTAATAATTTACCAAAAATGTTGAAAGAATTTAAAGTTGAAATCTGTAGAGGTCAAATGAAGGTGGGTGCAGGAGAGGAGGAAAATGGGTGTGTAGGGAAATTGCCACCAGAACGTGCGCTCTATTGCAATTAAATTAAATTACATGTGTCCGGTTTATAGTGCCTTTGTTTTCCAACAATATATAAATTATTTCTTGATTACTAACCACGGATAACTAGTTAGGAGTGAAAATGAATTATAAATTAAGATAGGGAAATAAAGCACCACTTATCTTCTAAGGTAAGTGTGTGTGTGTGTGTGTGTGTAGCAGAGTACTTCCAGACACTACCTCCCAATCTGATCTTTCCCATGCAATAGACCCTGCTGTAAGATGTGCGACATACACCATGCCTCCATCACTTTCATCAAACGCAAACTTATCACTGGCGAGAGCTTTCCTATCATAGGACATGCCACCTGTTAAACCTCCCCACGTAATATACCAGCTAACCTGCTAACACTGCCTGGCTTCCTATATAGGTTTGACTACCAATCTGTTAGCCATTAGAATGAATGGCCACTGCCAAACAGTTTTCACTCGGAATCCAAAACATCCAGTAGCCATCCTTGCCATCCACGCCATCTCCCATGACACTAGTAATTTTAAATTTTGTTTCATGGTCTGTGTTATCAGAGTCCTCCCAAACAACAGCAGCTCCTCTGAACGCAGAAGGTGGGAACTTGCCTACCAATACAAACTAGGCACAAGGTAATTTCCTGGTCTCAATTTTAGATAATACCCAATCAGTACTTTTCCTTCCCTCTAACTTTTCCTTCCCTCTAACTTTTCCTTGCCTCCATACCCACTCTCTAAATTTAACCACCACATACCAGAGGCGACGTTTAACTACATAGATTCTTTTAATTTTATTATTATTGTATTTATTTGATTTTGTTTACTTGTTTACTTTCTCAAATTTATGTTACGAACATTTTAATGTATTTTTCTGCACTTTTTGCATTGTTCAGGTACTAGCTCCAATCCACTGTTTCCCCTCTCTCTGTCCTCTGTTTGAATTTACCCCCACCATTTTCCTGAATAACAGTCTCAGCGGTCTCTGTGTACACATCTGACTCTGCCTGGTGTCTTACTTCTGTACGAATAAGGCTGTAAGCCGAAATATTGCACTTCTCGTGTTTGTTTTTTGTGTTTGTCGTGCCAGCCGCCTTCATGTGTGGCAAGTGTTGGGTCATATTTTCCTATCCTTTCTTAGTTTTATTGCCTTATAGCATTTTCCTGTTCATTGTTATTATTATTATTATTATTATTATTATTATTATATATTACCAAATGTACAGTAAATCTAAGTTCTTCATGGTAGCTCAGTGGTTAAGGCATTCGAACTGAAGATTCAAAAGATCCCTGGTTCAAACCCCCATTTCGGTGGGGGTTTTTAAAGTCCTCAATCCAACCTTCACCTCTCGCACAGCTTGCTGTCTAATTTGAAGTACACTGGAATGCTTCATTACACTCTAGGTCCCCTCTAGGACTAGCAACCCTCGTATTAACACTGATGTGCAAAAGTTCAAGGTAAATTCATTCCAGACGAACGTTTAAGGTAGTCCCCTTTGGCTCAAATGAATTTATATACAATAATGAGCAGTGAAATGCTTTAAGGCAATGAAACTAAGGAAGGCTACAGAAATAAGACTTCAAACTTGTCACAGATTATGGCAACTGGAAACGAAGAATACAGAAATATAAACACAAGTTATGCAATAGTTCAGTAGTTAATCTTATTCTTGCAAATAATTGAGACAATTCACAGAATTAGATTTGCACACACCAATGTCCATTTGGTGAATGGAGGTGTTATGTCATCAGCATAGGGCGTAAAGGAGGTGGAGAGGAAGTACCAAATCAATAATAGAAGTATATTATCATTTGAAGTGGGGGAAAATCACCAACATAATCAGTGTGTCAGGATATAAATGTAAAAAATACAAATTATTTAATTCAGTTAATATTTCATCAAACTGCCTTACTATGAAACTTCTTGTATCTGTATGCCACACTCCACATCCAACGATCTTTAAACAATCATCCACCTAGTACTTCAACAGTAAGTTCCAAAGCTTCACCAATACTCAAACTACCTCATTTCTTACACAAAATCTCTCTCCTCGCAGTTCCTAGCCAGTGTTCAACTACAGAATATCATTAATCACTGCAACATAACACGCACAAAAAAAAAATCTTCCTTTGGAAGAGCAACTTGGGTTTGAGCATGCATCTCCACATCACATACAACATACTAACTCTCCACCACTTAATGCCAAAACTCCATGTGTTCCTCAAGTTCTCAATTATCCCCCACCCCTTCCCCAGCACCTATGTTACACACTACAATCACACCATTCCTACGCACATCCCACACCTTCAGAAATTCAAAATTCCACTTGTGAATCTTTCTTCCACTTCACTCTCGAAACATCTACCTGCTATTCTCTCCAAGGATCTTACTTTTTCTCCCACTCTTAAATATGTGAGTGAGAAACTGACATAACCTTGAACTAACAATTCCTACCTGTATCCCAGTTAGTTCAACCTTCTCACCCCCACAACCTTATCCTATTCCAAGACTTTGACTCTCTGGCTGCCTTCCTTCCTAAATTCAATCCCCCATCCCAATAATCTGAATCACATCAAATTTCAGGCCATGAGATAACTTTCTAAAAATCAAAATATCATTGTTGTCGTAGCTGATAAGGGTTCTAGAGGTGGGCAAAAGTGACTCACTAAAAAGAGCGGCGCTCATTTGATCACTCTATGAAAAGTACTAGTTCTTTTAAATGGTTCACCAGTTCACTAGCTCAGTTTAAACAAAAAGAGCAGTTATATCCATTTTGAGTGTAGTGTCTGTTCATTTTATTTACATTTAGACTGATTTCTTAGTTTAATCACACATCAGTTATTTTCATTTATTTTTGTATTTATTCCGTCACATTTTTGTTTCTTAAATACTACCGGATTACTTTCATGCAGAAAAGTCCTTTAAAAGCATCAATGAAATATTGTTCGGATTGCTGAGAATATTTGCGAGGTTTTGTGCATAGTTAGTTTTACATTAATTTATTTACAGACACGAACTACAATCAATTTTAAAGAACGTTTTGCTTTAAATGAAATGAAGGTTACTGTTCACAAATAAAATTATATTATTTTGCCATTCGGCAGCCTACTTTTTCACAGCAAATTTGTACGGCAATTGAAAATAATCTTTCACAAGGCACGCTTGTAGTCAGAATACACAAAGAGAAGCAAAAAGAGAAGCGGAGCGGGACGTCAGAGTTGAAAGAACTCAGTGGCACTGCTCCGCGCTATGCTGAGCGCTGGAATTGGAGAACGTCGCGAACGAACTAGCACTTTCCACGCTGAGCGATGGGATCCGAGAACGATGTGAACAAACTAGCTCTTTACATGCTGAGTGCTGGGATCGGAGAACAACGCAAACGAAACTAGCTCTTCTCAATCTTTGGGATTTCTTATTGTTTCAGAGCGGAGTGGATAAACAATGAACGGCGTGGAACTAAGAACAAACATGGGTCAGGCGAGAGTGGCAAAGCCGACACAGACTTATTGTTGGCGCACACTCGATTGAAGTTAAGTTCAATCGAGATCGACACCCCACCGTCATTATGGCTTCCAAGAAGAACTATCGTTGCTTTTAGTGAGTGACTGCTCATTCGCTCTTTCAAAAGAACTGTTCTAAAGAACTGGTTCACTCATGAACGACTCATCTCTAAAGGGTTCACCACTGTGGTTATTGATCAGAGTGATTACGTAGCTGAAAATCTTATTCAGTTCTCCGATATGTCCCTTCTGCTGTATGTCAGATACACTCTCCACTTTATAAAGTATCTGGTTACAGTTGCCACACACCTACCTGCAGATTCCTTCCTGGCCATCATAGAGGTCACCTTCCATTATACCAGCATCCCCCACTGCCAGCGCTTTAGTGCCTTTGAACACATTTCAACATGCTCCCTTCATACACTTCCTCTACCTCTACTTTTCTCATTTCAAAGGTATACTCAATTCTTGCCAAAAATTTCTTCACTTTCCACTCTAGTGTTTAACATCAGGTAAGAGGCATCACAATGGGAACTCGCATGACACAATTCTATGCCTTGGCAGATTAAAGGAACATTTTCTTCAAAAGTTTATCTCACACCCATTGTGTGGTTCCGATGTGTAAATGACATCTCTGTAATCTGGACGCACGATAAAACCACCTCCTTGAATTCCTAAACACTCTGAACATTGAATCCCTAAACTTTACATGGCCCTACTATCATAACCACATCACCTTCCTTGAAATAGATATCTCTAAACAAAATGGATACTAACACATATCTGTTGAAATCGAACACACAAACCTGTAACAGTTATCACCACTGTATTTTCCACACGTCACATAAAAACCCCTGCAGCCTAGCCACATGAGTGGAAGCATCTGCTCCCTCCAAGGATCCTTTACTTATTACTCCAACAACCTGACGTAAGCCCTTAAATCTTGTAATTATCCCCTCGGATTGGTCCACGAACATATATGCCAGGCTAAAAGCTTCCCATTATTATGAAACACGCAATCCAAAACCAACCATAACCCTATATTTCTCACCCAGTTCTCTCCTGGTATGGAATTCCTGAACTTTTTCCACCCTTTGTCATGTCAAGGACTTTTTCAGATCTTTCCCTGAAATGTGTCGCATTCACCCCACAACTCCCCACATCACCTTCAGCAGGCCACTGAATCTAAACAACACTGATATGCAAATACCAACCCTCTAATGCTCCTAAACAACTCTACAGTTCTTTCCCTTGTAACAGTTGCAAAAGGTACAATATGCATCCACACAACACAACCTATTGAAACACTGTCACTGGTGAAACCAACCCCAACAAAGTCCATACTACCCACACCAAATCCCATCTTATATACCAGCTCGCTTGTCTTTATTGCTAAGAGTTATTAAATCAGCCTTACCTCAAAGCAATTAAACACCAAAATGAACGATCTCAGACAAACAGTTTAGTCCCAAAATCACCCTGTATCTATCCACCCTAGATGTAACTCGACCAGTTGGAAGCTCCCACTGCTCTTCAACAATCTCGACAGACTCCAAAAAGGTGACTCCACTCCCACCCATGTTCACGCTCACCGCAGGGGATCAACCATCCTAACCCAGTGAGTAAACGAGCGAAACAATTTGACTTAAAAGTGCAACAAGTAGAAAATTTAGAAGCAATGATGCAGCCTAGTAATGTAATAGTTCCACTACCTACGGAAAGCATACCCACTTACGATTCAAGCTCAACCCTAGTACTAACATCTCAAACGCAGTTGGCTTCAATTAGCAACCAAGCTAGCAATAATAACTGTTTAAATCAAAATAATCAAAGCAATAGGTATTCACCTACAGACAATGGGCCTTACTTGGTAATAGTGGAAAGCAGGAATAATAATGTAGGCAGACTCCACTCCATGGCAGTAGGAAAATTACTCTTTCAACATAACAACCAACTAAAATCAGAAATTATTAATATAGCATCTACCGGTCGCAACAGAATCAGGATTGAAACAAAGTCCAGTGCCTCCGCTAACTCATTAGTTGATCTGAAGATACTTAAGGATAACCTTTTAGACACATACATCCCTTTTTATATGACCAGGAAGCAAGGAGTAATTCGGAACATTGATACCACTTTATCTCCAGATGAAATCCTAAATGAAATATCCTCCCCCTTCCCAGTTTTAAAGGTTAGAAGATTCACAAAAAAAGCCATTGGTGAAAGTGGTAGCCAGATCCGCCCTCTTCCAAAATGCATGCTAACTTTCCAGTCACAAACACTCCCCAATTTGTCTATCTGTTCGGAATGTGATGTGAAGTGCAACTGTACATGCCACCTGTCATCCAGTGCTACCAGTGCCTTACATATAATCATACCCAAACCCAATGTAAAAGCCAACCCCGATGTAGCAGATGCGCAGGGCCTTATATCTTAAAAAACTGTACGGCAGAACTCCAGCCACAATGTATTTATTGCCAAGGAACCCACCTATCTATACACTGGGCGTGCCCAGAATATAAACAACGAGTGGAGAGAAAGCAAAAAAATGGTAAATAACAGTACTCATTTCTGGTTTTCAACCGTGAATACATGATCATATGCTAATGTAGCAGCACCCAGCCCACATCCTGTCGAAATAGTCAACCAACTTCTAAAGGAAGCTCCTACTCTTGCAGTACCCAGCCAAGCGGCCCTGCCAACTCTCCTTCCCACTTCCTCTGCAGCCTATATTCACGATAACACCCCAAATACTATCTCACGTCGCCGGACAAAAGCAAACCAAAGCCCTCCCAAAGCAGCGGGAAACAAGGTCAAGATCCCCAGTCATCTATTCTGGAGAAGTGCTGGCCTAATAAACCCAATAATCAATAACCTCCGTGAACGAACAACCCAATGAACTCACATTCTAGGGAGTACAGAAGCTACTACTCCAATCAGCAAATCTTCACTACTAATTGAAAATCTTCTGATTTTTATTACTTCCATGATCGAAGTGGCTAGATCAGGGGGCCCAATCGACCCGATCTCCATCGGCAATCAACTACAGGAAATACTAATCAGCAACGGAACATAAACCACCCGACTATGGACAGCAACACAAGCAATTCTTTACCCTCTCAGCAACTAAACATACTTCAATGGAATGGGAGGTCGGTAGGGTCAAATAGAGAGAGCCTTATTACAGAATTAATACAAAGCAGGATAGATATAGCAGTGTTATCTGAAACATGGTTTAAACCAAACACAAAAATCACGTTCAACTTGTACACCCCCTACAGAAATGATAGAGCAGACGGAAAAGGAGGAGTGGCCATAATGGTACACAATAACATGACCCAGTTCAACTCAACACAGACAATTTACCTTTCCAAGCAGTGGCGGTACGGATCCGAGCCAACCAATTACCATTCACTATAGTGTCTATTTACTGTAGCCCTAGCTCAGTAATCAGACCGAACGATTGGTCAAAACTGAACAGACAAATAAACCCACCATTAATTCTGGCCGGAGACTCAACGCACACAACAAGAGTTGGGGGTGCCACTACAACGAACCACGTGGTACGATAATTAGTGATATGGCAGAAGATTACAACTTGATAATTGTACACGACAGTAACCCTACTACGCTCCAAAAACCAGGTAAACTTCCGTCGGCTGTGACTTAACCTTATGTTCACCTAACTTGGCCTCCATTTCTAACTGGGAAGTCCAGAGAAACCCAATGGGATCCGACCATCTCCCTATTTTGTTAACAATAGGCTGCCCGTACACGAAGGATATCGCAAGCCACCCAACTATCCAATGGAATACAAATAGTGCAGACTGGCCCCATTATAGGAGACTAATGGAGGAAAAAATAAGCCAAACCAGCCAATATTCCACGGGTGCTTAAACTTACAGAAATCTGGAAAAAAATAATTTCAGAAGCAGCTGAAAAAGCAATTTGACGAAAAAATTTTAACACCAGGTAAAACCGTCCGCCATTATGGTGGAATCCATTATGCTCAAAAGCAGTGGCCCAAAGACGTCTCGCACTATCTGCATACAGAAAGAATTCTGATCTGCACCACTACATAGCATTCCTACAGACCAATACCAGGACCACAAAGATTTAAAAAAACCAAAAACACCTAAATTGGATGAGATACTGTGAAACTATGGGGAAGAACTCAAACGTTTCCTCTATCTGGGCCACAGTGAGATGCCTCAAGGATAACAAATTCAACAAGGGCGCCCCTACTATCAACACATCGATTTTGGAAGAGATTATGGACAGAATCGCCTCTGCTACAGTACCGAGGGAGGAACCAAACTTCAAATTAACCCCTCACGAGCCTTCCGACCAGGCCGTTCGACATTAAAGAAGCGATCATCTGACACCTCCCCTGGGATAGATGGTATTCACTACTCGATATCAAACATGCCCCAAGCTGGCCTGCAGCTACTTCTAAATACTTTCAACCGGATTTGGATGAAGGAACCAATTCCATTAGAATGGAGAACGCAAGTCATAATTCCCGTGCTAAAACAAAACAAAGACCCCCTGGCAGCGACTTCCTACAGACCCATATCACTTATGTCCCGCGTAGGAAAAACGCTAGAGCGACTAATAAAAAATAGATTAGAATGGTGGGTGGAAGCGAAGAACTTGATACCTAACTCCCAAACCGGATTCAGAAAAGGGAAAAACACAACAGACAACCTCGCTACATTGACCTCAGATATCAACCTCACCTTTCTTAATAAACAATCCCACGGAGCGATCTTCCTAGACATACAATCCGCATACAATAAAGTTAACATATCCATCCTCATGCATAAATTGCAAATGCTAGGAATCCTGAAGAAATTTGTGGCAGGACTTTTCTCCCTCCTATCAGAGAGAATAATATTCGTCAGTTCGAAGAAGAACAAAATAGGTCCGCGCATAGTCTTCCTAGGGCTGCCTCAGAGAGCTATATTAATCCCGCTTCTATACTTGATATACTCAATGGACATTAATTCTCATCTTCCAACTAGAATCATCTCTTTACAATTCGCAGACGACATGGTGATCTACGCCATCGGCGATACTCAGGATGAAGTCCTCACTCTTTTGAGCGAAGATATGACAGCCCTTTCCATTTGGCTACATAACAACGGACTAGACCTATCCAACGCAAAATCATCAGTGGTTTACTTCTCCAAAAGGAAAATCCTCTACAACTCCAGCAACCTACAGTTAGGGCCATATAGTCTAGCTCTGAAAAGACAAGGCTGATTCCTCAGGATGATACTGGACCATCGCCTCAACTGGGCCCAACACATAGATCAACTGATAACAAAAGCCATCTCCCGCCTCAACATAATAAAAATGGTATCTGGTGTCTGGTGGGGCGCTCACCCTCAAAGCCTACTCCTGATATATCAATCTCTGATCAGACCACTAATCAACTACGGCAGCATGTTTTATCAAAACGCTAGGAAAGATGCCCTGAACAAACTAGATAGACTACAATCACGCTGCCTTACAGCCTGCTTAGGAGCCGTTCGGTCCACTCCCACAAACGCATTACTAGTAGAATCAGGGGAACCTCCACTCCACATTCGATGAGCATACCTAACTGAAAATTTTTTAATGTAAAGATTATCACTCAATAACCACCCCATTCATGAACGTCTCGAGAGGTTATCAACCATAGCAAATAGAGTGAAAAGTCGAGCTCGTCTTCCCCTGTTAAACGCCTATAAATTCTGGCTAAAATACAAAGACAAACTATCCTCGTATAATATGCTCCCAATCTTTCAAGAACCTTTCGAGCTTCGTCTAGAAAGAACCCACACAATCCTCTGGGAGGAAGTCAAATCCGGAAATTTGATCCACAAGATATCCAGATTCCTGTCAAAACCAGACAACAGCACTCTTAAAATATTCACAGATGGATCGAAAACCACTGGAAATAATAGAGTAGGAGTGGCATATTTCTGTCCCAACACAGGTAAAGTGACTCAATTTTTGCTACCCGAAGAGGCATCCAGCTATACAGCTGAAGCAAAAGCCCTGCTGGAAGCCATCAGATACAGCCAAAGTACCAACATGGACAAAGTCGTCATCCTGACGGACTCCCTCAGCGTACTAAAGAGCTTACAAAATACTACGTGGAATAGCCATACTCAAACTACTGTATTGGAAATTCTGCAACAACTGAAACGGAACCGGGAACTTGGCATTACGACTACTCTGATGTGGATCCCACCTCACAGCGGCATCGAGCATAACGAACGGGTGGACGCCCTGGCAAAACAAGCTATCCATGAGGGAGAGGTAATCAACATGCAACTCCCGATCTCGGAAATAACACTTAACATCAAAGTAAGAGCCAAGGAAAAATGTCAAGAGGAATGGACAATCTCCTCAAAAATCAAAGCCTCATATTATGCAACCATTCAACGGAGCATATCTCCAAAACCTTGGTTTTACAATTGGAACAGTAGCAGACGATTAATCACTATGATATCGAGAGCCCGATTTAACCACGGTAACTTCCCCAGCCACCTACACCGAATAGGGTTGAGAGATTCCCCATACTGCGACTGCTCAGACCAGGCAATAGGAGACTTCAATCACATAATTTTTTCATGTAATAAATACCAACAACTCCAGGACCAAATGATGAAAGATCTTGCCAAGAACGGCTTCCCCTTTCCGACAAACACAACCCTCCTACTTTCCAGCAACAACAAAGTAATACTTAGCATCCTCGCCAAATACTTAAAAGATGGAGGGATAGAATTCTAACCAATCTTGGAAGTTAAAACAGGAAATGACTATACTTCAAACCTAAAGCCCAAACCACAGGACAACCCCACTTCCACGCAAGCACAACTAGCTTGGCAAAATTAACAGTATCCTCACCAATCTACCGATTGAGGCCAACACCAGATAAATCAACCCTCTACAGATGATTTGTCAAAGAAATACAGCGATTTACACTAATCAATAGAAAATAATGGATATACAGAACCGCCGATTACTAAGTCTAGTTGATGTATTGTCTAGCAACGCTTTTTAGATTACGGTACTTAAGAAGGAACTTGAAATTTGAATATTGTAAAAAGCATATACATTCAACAAGATTGTAATAAGTTTTACCTAATATAGATAAGGAAATGTGTAAATAGATAAGTTACGCAAATGGATGTAAGAAGCTTTGTAAAAATGTAGAATGGCTGTGTGGTCTCTAACCGAATGCCAATAAAATAAAATAAAACTCTCAACTCTCATGACCTAAATAACTGTTTCACAATTAGAGCTGCCAAAGCCTGAAACCACATCCCCATCCAAACCTTATAGGCAGGAATTTGCCAAACAAACACATTCTGAATACCAGACCATCTACGGGCCTCAACCTCCGATAATACTGAAGAAGCATGATCGTTATGTTACCTAGGCAGGATGCAGGCAGATCATCAATCTTTCTATTACAGTTCGAACTGCAGTTCCCTAGATATCAACCCACTACTCTGACCTCGATTGCAACATTCAACTATTGTTGCTTAGTTACCATTATATAAACTTGAGGCTAAACTTCGAAAATTTTGAGGTCGTTTTTCTAGGTAATATTTGAGAGGTGCATTGCACCACTGCTCTAACGACCACAAAAATTGTGAGATCATCTTGTTCATATCAATTAAATACTCTAAAAACATAGTCTTCATTAACCATATTAAAGTTTACAAAGAAGAATGTTGTTCTTTTGTTTACTAGATAAAAAGATTTTCCTGCCCCTAATAAAAGCGTAAAAAGTTTATAACAGCGATCTTATATAAAAATGGAGGAACAAAAGAAAAAAAAACAGAACTGCATCAATTTAGGTTTAAGGCAGAAATGTAACTTATTAGACATGCTTTTTTATATATAAAAATATATTCTTTTAGAATGGATAAATCAACTACCATATCATTTTATACTTCCATCCTTAAAAATCTTCAATGTACTGACCTATGTTTTCTGCAGATGATAAAGTAACTATCTATACCTATAAAACGAAGGTCTTGGTCATGATGCAGAGATGTCACACTATGATGTATTTCTATGATGTAAGTTGGGCAACGAAGGTGAAAAGAGTGACAACTTATGCACGTTTTTTAACAACAGTTATATTTATCTGCGTATCCGCGAATAAATTAATTGTAAGAACAGTGAAAGAAAAGTACATATTCCATTTAAATCGATTTCATAATTATTAGCTGCTTATACAGGGCTATTAAAAATGATTGAAGCGATTTCATAAATTCACTGTAGCTCCATTCATTGACATATGGTCACGACACACTACAGATACGTAGAAAAACTCATACAGTTTTGTTTGGCTGAAGCCGCACTTCAGATTTCTGCCGCCAGATCGCTTGAGAGCGCAGTGAGACAAAATGGCGACAGGAGCTGAGAAAGTGTATGTCGTGCTTGAAATGCACTCACATCAGTGGTCATAACAGTGCAACGACACTTCAGGACGGAGTTCAACAAAGATCCACCAACTGCTAACTCCATTCGGCGATGGTATGCGCAGTTTAAAGCTCCTGGATGCCTCTGTAAGGGGAAATCAACGGGTCGGCCTGCAGTGAGCGAAGAAACGGTTGACCGCGTGCGGGCAAGTTTCACGCGTTGCCCGCGGAAGTCGACGAAGGAAGCAAGCAAGCAAGGAGCTAAACGTACCAAAGCCGACGGTTTGGAAAATCTTACGGAAAAGGCTAAGGCAGAAGTCTTACCATTTACAATTGCTACAAGCCCTGACACCCGATGGCAAAGTCAGACACTTTGAATTTTTGGCGCGGTTGCAACAGCTCATGGAAGAGGATGCGTTCTGTGCGAAACTTGTTTTCAGTGATGAAGCAACATTTTTTCTTAATGGTGAAGTGAACAGACACAATGTGTGAATCTGGGCGGTAGAGAATCCTTACGCATTCGTGCAGCAAATTCGCAATTCACCAAAAGTTAACGTGTTTTCTGCAATCTCACGGTTTAAGCTTTACAGCCCCTTTTTCTTCTGCGAAAAAAACGTTACAGGACACGTGTATCTGGACATGCTGGAAAATTGGCTCATGCCACAACTGGAGACCCACAGCGCCGACTTCATCTTTCAACAGGATGGTGCTCCACCGCACTTCCATCATGATGTTCGGCAGTTCTTAAACAGGAGATTGAAAAACCGATCGATCGGTCGTGGTGGAGATCATGATAAGCAATTCATGTCATGGCCTCCATGCTCTCCCGACTTAACCCCATGCGATTTCTTTCTGTGGGGTTATGTGAAAGATTCAGTGTTTAAACCTCCTCTACCAAAAAATGTGCCAGAACTGCGAGGTCGCATCAACGATGCTTTTGAACTCGTTGATAGGGACATGCTGCGCCGAGTGTGGGAGGAACTTGATTATCGGCTTGATGTCTGCCGAATCACTCAAGGGGCACATATCGAACATTTGTAAATGCCTAAAAAAAACGTTTTGAGTTTTTGTATGTGTGTGCAAAGCATTGTGAAAATATCTCAAATAATAAAGTTATTGTAGAGCTGTGAAATCGCTTCAATCATTTGTAATAACCCTTAATTTAATATTTATTCAAGGTAAAAGAATTCATTAAAATATCTGGCAATAGATATGTAAGATAAAAGCTTTAATTTGCGATTAGCAGAAGTTTTGATTAGATTGTTATTACAACCGGAACTTGACGCTATAGCAGAGGGCATCAATATATTTTTTTTAAATAATTTAAATTGTTTTCATTAGCATCCTGTTACTTAAAATGTTACATCATTTGAATGAAAGTAGTTCCACAGTTATTGCAATGTATACAGCCTAGACTAAAATTAAAACTACTATTACGTGGCATGACTAGTGTTGCAAATTGAAAAAAAAAAGTTTTTTTTTCAGATATGTGAAAAAAAAAAACATGAAAAAAAAACTTAGCACCCTTGTTTTTTTTTAATTTGTTTTTTTCTTCAGAAAACAATATATTTGATAAATTATAGTTTTATTTATGGAACTTACATTTTACATGTGTGTTTTAAATCTTACTAAATCATATAATGTCTTACATAATGATTCATAAATGTATCTATATAGGTAACAATTTTTTATTCATCCCCTATGTCAGTACCACATTCACTAGTATCAGTACTACCTACACTAGTTTGGCTGGAGTCGGAATTTTCTGTTTCTTATTCTGTCTGCTGTAGATCCATAACTTCAGAAATAATTACACGCAAAAGCTTTTGAGATTGCAATTTTAAATTGTGAGCAAAGTACACACTGTGCATAAAGACTGCGCCAATAGTTCTGTATTCAGGTCTTGTAAGTTTGAATTTAAATCTATTTTCATACAAAATAGGAGCTTTATTTCTTTTCAATCGTTGGTTTATGCCAACGGTTGCAAGGAAATGATTCATAATTACTGACACTTTAATGACTCAGTGTCACTATACGCTGAGAGTTTAACAAGTATATGAATATAAGGAAAGCACAATAAGTAATAAAAAGAGGCAAAAAAACCGTAGATAAATATAAAATTCCTAATTTTTTTTGAAAAGATCCGCAGGTTTACAGATAAATTCGCAGCGCTGGCAGCACTAGTTCAAATAGCGAGTATCAGTCCAAACAAAGGGGAGCGGGAATCCTTCCTGCGCAACCTAGCCTTTTCGGAGAAGTCCCCGTTCGTAAAAGAAAACTTCAGTCTATGTTGCCAATATTTTGTAATTTTTTTTTTCTTTTTTTCTACTGAGCCAGATTTAAAAATTAAGATAAGTACTTAGTATAAACTCGAAAACAGTCATATTAAACGATAAATGCATTAAAAATGTGAAATTTAGTAGTTATGAAAAAAACCATGTCTCAGAAAAAAACATGTTTTTTTCACAGTTTTTTTCATGTTTTTTTTTTTCAAGTCAGAAAAAAACCCTTTTTTTTACATTAGGCATGACATAAGTTTTTTAGATTTATTTTTAATTTCCTTTACTTTTACTGATGACATATTTCAGCCACATGTAACTGCATTAGCCATTCAAACGTTGTTGTATTGATCTGAATCACGGATAACAAAAAAGAAAGATGTAAGAAACTGAAGATTTTTGATCAAATTTATATTGCGATGCATTATTACCACTAAAATGCGATAAAGTACGTGTATTAATATGCGTGTGATTGAAGTAGGTTTTTCCTGGCGGCAAGTTTAGCGCAGTGGTTAGGTTGAATTGTAACCTATACTAGGATGGCAATGGAAACCTTCTGTTACAGCGCAAGGCATGAGGATTTACATTGAGTTTTATTTTAAAACAATTCTATTTAGTTAAGCAATTACTACGAAATGAATTACCAGAACACTCAAAGAAAAGTATGTATTTCATGTAATTGACATATAAATTATGAGTTAGTTTTTTACTGAAATCATTACTTTGTTTGAATGAAAGAAGTTCCAAACTGATTGTGATCTATGTGGCCTAAACCACAATTGAAACTAATACTACATGACATAATGTAAGTTGTTAAGATTTATTTTTAGCATCCTTCCTTTTCACTGCGGTCATTGTTTCAGCCACATGGAATCTGCGTCAGCTGTCAAAACAATGATCTTCATCACAGATGAGAAGAAAGAAAGATGTAAGAACCCGTTAAGATTTTAGATCAAGTTTATATCGAGATGCATGATGACAATGACATGTGATACAGGGAATGTATTAATTTGTGTGTGAATGAAGCTTTGATTTTCAGCGGCAATATTAGCGGAGATTGTGGTTGGGCAAAAATGCAATCTAGAGCAAGTTGACAAATGAAACTTTTTGCTACAGCACAAGGGATGAGAAATTACATTGAGTTTTGTTTTATAGCAATTCTATTTAGATAAGCAACTGTAAAGAAATTATTTGAAATCATTTTTGACGGGCTTTGAGGCTAGTTAGTAATAATAAAGTGCCTAGTTGCTACAAAGAATTCTGTCCTCATAAAACAGATGCAAGCTAAGACCTAAATAATGGAACTTCATGAGAAAAGCACCTTTTAATCAAAAAGGGTAGTACATGAAAAACAAGTAACATTTTTTAAATGCTTAGAGTGCAATATATTATATATAGACCAAGTTCATATTCAATAAAAAAAATATGTATGAAACAAATGCACTCAACACAACAAAGCAAGCAATGAGACATTTTTAAAATTTCAAAACATAATGTCTACACAAGCAGTGCTATATAGCTGTGAAAAATGTAAAACAATGTAAAAGAACCCTGAAGAACTCTAGGTGTAGATATGAGAGTTTTAATACAAAATTCAGGATATACCAAATGGTATAACACAAAGGAAAAGATTATAACCTACACCTTAAAGTTATGATCATGAGAGGCAGGGAAAAATGTGAAGGAAATAAGCTTTCGGCAATTGCGTTTAAAGGAAATCTGGATGGGGATCTACCCTCTAAAATGCAGGCCATTCATCCAGCAAGCACATAAAGATCTTAGCAATCAACTTATTCACACCCGGCGAAAATAATAAATAACCAAGATAGAAGTAAGAACTGATGAAGGTTGTGTTTTATTTATTAAAATTGATTTCATTACATTAAAGTTCTCATTTGGGATATATACAGCTGCTTCTTTGTCAGAAAATTTTATATATTTGGCTCAGAATAATTTCAGTGTTGTACTAACATCCATCTGAGTTTTCCAATTGATTTCTACTACAGATATGATTGAAAAAATATTTTCCCAACAGGTAGGCAGTTTATAAAAACAATCAACTACTGGATAGCTTAATAACTCAGAAATGTATGCAGATTAAATTGAGTAAACCTGATGGGCAATTTCCAATTAGAAAACAAATATATATATTCTTTCAGATGTAGTTTATATAACTGAATACCATTCAGGATTTAGGAAACAGCATAGTACAGAGAAGCAATACAGTTGGTTGTAGAAAATTGGTTAGTGGCAATAGATAATGGAGAGGGATTAATAGCAGTATTTCCAGACTTTAGGCAAGCATTTGAAATTGTTAAGGGGAATTTCTGTTAAAAAAAAATTATTAAACAAAGAGGTATCAGAGAGTTATATTCAATAAGGTTCTATCTGTAGAAAGAGATGTGAAATATAGGTTTCCAAAAGGTATTAAACTGCGACCCTTTTTATTTATACTGTACATTAATGAGCTGGCACAAATACTAAAGAATTGTAGAATTCAATTGTTTGCAGATGATATACTATTATATTATCATGGGAAAAATCTAGAAAAAATGATAGAGGTGATAAATGATGAGTTAAAATTAGTTAATGAATAAAAACTTGTTAGGTCTGAATGTGGCAAAACAACATGTATGATGATGGTGAAGAAATTTTTTTGGGAACAGGTAGAGGCAGTGCATTCTGTTGAAATGAATGGAACTAAAATTAATTCGGTTCAAAATTATAAATATCTTGGCATATATAACAAGCTTAAAGTTTATAGATCATGTGGATTACATAAATAAAAAAGTAGCAATAAAGGTAAATTTAATAAACAAATTAAGTAAAGTGTTATCTAAACCAAGTAAAAAGTTATCGTTTAAAGCAATTGTGCTCCCTCGCAGAAGATACTGTTCCACATTATTAATCATGGTGAGCAAAAGAGAAATTATGAAGTTGCAAAATAATTTTAATAAGGGAATGAGGGCTGTTCTAAATAGAAACGAACTGAGAATGTCAGTAAAATGCTAAAGGACTTAGGATATCTGTATACTGAAAAGGAAACAATTAGAGATGTACTGACTTTTGTATATAGGTTGGAAAGAGGAAGAATAATGATGTACATAATTATACGAAAAGGCAGGCAAATCATTTCCATTCAACTTATAATAGAAGTAGTAATGAACAAAAAGCAGTGTTGCATTTTTTATTTTTTTTTAACTGCTTAACGTCTCCTATAACAACTAGGTTTTTAGAGACAGGAAAGGATGGGGGCAAGGAATGGGAAGGAATTCGGCCATGGCCTTTTGAAGGAAGCATCCCAGCATTCACCTGGAGTGATTTGGGGAAACCATGGAAAACCCAAAATCTGGATGCCCGGATGGGGATTCGAACCGCCGTCCTTCCAAATGCGAGGCCAGAACGCTAGCCGTTACACCACCACGCTTGGTGCAGTGTTGGACAAAAGTTTAAAAATATATAACAAATTACCATAGATTATTTGAAAATAAATAACGAATAAAATCTGAACTGGCACATACAAATGAATTACAGATAATCTGAACAATCAAAACAATGTTACTGCATAAAAAGATAATGTTTTCAAGGGGGGAAAAATCGCATAAAAAAAAAAAAAAAAAAAATATTTAAGTGTACATTAACACAAAAACACGGTTTCCATCTGTCGGACCTTATAACGGCCCTCAGACCCAGCCTTGAATGAAATTGTATTTTAAGAATTATTTGTAGCAAGCTGGGATTTGAGTGAATATGGGAATGTATATTTTTCTTGCAATTAACAGTGAATTTGTGCAAATGAACATTGTTTTATGGAAAGAAACTATGTGAATACTACTTAATATGTTCAAGAACAGTACTACACAAGAAACATTAGTTAAAAGTTCATAATTCTATGCATTGAAGTGAGCTACGATGTTTGGAGAACAATTTCCGACAGTTTGGAAAGATTTATGTGTATAATTTTGTGTGTAAATATCTAATTTTCATTTCTGTTTATTTCAGAATGATTGTGAATGATTTTGAATATATATGGAAAGACAGATGAAATACACCCAACAGGGCCCAACAGGGCAGCAGCAACACAAAACAACATAAAAAACAGAAAATACAATATTTCGGGCAAAACCCGTCAAGTCAACAGATGTACGTGGCTGGGCTTGCGCAAGACTTGCGTTTGACATCAGTTGACTTAAAGAGGGTTTTTGCCCAAAATATTGTATTTTCTTTGTTTTCCTGTTGTTTTGTGTTTCTGCTGCCCTACTCACTTCAACTTTGGTGAGTGTTAGGTGTATTTCATCTGTATTTCCATATAAATACTGCCTCACAGCATTTCTTTCCTTTCATTGTTACCTACATGTGAATGATTTTGTATTGTTTTAATATGATTTTAATTATTTAAATATTGTTAGGAGTCCAGAAATGCCTGTTGGAAGTCTTTGAAATATTCTGGAATTTTCTGTAAAGCTTACATAAGTGATCAGCAGAGACGAGTTTTGGGTCAGTGAGTATTCAGAGTTAGTAATGGTATTCAGTGTTCATAGAGTTCTTCAGAGTATTGTGAGTTGTAGTTGTTTGAATGTTATAATCAATGGAGCATGTGTTTATGTTTGCAACTAGTATCTTTGGAGTCCGATGTCTTTAAGGAAAATAAACGAAGCTGAATCTGAATCGTCTTGATCTCGTTATTTCGCAATTTTTAAATGATATACCTATCACTGCTAACGTGAATAGACCAAAAGAGTAATTAGTGAGATACCTATCAACCTCTGACAACTTTAAACTTAAATTACCCCTCTGGATTCTTATATGATTGTCAGATAACAGCGTGTTTAGTACAAAGGTAAACTCAGTGGCAATTTTATATAGAATTTGACATTACTAGAGCAGTATAGATTGCAGGGTGCCTAATATGAAATTAATATGTTCCTGACAGAAATATTGTTTATGGTAAGGATTTCCAGCCGCTTTAAGTCGTCATTCTCTCTGATAAAGTTCACGTGGCATGTATTCAGTAAGCCAGAATGCTTGTAGTGTTCAGGTTCCATATCAAGTCATAGTTACCTTATAGGATTACCCAACAGTAATGACGAGATGTCCTGCAAAGTGAAGCATATCGGTTGTGTTCCTGTTACTGTCATTCCCAATAGACTGCAGTTTATTCCCTCACCATCCTAGTTTCATTCAGTTTCTGTGTTTCTCCAAATCCTCCCTTGCCATGTGCTGTCTTAGTTTTTTAGCTACAACTTTTGAAAATGTTTCTTAAGGTAACATTTGTGGTGATAAATCAATATGTGCAAGAAGTTACAATGCTTTGTCTAGTTAAATTTAAAGATAATAATGCCAAATAAACATTTTGTCCTCATCTTTATTTACAACAATACGGCAAAAGCAAAATTTTTGTTGCACAAAAATAACAAAACTCATGAGTACCACCAAACTTTAAAATACCCATGAATACTCTGTGGTTATGGAGCATAACAGCCAGAAACGTTTACAATTATTCTTAATAGGGTATCAAACAGTGTTTTCGGTTATTGAGTTAATAACTGGTTAAAGGAAATAAATTTATCATTTAAAAAACCCACATCAGTCTGTCAAATTCTTAAAAATCTATAGCAGCTATTCAACAGGTTTATGAAAGAAACCGTAAATTTGAAAATCTACAAGGTGTACAACTTTGCTTCCGCTGTTTTTCAATAGTTGGCTACAGTGGTAAGTAGCGGTCGAGATAAACATATCGCAGACGTCAGGCAGTTAGCTGTGAGCTTCGTCAACATAACCTCATTCAAACATTAGTCGATTTGTGTGTGCATCGTAACATTGTTCTTGATTGAAAATGTCAGTGTACGAGCCGAATTCTCGTCATTTGCGGGAGGCTCTGCTTTTTTGTTTCAATATGAAGAAAACTGCGGCTGAGTCTCATCGAATGCTCTCCAGTACTTATGGTGAGGACTGTATTAGTGAGAGAACGTGTCGCAAGTGGTTTCAACGCTTCAGGAATGGTGACTTTAACGTGGAAGACCGGCATAGTGGCGGAAGAGAGAAAGTTTTCGAGGATGCAGAATTGGAGGCATTGCTGAGTGAAGACTCGCGTCAAACTCAAGAAGAACTGGCACGATCATTGGGGGTGACACAGTAAGCCATTTCAAAACGTCTCAAAGCCATGGGTATGATTCAGAAAGAAGGAACTTGGGTCCCATATGAGTTGAAACCGAGAGACATTGAAAGGCGTTTGTGTGTTTGTGAACAGTTGCTTCAGAGGCAAAAACGGAAGGGTTTTTCTGCATCGCGTTGTGACCGGGGACGAAAAATGGGTTCATTACGATAACCCTAAACGCAAAAAAATCATGGGGGTATCCCGGGCATGCTTCCACGTCGACGGCCAAACCGAACATTCATGGGTCCAAGATTATGCTCTGCATTTGGTGGGACCAGCTCAGCGTCGTATACCATGAGCTGTTAAAACCAAGTGAAACAATCACAGGTGATCGATATCGAACGCAATTAATGCGTTTGAGCCGAGTGTTAAAAGACAAACGCCCGCAATACAGCGAGAGGCACGATAAGGTGATTTTGCTGCATGACAATGCTAGGCCCCACGTTGCAAGATTGGTCAAAACGTACCTGGAAACGTTGAAATGGGACGTCCTACCCCACCCGCCGTATTCTCCAGACGTTGCTCCCTCTGATTATCACTTGTTCCGATCAATGGCCCACGACCTGGCTGAGCAACACTTCCGATCTTATGAAGATGTCAAAGAGTGGATTGTCTCGTGGATTGCCTCCAAAGATGAAAAATTTTTTCGACGCGGCATTCGCACACTGCCGGAAAGATGTGAAAAAGTTGTGGCCAGCGATGGACATTACTTTGAATAATATCTGTGTAAGCATTTTGTTTAATAAAGGGTCATATTTTTGAGGTAAAAACGGCGGAAGCAAAATTGTACACCTTATACAAACTTTAAAATACCTATGAAAGATTTACTAAAATGCCTCAGTGTATCAATCACTGAAATTTATCAATATATTTTCATATCATGAGGCATTAGCCTTTGTGTGTTTCATTCAGTAATGTTATATGAAACTATTTTTTGTGGGAAGCAAAGATATAGAACAATGTTTGCAGATCACAAGAACACTCAAGGAAAATACCAAATTCTAATTTCTTGCAAAATGACCTAACATAAATCCCATTTACTGTGTTTGTGGAAGTAACATTTTCCCATTTCTGGCAACAATAGAAGTAAAAATAATAATCATAAGATCTTTGGCTATCACCAAGAGCAAATGTTCAGTTATTTAACTGCCCAGCTACACATAATAAACATAAGATATATGGTACCTGAATATATAAAATTCATGTAAATTAAGTGATTTTATATCAAGCAATTTTGTTTCCTCACTTACAAATTTACTAATGGAAAATAATAATAATTTATGTAAAAATTGGTTCAAGATTAAGTTCAGTTCTTATTGTTGGTGCCATTTAATAAAAGTTCTTTGTGAGATCTCATAATGGAAAGAGAAATCTCACTGGTATCAATGACATAAAATTAATGCTCATGCACTCTAGTTAAAATTAAATTCAACTTACCGTGTAGATTTCTTGGAGCTGAAACAGAGCTATGCCTCACTGCAGTACTCGCCCTTGCACATTGAACAGATCCACCTCGTTGAAATGGAGCACCGTCAATTCTCTGCGTGAAAAACCGATCATCTGGCGTAGCACTGTCACCATAGGAAACAGGACGACTATCTGTAGATGACTGGACTGAACGGTTCTGTGAAACAGATTCCCTTTGGCTTGCTGCATTATCACTATCACCATTGTTACTTTCACGGCGATTATAGCGGCGTACCCGTGGACCAAGTCTCCTATCAGGATGTTGTAGAGTGTTACAACAACATGGCACAGTTTCATTTCTTCTACTAGCGTCTTCTGAAACAACAGGTGAGTTTCTTCTCGATGTTGGCAAGAAAGGTAACTGTTGGGCAGATGAGATATCATCATGTGTAGCATTTGGAGCTGCTGGAACTTCAATTTCACAGTCTGTTAGCATATTGGAATCTCCTGGTACTGCATTCGTTGATGTTTGTGAGACAGCATTAGGATCACTGTTAACTCCATCTACAGATACTAAATTAGAGTCAATATGAGGCAGGCTCATGGAGTGCATAGGAAGTGTTCCAAAAGTGGCAGAAGAGAGTTCTCGTACGAAACGCTCCACTCCATCAAGTGCAGCAGCAAAACGAGTAGCTAAAGTTGAGGCCAACTCTTCACTGTCAGCTGATTCTCGCAACGAATCATTAATGCTACGGAAATGGTTTTCAGGATTGCAAGAATTTGCACAACTTTCAACATCATTTTGGTTTAAACTTGATTCTCTTTCATGAATGTCACTGGCTGATAAATCAGGCTGAATATTTTCTGCACATTCTTGGCGGTCACTTGGAGCTGTACTTCTACTACTGCTGACTGAGGAACTACCAGTTTTAAAATCTATGTTGTTATCAGTATTCAGAACTCCACTAGTCTGATGCTGTACTTCATTCATCTCTTGTCTTGCAACAGAAGTACTGGGATTGACAGAACCTACTTCTTCTTCTTCTGTTGTACCAGTTCCACTATCCGAGACAGCTACTCTAGGATTACTGCATACATTCTCTGAACTAGTTGCCTGGTCCGAAGATTTCCAAGACTGTGGTAGTCGTGTTATGACAGTGACCCGAGGCCGGTGCAAGTCACATCTCTTTTGACTACTACAGTGCTTGTGGGAAGCCACATGTGTTGATTCGGGTTTTGATGTTTCATTTGCAGAGTTAAATGTTTGTCTTCTCTGAAGGGAAGGGATTTCTTTAACTGATGGAAAGCTTTCCACATTACAATCAGATGAATGCAATGGAGAATGTTGCTCCTGTTGGAATCCACAACTGGAAGTCATTGATGATGACTGTGTATCACAATTAATATTTCCCCCAATTTCGCTAGGAAATGATAATGCTAGGGGATTAGAAACACTTTCATGTCTACCACTCGTGTCCTCATTATATTGTCCACTGGTACCAGGCTTAAATGTAATCTTAATTGATGGATCTGAATGGTTATGTTCAGAGCTTTCATGTTCCGAAGTCTGGCACAATGTTCTTCCAATATTACAGTTACCTGAAATATTTGCCAATGTTCCCCCGAGTTCATTCTGTGAAGGATGAGTGCTAGGTGGCCTATCACCTGAATCAACATCCTTAGAGGTTTGTGAAGTTTCCGACGCATTTAGAATTTCACTCTGTAAAGAACTATATGAAGCTGAAGTACAATTAGTTTGTAAATTCAGAGCTAAATCTTCCTGATCCACATCCATGCAGTCCCTCACTTCAGCAGAACAAGAAGGCACATCACTCATCAGCATACCACGGACTTTTGTTTTAGTTGACTCAGGTTTGGTCTCTAGTTCCTGCTGTGATTTGCAGTACACTGAATCACTGATTCATTTCTCACATTTATTGAAATACTACAGTCCACAGCAGATTCAGCAATACTAGGATTCACAGAATTTATCTGACCTGTCTCTTGCAATGCAGTGCCTGAAGCATTATCAGTACCAACAAGTTGTTCTGCTGAAGTTCCAGTGATGCCACCAGCAACACATGAAGAACCAGCAACAGCATGACCCGGTGTTTCAGGGGTAGGTAGATCTTTCCTCGCCCTTTTTGCAACAGGTTCTTCACAGGAAAGCACACTGTGATCAGATACCTGTGCCGTATCACTCATCTCATCTTGCATAACTCCGGTATTGTTTCCTGGCAGAGATTCAGAATGTGAGTTATGACTAGGAGAAGACTCATCTCTGGGATCACTGATCCGTGCAAGCTCCATCATTTGACTCACACTGGGTACGTGTGTGGGTCGCTCCTCCTCAGTGAGATCTGTGCCCACTGGAACAGGGGGGGTTGTTGAGGCAGGCTCATGGACTGCTCCTTGCAGTGACTGAATTTGGTGCTGCAGATCATTCCATAAGCGGCGAACCTGCTGTAACTGCAGTAGTTCAAGGCGCGCCCTAAGTACATACATAAATATTTACTGTTTGGGCAAAATCACAGTGTTTATGTAGTACATATTTTATAAAATTACAGTTAATGGAGGAATGATTCTATGATGTCCAAATCATGGAAAACTGTGGAAAATAGTAGAAAAATGAAAAGATACGAAAATTTCTATTTCAGTGTAAAGTTTTATAACAATAATGTGAAAGAAAAGTTTTTACACAATTAAATACAGAAGTACAGGGAAAGCAAACCCATCTGCCTGCCTGTGACATTTTTCTCCCCCTAAAGTTGCAAATAATTCATTACCCCTCCATCATTCCCACCTCCACTCTGTTATCCAAAGTCAGAACAGTCATGTGGAAAGCCTTGGTATGAGCACACCTCCCTTGCCAAATAACCCATTTCTCTCTACATTAACAAGGTTTTAAATTTTAATGCTGTGTTTATCCAGGTGTTTTGTATATTTTTTTTGCAGCCTTCCTGACTTCAACTTTGGTGAGTGATGGGATTATATTTCCTTTCCTTTATTGTCAAATACTTGTATTCTAAACTACGTATCTACCTATCCTATTTTTTACTATTTTCAGATCATCCTTTTACAACTAAGACATGTATAGCACAATCAAGATTTTTTTCATAGCATATAATATACTTGTATTTTTTTGGGTACTCTTTCAGGTATTTTCATTTACTTAAAACAATGTTTTGGCCAATAAGCATGACACAATTGATAAGTAACTTATGACTGACTGGCACCCCCACATGCACTGTCTTTTATGGCAATGGCATGGGGACGGGTGGAGCTGGGTGTTAGCATTAGGTGGTGTTGCAGATGCAATGTTGTTAAAGTGTCCTAATTCCTCCATATCAGCGATGGTGTGCATCCAATGCACCTTCGTCGAATGGAAACCTGGAGCTAAGGAATCAATAAGCTGGAAACCCAACAAATTTTGTGTAACTTGTTTGAGACCCATATTTCTACTAATACATTTGTGACACAATCCGAAAACAAGCATATATAGGCCACAGCCCTTGCAATAACATACACCTTGACATATCCGATTGCAAGATAATTTCAGCAAATACAGATTTATCCAGTCAAAAGAGGCGTAAAATGCTAAAGCGCAACATAAAACGAAATTTACATAAGCTTACACTGTCTTGCCATGGGACATGCCTACATGTCTCCACCAGAAATTCCTAGAGATAAAATAGGTTTGTGTATCACTCAAAATAAATAAATGAAACAATATTGTTTTAAGTTACTGATCTTAAAATCAATTCATCACATCATAACTTCGTAATTTGTTGCAATAGCCTCAAACCTGACATTACCGGCAGACACATTTTTAAGAAGGTAAATTAAGCAGTATCTGCAGTGTGTAACCAACTTCTTTCAAGTGCCTTTTGTATTAAAAAAAAACTAGCTACATCAAATATGATAACAGCTGCAAAATTACATAATAGCATATTGAAAAAGATTTGAAGAAATACGGATAGTTCATTTTCAACACGAGTTGAAAGGCGTACTTCAAGTAGTGAACCTCAAATTTGCTATGCTTTCTGAAGATTTTTATTTGAAAATGTTGATAAATCTAGCAAGCAAGACCATACTTCTGATAATTACAACAAATAGAAGAAAATGTTATAAATTTAAAAAGAATCAAATGTATGTGAACAACAAAACGCTTCAGTAAGGTGCACTGTGCCTCTTCAATAATATCAAAACTGTGGACTAGCAGTTCATCCTACTCTCCTGCCCTGTGCACATCATGTACGGCAGCTTAAAAAAAAGGCCAACGAAGATCTGTGGAAATCAGTGGTTCCTCTATCTATACTTATTGTTTTGAACAATGATAAAAATTAGAGACAAATGTGTATCTTTAGAAATACATATAATACTAAATATTATAAAGGGCCCCATTTCCAGTGATGATGAGATCAGGACTAAGGTTAGAGGCTGCTGGTGAGGGGATGGAGAAAAGATTATCAAAGGGACACTGATTGTAGATCCACAATGGAAAAAAATCACAAATGCTAAAAATATACATAAAGCTGCTGAAAAAGTAATCGTTGGGAACAGAACTGAGAAGGGGAAGGTCTTGGATAAAAAAAGAGGTACTAGGCAAAAAGGATTTTCCTGATGGTTACAGAGTGTACTACACACACACACAGAGAGAGAGAGAGAGAGAGAGAGAGAGAGAGAGAGAGAGAGAGAATGGTTTTAATACTGGTCAGCAAAGAATAATACAGCTTGAAGACCATTAGCTACTTGGGTAGATTTCTGGGATAATAGAAGAGAAAAACTTGGGGTGTTGGCTACTAACTGTAGTGGAAGAAATGAATGGTGAAGATGAGGCTCTTAGGGAGAAACTAAATTCACAGAATTCAGAAGTGAGAGTACAAACGGTCGTTATTGGTGGGGATTTACATTTACCAGGTGTCAACTGGGTAGGAAATAAGATTAATAACAAGGGACCAGGGATTTGGAAATACCTTAATAAGAGAAGGAGGTTTTACGCAAATGACAGTTGAATACAAGGGGACAAATCATGTTGGATATCTTCCTAATGTAGCCCAGTGATAACCATGTGAGGTGTCAAGTAACTGAAAGAAAAGTCATCACAAAGTTCTTCTGGATATTAAAGGATTCAGTAAACCAGTGGCCTTTATAATTACGAGCGTGGTCTGAAAAGTTTCCAACCTCAACGTGAAGTGGCAGCACTTGTAAATAAAAGCTAGTGAATTTCACTGTTTATCTGTTGACAGTTACTCACCAAAGTTTCAGCCATTTTTTATTCACAATTGTTATGTAAAAGTCGTTTGAGTTGATCTGAGTGTTTTTGTGAAAATGGACAAAATCGAGTATCGAGCTGTCATTAAATGTTTGTTTTTGAAAGGCAATACGCCTACGCAAATCTAAGATGAGTTGGATTCTGTGTATGGGGACTCTGCACCGTCACTTACCACAGTGAAATTTTGGGCAGCTGAATTTAAACATGGTCGTAAGAGCTTGGAAGACGATGAACGTTCGGGACGTCAAGAAACTGCTACTACTGACGAAAACATCGCCATGTTCACCAATTGGTGCTGGACGACCACCGAATTAGAGTGAGAGAGATAGCAGAGATTATGAACATTTCAAAAGTGTTTGTTACATATTAAATCAACATTTAGGTATGAGAAAGCTGTTCAAGCAAAAACTGTTTTTTCGGCTGGGAAAGTGCTGGCGACTGTTTTCTGGGATAGTCATGGAGTTATTTTAATCGATTACATTCAAAAATGAAAAACCATTACAGGAGCATACTACGCATCATTACTTGACAAGCTGAAGGCAGAACTTATGGAAAAACAGCCACATTTGCAGAAAAAGAAAATCCTGTTTCACCAAGACAACGCACCGCCTCACACCTCAGCGGTTGCCATGGCGAAAATTCACGAATTACGGTTTGAACTGCTTGACCATCCACCTTACTCACCTGATCTAGCCAGAAGCAACTTCTTTTTGTTCCCTCGTCTAAAAATAGTGCTCGGAGGACAGAGATTTTCGTAAAATGAAAAGTCACTCACCTTGTGAACAATCATTTTGCAGAGAAAAACGCTGAATACTATTTGGACGGGTTATAGAGATGGGAGCATCGCTGGGAGAAGTGTGTAGAGTTACAAGGAGACTATGTTGAAAAATTGAAAAAAATAAAATAAAAAAAATCGCTTGTATCTTTGTTAGGTTGGAAACTTTTCAGAGCACCCTCGTATAAAAAGGCACAAATTTCAAAATTGAAGAGTTATTTCAGGGAAAACTTTGTAAATGGAAGGAAGGCACAATTACAGTGTAGTTGAAGCAGCGGTCTCGAACCTATCCAATTTTTCAATATTCTAACGCTATGGGGTGTGTCCTACCGAAATATCAAAATGTAACCTTTTTTCCACTTATTTTGAGAATACAAGGAAATTTTCCTACATTTATTACCGATTTTACATTTTCAAGTTGGCAAATCTTTTTTTTATTTTTACAGGGAATTCCTCGATCGATTATATGATAAGTAGTTAACTATTGCAGATATTTTTTGGGCAATAACCTTGTGTCCTACATTTTTGACATGTTTATGGGATTTCTGAGCCAATTCACTTGTCTACATAAAAGAGAATTTGGATTTATTTTGATCACTTAGATGAGTAATTTTCTTCGAGTTACTAAATCATAATGACATCAGATGAAGAACCGAGTATAAGCGTGAGTGTAAATAGAAAAAAATACCTGCAATTTCCATAAAAAAATTGTAAGAAGAACTTTCAGATTGGCTGCAATAAGATCATAAAAGCACAAAATATGCATATTTAAAGAGCTGTAATAAGTATATTAATATTACATCAGGGAAAGACGCTCTAAGAAACACAGTTCTTCACAAGGACATTCGATATCATCAAAGAATATAAAATCACAAAGATATCATCATTTACTGTTACAAAAACTAAAAAACCTGATATACAAATTAAACAAGGTAAAAATATTTCATTGTTTTTTTACTAATTATCAGTACATATATCGTTATATTATTTTGTATTCTACCACTACCATAGTACATAGAAGTTTTTAAAAATTCTTTTATAATTTCCAGGTCAAATAAAATTAGCCTCATTTGTTGCAGAACATAATCAAACAGTTATGATTAGGGAACGTGCACAAACTACGTGGCTCAGTCCAGAGGTGGGGAGGGGTTGGCTTGAAGGCTACACTGGGCTACGTGGAGGAAAAGGAGGGGGGGGGGGTTCCGAGCCAGGCCACGTAGCTTTCCTTTCATGACATTTTTCACAGTTAAAATGAAGAATAGAACTCACAACAGCATGTGAATATTTATTTCCCTCAGTTAATTGTCTCCATATGTAATTAACAATCGTCTGACAAGAGAAAACAGTACAAAATGTCTTCTGGAATCAAAAGGGAAAAAAGCTACATGCTACGTGGGGGGAGGGGGGGGAAGATGCTAAAGCCACGTAGGGCAACGTGGGGGTGAGGGGTAATTCACAGGAGGCCAAAATGGAGCTACGTGGTTTATGCACGCTCCCTTATGAAGCACCTAGCATAACTGATAAAGTCAGTTTGTCCCAATTAAAAGAAGAAATGAAATGTTCAATGAGGAAAACTCACGCAATAATTGATCGTATTATAGGTAAAAAAAAAAGTTTTGATAATTTATATGAAGATCAGCGGCAAACTAAGTTTATGCTTACTATTGGCAAGTCCACTGATTGTAACACAACCAAACACTTTTGCTTAATCTTGAGACATGTGAAAAAGCATCACATCAAAGATTGTTCCATAGCTCTTATTCCGTTAAAAGCTGCTGATGCAGTATCCTTATTTGAACACATTGTGGATTTTTTTAAAAAAAGCAATGATACTCCATATAAAAATAATTCAATGGGGATTTGTATCTGATGTGGCAAATGTAATGATGGGGTGTAATAATGCTGCAAAACAAAATTCCTAACGTTTTTATACTTAGCGCGCATGCCATACGTTTCATCTTTGTGCATCATATGCTTGAGTCAAACTGCCACACAAACTGTGGCTATTGGGGTTGTATTTTTTTCATATACCAATTTTGGGCAAAAATATTCTGATATTAGTTGGCAGTTCTACATATTTCATATTTTGATGTTCGAGACCACCGAGTTGAAGTGGGAAAAGGTGAAGCAGATAATGAAAAAGGGTGAAGAAATACCTATTTCAAAACACAAAATAACGATATGTACAGAAACTATGTTCTATAATAGGGACGTGAAGCGGTTTAAGAGATTCTTGAGAAGAAAACATAACAGAGTTAAGAGACAGCAAGGCAGTAGGAAATACCTGAAACAACTAACAAGGAATTAATAACATCAATGAAAGAGGCTAAAGATGGGTTCATGGAGAACATTTTTCATGCAGGGAGACATGGACTGATGCATCTAGAAATATCTCTGGCAATGTTAGAAAATAGAGGAGAAGGGAGGGTGTTATGACAGTAATAGATAAGGATGGAGAAGTTACTGAAGATTTGAAAAAGGCAGAAATTGAAAAAAAAAAAAAAAAACTGGTTTAGTGAGACCATTAGGGACAATAATACTGACTTGGGAGGGTGTAACTGGAGAAAGATCTAATTGACACAATTAGAAATGAGCAGACTAAAAACTTTTAAATTCATTCTGAAGATATCATGAAACAAGAAAGCTGAAAAAGTATAAAGGGGTTGGTATAGATAACATTATGACAGATGTTTAAACGATAACAGTATGTGACATTCAACCTTGAACTTTATTCAAATCAAGTCTGGATACTTGCTGTTTAAAACAGGACTGGAAAATGATAGTAGTGAGTGCTGATGCACAAAGTAGGAGTCACAAATAGGGTAAAAAATTATAAGCTAATCAGTTGTACGTAAATTAATGGAGAGATTTATAAACAACCAGCTAAACCCAGCCACACTTTGCTGTAGCTCAGTGTTAAAAAAAAAAACAAAAAAAACAGGAATTTTCATTTTATTTTTTAATAATTTTATTTATTCATCTACATCGATGTTATCCTTTTCAAACTAGTACCCATTAGATCAGGAGTGGCCAACCCGTGGCCCACCTTGAACATTTTTGTGGCCCGCGAGATTCATCACACTTTTACAAAATATATTTATTTTATAAATTTTAAAATAATTAATTTGCAAATATATGACAGGTATTGCCAGTTTTTTTATGAGTTTACAGTTATGAGTTGGCGGAATAATTAAATTATATTCACTCCAAAAAATGTCTATCATGGGTCTAAATCTAATATGGGGATAAATAATATGATACATTTCCAAAGTGTCCCGCAAGGTCATTTGGGTTGGCCACTCCTACATTAGATAATATACACTTACGCCAATACTTCTTCTAATACCCAAAACGCTTCTACAACTCTATCTTTGGGATTGCATTGAACTGTTTCAATTATGCGCATTTATTCTCATCTATGCTTGTAAAACAATGGCCATTCAAAGTTCTCTTTATTTTTGGGAACAGAAAAAAGTCACATAGGGCCATGCCTGGTGAATATGGAGGCTGGGGCATCATTACAGTTGTTTTTTGCCAAAAATTGATGAACAATTAACGATATGTAAGCAGGTGAATAATTGTGATGCAACAGCCATGAATTGTTATGCCACAAATCTGGAAGTTTCCTTCGGATTGCTTCATGCAAATGGCGTTGAACTTTGATGCAGTATTCCTTATTGATCATTTGACCTTGTGGCAAGAACTCCTGGTGCACTATTCCATTAAAATTGAAGAACACAGCGAGCATAACCTTCACACTTGACTGAACTAATTGAACTGTTTTCCGTCTTGGTGATCCAGAATTAAATCCATGTCTCATTAACTGTTATAACATGTTTCAATAGTTCTGCATCATTGTTGACATCATTTAGCGATTCCTAAGCAACTTCCAATCGGCGCTGTTTTTGTTCAAAACTCAACACTTTTGGAATAAATTTTGCTGCAACACGTTTCATTTCCAAAACAAATGAAAACTTTTGTGCCATGAGCCAAATGACATATTCAGCAAGTTCTCTAATTGTGATTCGACAATCGTTCATAATTATTTCATTCACTTTTTCCACATTTTCATTGGTTATTAATGTGGTAGGATGATCCATACGCCCGTCATCTTCAACGTCTTCATGGCCATCTTGAAAATGCCTATACTATTCATAAGCTCTTGTTTTACTCATAGTAGATTCACAAAAGTAATATTTAATAATTCTAAATCTTCTTAATAGCAATAATTAATGCAAATTCTCTGATCCTTGATTTATACAAATGAAAAATCGCTGACTGCATCTAAACATGTGTTACCCTTTAACAGCTGACAAGAGACAAAATCATCCAACATAGCTAAAATGTACAGATACTTTTAAGACACGATTGCCAAGACAACAATGAAAAAAAAAATCATGCCAATCGGACTAATATAATCTGCAAAATCTCAAAATTTCAGTTACTTTTTTAACACACCTTGTATGAGTACACAGTGTCTTTGAGATTGGATAAAGACTGTAGATTTGTATGCCAGCAAAAAACTTTAAAACGACTTTTAAATTTATAATTCCCATTTTTTGGTGAGCAATTGTATGATCAGAATCAGTCCAATGCCATGTGACAGGAAATGTTTTGGTCTCTCAGAATATTGCCATCAACTTTGGTGTATTTCTCTACTGTCTGAGATACTTGTAAGAAACTGGATGATTTAAAATGTAATTTTTTTTAAAAAGGATGGGGGAAAGTAGGTGGATTTTTTAAGCCAAAGGTACACAGCATTTTTCTCTTTGTGTTAAAGTATACATGTGCAAAGTTCCATCGAAATCAGATAAAAAGTATAGATCGGTATAAAGAATATTTGCAAAAATTTAATGGGATCAAGATGGTGAGGGGTTGAGTTTCTGTGAACTGAATGTGGAAAATTATATTCTCTTTGTTTTAAAGTATTTGTGTGCAGTGTTACACCGAAAGCTGATAAAAACTGTGGGGTTCTACAAAAAAATGTTAGAAAATAAGAGGGGTGGTGGTAAAAGGAGAGAGTGGTAGGATTTTTGCAAAGTTGTTGACAGTATTTTTCTCTATGCTTTACAGTAAACGTGTGCACAGTTACACAGATGTCGGATTTAATAACTGTGGGTGTGTATAACGAACATGACAATAATTAAGGGGTGGGAAGGCGGAGAGGGGTTGGGTTTGGTAAACCAAATGTAGGCAGTATTTTTCTGTTTTCTTTAAAGTATATGTGTGATAAGTTCCTTTAAAATTGGATGGAAACACCCGCTTTGTACAAAGAACACTGACAAAAATTAAGGGGTTGGAAAGGGGGAGAAGGGTCTGGTTTTTGCAAACCAAATGTTGACAGTATTTTTCTGTTTGTTTTTAAGTACAGTAATACCCCGCTTTACGCGAGGGATACGTTCCGCAAAAAATCGCGTTAAGTGAAATTCGCGTATATCAGGGTTTACGATTAAACAGAGTCAAAAGTTAATGCAAAAAAAAAAAAAAATCAAATCATTGGAATCAATCTCTTTAATTCTGAGAACACAGTATTAAATTTAAAAAAAAAAAAAAAAAAAAAAACGGAAAAATACATCTATTGTCTTTTGGGTACCATTTCTTTTACGTTCTAGTAAAATACGTTCACCCAACGCTGTTTTTAATTGTTTGACAAATGGTCCAAACACGGTCATCATCACTAACTATGCTATGCAATATGTCCAAACCTGAATAAATTTTTGAACGAATATTTTGTATTCCGCTTGAAGATAAAATTCTCTCTTCTACTTGTCCTTCCTCATCGTTTATGAAATTATTCTGTAACTCGATCAGATCTTCATTGCTGAGAGGTTCGTCGTGAGTTGCTACAAGTTCAAGATCTTCTACCGCGACATCTTCAAGTTCAGACCACTCAATCATTACAGCAATGTCTTCAAGCACTTGTCTGTGCATTTGGACAATTCTTCTAGGTGCTTCCACTACATCTGACCAAAGATTACGCCACACCCCGTTCATACAACTCCTTTTAACTTCTTTCCAAGACTCTTCTATGTTGTGAATATCCTTCAGGATGTTGTATGACTTCCACCGCTCTCGCATAGACTGTCTTCCTTCCCCGTCTGTTTCATGAATTAGTTGGCTAAAAGTGCGGCGATGGTAATAAGCTTTGAAGTTTGCTATTGCTCCCTGGTCCATAGGTTGTAATATTGACATAGTGTTTGGTGGAAGGAACTTCACGTACATTTTTAAGTCTCTCGGTGTATCAAGAGAGGTTGGATGTCCTGAGGCATTGTCTAAGAGTAATATAACTTTACGTTCAAGCCCATTTCTGTCACAGTAGGATTTTACTGACTGGCAAAAACTATTAGAATACCAATCTTCCCGGTCTCATCATCATTGAAGATGAGACAAACAGGAATTTTTTCTCGTGCTACGAAATCTTGAAACTTGTCTGGAAACTCAGCTGCAGCTTGAGTGTCCGCGCTGGCGGCCTCACGTGTTATCTGGATATTGTGAAGATTGGAACGCTGCTTGAACCAATGAAACCAGCCTCTGCTGGCAGCAAAAGTCAGAGTGGAAGTCACCTTCTTCTGTCTTTAACATCTCATACAACGATTTTGCTTTTGTGCATATGAGATCTTGAGTCAGTGGTGTGTTGTTCTTATTTAAATCTTCGACCCAGACTGCTAGCAACTTCTCCATTCTTTCTAGGATAGAATATCTCGAACGAGAAGTTTTGTTGCACTTATATTTGTTGAACTTTCGCTGAAAAGTTTAATTTTTTCCCGATTTTTAAAAATCGTTCTCACAGTCGATTCTGACAGACCAAAATCTATGCCAACAATTGTTGCTTTTCCGTTCTTCTTTTCACCTTCATCTTCAATTCCAAAGTTACGCTTTTACGCTCTTTTTTCTTCGTAGGCGGCATTTTTAACGTAGTTTTAAATTATTTATCTCCACTAAACGTTAAAACACGACTGCCAGCCGAGATAAACAAGTGGAACAAACGAAACAAACGAGGGAATTCCCATAGAACAAAGTCGTAGGACGGGGAATCCTCAATTCTTCGATCAGAATGGTCGGAGAAAGAGGGGATTACCGCGACCAAAGAGAAGCCAATGACTACATTATGGACATACATATTCTTAAGTAAGCAATTCGCGTAATACGAGGCATTTTAACGCGAAATTTGAAATTCGCGTTAAAGCGAAACCGCGCATAACGGGGTCGCGTAAAGCGGGGTATTACTGTATATGTCTGGAAAGTTGCATCTAAACTGTATAAAATATGTGGGTTTGTATACAAATTAATGGGTGTAAAGGTGAAGAGCGAGTGGTTTTTGGATTTTTGTTTTTAAAGCCTTCTTCGTGCTAACCACCACATGCTCCATAAATTTCATGTCAATCAACCTACTACAGGCATAAACAAATGGAGGCTGAAATTCTATATATTAAGAAGATAACATCAGAAATGTATGTGAGAAGTGTAAGTGGTTTTTAAGTTGACAATATGGATTTAGACAAGGATATTCACACGAATCTCAGTAGGCTATATTAAAAAAAATGGACAAAAATGAAATGGACAATGGAGACCAAGTAGATAGTGTAGGCTACTGACAAAGTGAGCCATAAAATGGGGTTAGTGATGATGGGATGTACCAGAGAAGTAACGGAAGTGGGTTACAAAGCATTGGTTAGATTATTGCTTGAATATGGTGGGGTGGCATGAGACCCTCATTTTAGGTATCAAATACATGAGTTGGATCAGGTTTAAAGAAGGGGTGCTAGATTTATCTCTGAAAATTACAATAGAACACAAATAGTAACTGATATGCCAAAAGGAACAGGAATGGGATTCACTGTATGACAGGAGAAGGACAAAGAGATTCAATTGGAGTGTACAAGGCGTATTTTGGTTATCAGGCATGGGAAGATTTTGGTGTGATAATTAGAAGCAGTGCATGGGGGAGGGGGAGGGGGAGGGGGAAGATGACAGTGACCACAAGCTGGCACTTGATTTCAGGCACAAGGGTGTTGGAAGATTTTCTTTTGTAGGTAAGGGGATTGGAATAAGTTAACAAGAGAAATGATGAATAATTTATCAAAAGTGCTGAAAGAATTTAAAGATGAAATTTGCAGAGTGGAAAATGGGCGGGTACAGGAAAATTAAAAAATGGATGTAGGGAAATTGTCACCATTGCAATTAAATTATAATTTCAGTCACAATGGAATAGAAAGAAATGACGTGAGGTACTAGAGCGAGCTCAGTTCCAAGTTTCTATTTTATTGAAAAAGAATGTGGCTTGAAATACTCCATTTTCTGTTGATTGTGGAGTATAATTTTTGTTTCTGCCACCCTTTCTCCTCCTTTGGTGAGTAGTAGGTATAATTTACCTTTCCTTTCCATACAAATATAACAATTATACTATAGGCTGATACAAAAGATTTAAGCATTGTTAAGTCAAATTGCTTGTGTGCACTGAAGGTTCCATCACAGTGTATTAAATTGAATTCAGTTTTTTTAAGGTTTTTTTTAAATAGCATTTGTTACACTTCTTGAGAAACTGTCTTTCTGGCGGTACTTACAAAATGAATACACAAAATATCAGTTGAAATAATTTTGAAAATTTAAAAAAAATATACATCCACAAAATATTTATTATTCCGTTTATAAAAATTCTCCATCAAATGAAACAATTTTTTATTAAAAAAAATTATCAAATTTGTTAAATTCATTTAGTTATTTTACACTAACCATAAACTCCATAAAGCTTTTCTGTAAACTTTAGTAGGCTGCATGTCACTGCAAATTTTGAAACAATTTCCAGATGAGTGTTTCAGAAATAAAGTTGAATGGGGGGAGAGGATTTCTTTATGATTTTTCAGCAAACTACACACATTTTCTTAGGCTTATTATTATTATAACCCCTCCCCTTCCCAATGATTAGGGAGCGTGCATAAACCACGTAGCTCCATTTTGGCCTCCTGTGAACCCACCCTCCCCCCCACGTAGCCCTAAGTGGCTTTTGCCTCTATCCCCCCCTCCCCCCCGCTCCCCTTTCACGTAGTACGTAGCTTTTTTCCCCTATTGATTCCAGAAGACATTTTGTACTGTTTTCTCTTGTCACATTCTTGTAGATTACATAAGGAGATAATTAACTGAGGGAAATAAATATCCACATGCTGTTGTGTGTTCTGTTCATTTTAACTATGGAAAATGTTATGAAAGCTACGTGGCCTGGCTCGGAAACCCCTCGTCCTCCCACGTAGCCCAGCGTAGCCTTCCAGCCAACCCTGGAGAGTAATTGACACCATGCATCCTGCAGGGCTGTCCATAAATTCGTAAGAGTACGAAGGGGAGGAGATCTCTTCTGAATGGCACATTGCAAGGCATACCAGATATGCTCAATAATGTTCATGTATGGGGAGTTTGGTGGCCAGCGGAGGTGTTTACTCAGAAGAGTGTTCCTGGAGGCACTCTGTAGCAATTCTGGACGTCTGGGATGTCGCATTGTCCTGATGGAATTGCCCAAGTCCGTCGGAATGCACAATGGACATGAATGGATGCAGGTGATCAGCCAGGATGCGTATGTAAGTGTCACCTGTCAGTCGTATCTAGATGTATGAGGGGTACCATGTCACTCAATCTGCACACGCCTCACACCATTACAGAGCCTCCACCAGCTTGAACAGTCCCCTGCTGACAAACAGGCTACATGAATTCATGAGGTTGTCTCAATACCCGTACACGTCCATCTGCTCAATACAATTGAAAACTAAACTCATCAGACCAGGCAACATGGTTACAATCAAACAGTCCAATGTCGGTGTTGACGGGCCAAGGCGAGGCGCTTTGTGTTGTGCACTCAGCAAGGGTACATGAGAGGGCCTTCAGTTCCGAAAGCCCATATCAATACAATGTTTTGTTGAATTGTTTGCACGCTGACACTTGTTGATGGCCCATCATTGAAATTCGCATCAATTAGCGGAAGGGTTGCAATTCTGTCACGTTAAACAATTTTCTTCAATCCTCATTGGTCCCATTCCTGCAGGATATTTTTCCGGCCGCAGTGATGTCAGAGATTTGATGTTTTACCGGATTCCCGATATTCACGGCATAGTCGTGAAATGGTCATACGGGAAAATCCCCACCTCATTGCTACCTCATAGATGCTGTGTCCCATATCTCGTGAGCGACTATAACAACTATAACACCACGTTCAAACTCACTTAAATCATGATAACCTGCCACTGTAGCAGCTGTAACTGATCTAACACCTGCGCCAGACACCTGTTGTCGTATATAGGTGCTACTGACCACAATGCCATACTCTGAGTGTTTACATATCTCTGTGTTTGCATATGTATGCCTACACCAGTTTCTTTGACTCTTCAGTATAATATATATATATGTAGTAACCAGGAAATAATAGGAGCTAAGTAGCGAATGGATTTACAAAAAAGGCTACCAAAATGAACCACCACTTACCTTAGATGATAGTTTCGTGGAATTAACACACACAAAAAACAATTAATATTTCGGGATTTGACCCTTCGTCAACAGGTGAACATACAGAGGGAGGGTGGTGCAGGGCATGGTCTCACAGAATGACTATTAGTCAGGAACTAATGGTTCTTCTGTTGACGAAGGGTCGGTCATTCTGTAAGACCATATCCTTCACCACCCTCCCTCCGTGATGTTCTCCTGTTAGCGAAGTGTCAAGTCCTGAAATATTCATTGTTTTTCCCATCCTTGTGTTTTTTTGTGTGTCCACCCCACGAAACCATCATCTAAGGTAAGTAAGTGGTGGTTCATTTCGCTATCATTTTTTTGTAAATCCATTCGCTACTTAGCTCCTATTATTTCCTGGTAACCACTATATAATTTGGCCAGGTGACATGGCACATTGTCATCCTGGAAAGCCCCATCATTGTTTGGTTACATGAAAGTTTTGAATGGCTGCAAATGTTCTCCAAGTATCTGATTATAACTAGTTATAATCAATGGTCAGTACAATTTGACCAGAAGTCCAAGTTCATGCCGTGAAAAAAACACCCTGTACCAGGTTGGAGCCATCACCAGCTTGCTTTTCTGACAACCTGGTTCCATAGCCTCAAGGGATCTGCATCTCACTCGATCCCTACTATCAGCTGTAGCCATGCCTCATCTGAACAAGCAACCTTTTCCTAGTCATCCGATATGTTCATGCACCCAGGAGACACTTTGGAGTCTATGATATTTTGTCAGCGTCACTCTTCTGCTGCCACATCAAATGAATGCCAAATTTCAGTGTACTGTGCACAAGAACACATTTGTCATATGTCTCGCATTGGAATATTACTGTTCTCTGATATGGTCTCAGTCATCAAACAGACGTGGTCAGCCACTGCGTTGTCCAAGCTGGCAAAGAATTAATTACGGTTATAACTTGTATGATCAAAAATTTTGAGAAAAAGGGGGGGGGGGGCAGTGGATGGAAAAGTAGAGACAAATGGCACTCAAGGATAACAAGCATAGACAGAATAACAATTAAATTCAATTTTACAGTTAAACAGTAATTCACTTGTAGCATAGCAATACAAACATGCGTTACCAATTTCCACTTCACAATAACTAACCTGCAAAGTGTCTGCATGTTTTCGATACGCCGGTTCAGAACATGCAACCCATGACGAATGCTGGCCTCTGACCTCACTCTTGTTCTCAGTGTGTATGGAATGTGAGGGGGTGGCACAATGTCTCTCATGCCGCGTGCCCACACTCTCGGCTGAGGCTGGGGCTGTGGTGGTTGTTGAGGTATGTGACTAGCTGTTTGCTGTTGCTGTTGTTCCTGCAGCTGTTGTTGTTGAAATTGAAATGGTTGTTCATCTGGTCTTTGTTGCCCTGGTTCCTCTGATGTATTCTGCCGCTGCATTTGTGGACGGGTATGGTGTTGCTCTAACTGCGCTCGGTATTGACTCTGTAACCATTTTGTTCCCCTTAATGGTAATATTTAAAAGAAGAAAATAGTTTACTGTCACAAAAATAATGATTTGAAGTAGATTTAAAATTTGTATCCAGTGGAGCTTTCATCAGAATAATTAACTGAAATGCTTAAAGATTATTATTAATCTCATCTGCAATATTATAAAAGCACTACTTTCTTGTGATGGTATTCTCAATTAAATCATAAATAGTGGAGTTTCCAAGAGACAATGGTACTCTTAAACAAATTTAAATAATGACTAGATGGAGCCCATGATTTCTTTTGTGTTTGTAAAGAATATTGTTTGATAGCTACCGACATGTAACCACTCTAATGCACAATGGGAGTATCGAGACTAATACCACACACAAACACCACTGATCTGTGCAGCGTAGGTTGCAAAGTAAAATACAGGGAGAAACATCTCTTTGGTTGAAATACGAAAATGCCCTTCGCTAACCACTTTCAACCACTATATATAGGCCGCTACCACACACAAATACCAGTGATCTGTGCTATGTAGTTGTGTTTGCAAAGTGAAATATAAGGATACACAAGTCTTTGATCGAAATAACAAAATACCCTCGATCAAGCGTTGGTAACTGCCATATCTCCTGCATCTTCTTACATGAAACCACCATAGTGCATGATGGGAGACTTAAGGCTACTACCACACACAAATGTCAGTGGTCTGCACTAGGTACTTGTGGATGGAAAGTGAAATATAGGGATACACATCTTTCATCGAAATATGAAAATGCTCTTCATCAACCAATGTCAACCACCAAATCTCTAACGCCTTCACAGCTGCCAACATTTAATTACCAAAGTGCATGATGGGTGACAAAAATCAGTGTACTACACTAGATAGTTTTGGTTAAAAAGTGAAATATAGGGGGACACACCTTTGGTCGAAATATGAAATTGCTCCAGGTTGACCACTTTCAACCTCCGTATCTCCCCTATCCACACAGCTACTGACATGCTACCATCAAGGTGCAAGATAGGAGACTCGATGCATCTACCACTCACAAACAAGTGTTCTATGCTATGTAGTTGTGGCAGCAAAGAGAAATATAAGGACACACATTCTTGTTCATAATATGAAAATGTCCCATATCAACCACTATATCTCCCACACCTCTACAGCTATTGGTATTTGGCCAGTGTTGTGCACGATGGAAAACTCCATGCTACTACCACACACAAACATCAGCATGTCTGCGCTAGGTTGTGGTAGCTGGAAGGTGAAATATAAGGACACAAGTGTGTGTGTGTGTGTGTGTGTGTGTGTGTATGAGAAAAAGAACCACCGCTTATCACAGAAGAGGATTACTGCGGTGTCGAGACACGGAAAAAACACGTACACACGTAGAGCAAAATTTTCGAGCTTATGGCCCTTCATCCGAAGCAGAGTGAGATGGATGCCTGATGGAGGCTCACAGCCAACTGAGTTAGCCTACAAGGTCAGTAGCTCATGGAGGGGGGAAAACAATATGGCGGGCAGTGAGGGTGGGGATAGAAAGGCGTAAACCAAAAAATAATAAAAAAAAAATAATAATAAACCTGTACACAGGAATCCGTAGCAGAAACACGGTAGATGTCAGCTGATGGTCCTAATGTGCCTTTTACACCATGTATGTATTTATGTGCAAAAAAGTCTTAGAAACTTCTGAAACAAAAATATAAAAGTATAAATACTTGGAAATTGAAACAAACAAATTATTCAAACAAATTTCGAAGTTATAAACTAAAAAAAGATAGGTTCTGGTGAGCGATGGTACTGTGGGAAAAGGTAGGAGGTGAGAAAAATCAGCGCTATTTTAAATTTAGTCCTCGTGGTTGTCTGGTAGCCAGTTGGTACTAATAAGTCAATTCCCACCTTCTGAGTTCTGAAAGGACTCTGATGGTGTGGACCGCGAAGCATGTGTTGAAATTGTTGGTGCCATGAGTCCTGGCATGACAAGATACAGGGTGGTCGGGGTTCTGGGTAATTATCAATTGTTTGTGTCCAGTCATTCTGATGGCCAACGGATTAATGGTCAGACCTATGTAGGAGGCTGGGCAATGGTTACAGGTGAGTTGATATATATGTAAAGTAAACAATGAAATCGACGGTGCTACGTAGTGAAGTGGAATTAAATTAGGATAGGGAAATGAGCCAACACTTACCTTTAGATGATGGATGTGGGGTGCGTACACACAGAAAGGACAAAAATACAAATGATACAGAAATTTTCGGGACGAGCCCTTTGTCAACAGGAGAACATTATGGGAGGTGGGTGATGTGGGAGACTGCCTCACAGAAAGACTGATGGCCAGGAAAATGATGGGGGTAAATTCAAACAGAAGACTAGTTGAAGGACAGTGATTCAGAGCCAATATCCGAGCATAGATAGAAATCAAAACTAATCTCTGGTCAGTGAGAAGAGCAATATAATATAATTAAATCTAAATATGAATACATGTATATGAAATTAAGCCAAGACTCCACGAATTAAATGTCATCTTAGGTTACTGGTGGTTCAACATAGGTAGTGAAGATGGAGGCAAAGATAGAATTAAAAACAGGGTAAACATTAGTAACATAATAATTATAATCAGCCGGTATTATCTAAAGATGAGACCAGGTGGTTGCCTTGTGCCCAGTTTGTACTGGTAGGCAAGTTCCTATCATCTGAGGTCAGAGGAGCTGCTGCTATTAGGAAGGACTCTTGATAGTATGGACTATTTGAGTCATGGGTGATGGCAAGGGCAGCAACTGGATGTTTTGGGTTCCATGTGAACACCGTCTGTCGGTGGCCATTTATTCTTGCAAAAAGTGGATTTATGGTCAAACCTATATCTAAAGCCAGGCAGTGGTTGGATGTTAACTGGTAAATTACATGGGAGGTTTCGCAGGTAGTGTATCCGATGATCGGAAAGCTTTCCCCTGTGTCAGGGTTGGTGAAAATGGTGGAGACATGGTGTATGTTGCAGATCTTGCAGAGGTGTCTATTGCATGGGAAAGAGCCTTGGGGCTGAGTGTTGAGATGAGGAAGACTGTGTTTGTGGACTACAGGTTTACTGAGGTTAGGTCTGCTGAAACAAGTTATAGGAGGGGCAGGGAGGATTTTAGGAAAATGGATCTCATTCCTGGGCAGGATTGCAGGAAATCATAGCCCTGCCGGATGATTCTGTCGATGGATTTGAGGCCTGGGTAGTTTTTTGTGACCAAGACTGGATTGTGGTTGGTTTTTACTGGTTTGGGATGATCGATGGACTGAGTAGGTTGTAATATTGCCTGTGAAAGCTGTTTGTTCAGCAAGGCCAGAGGGTAGTTGTGAGATATCAATGCTTGTAAAATATTGTTTGAATAATCCATGAGGGACTGTTGGTTGGAGCATATGCGACTATCTCAAATGCCAAGACTGTAGGGGAGGGAACGTTTGGTATGGTAAGCGTGGCAACTGTCAAAATGGAGATACTGTTGAGTTAGGTGGATTTGATGTGGACTGAAGAGTTGAGGTAGCCACTGGAGAGGGACAAATCCACATCCAAGAATGTGGCCTGGGTGTGGAGGTAGGTCCAAGTGAATTGCAACATGCTAAAGGTATTGAGATGGTTCTGGAAATTTAGCAGTTCGATTTCTCCTTGCATCCAAATCATAAAGATATTATCAATGAATGTATAAATATATATATATATATATATATATAGATTGTTTGGAAACAAAGGCGCTGAGAGCGGATATATTAGACATTGGGATAGGAGAAAAACCACCGCTTACCAAAGATGAGGGCTCCAGCGGCGTCAAAACACGAAGAAACACACAAACACAAACATAATACAAATTTTCGAGCTTAGCTCTTCATCAGGTTGTAGGATGAGATGGCTGCCCCGCGGAAGCTAGCAACCAACTGAGGAGACCGCACGGGGTGCACATGGTAGGCTGGTCGGGGTGGAGAGGGAGGGGGGAGAAACAACATGGCGGGAGGCGGGGGTGGGGGTGGAAGGACCTAAGCCCGAAAATGATAATTAGACTGCACAGTGGAAACGCGGTTGCGGTCATAAGGTCACTGGCATAAAACAAACCAAGGAAACCCGGGGGGGGGGGGGGTGGAATCTACTGAAAACGATCTATAAGTGCCCCCATAAAAAATTATTCCAACGCAAAATTATTGAAAATATTACACACGAAAAAATACTACGCACGGAAAAAATGTAATAATATAAAACAACGAGAGAAATTTTTTTTATTACAATAGATCTAAGTACAAAAAGAGAGAGCTCTGGTGAGCGATGGTTTTGTGGGAAATGATGGCAGGTAAGGGGCAAAGGTCGGAGGAGAGAGGAAAATTGGAGCTATCTTAAATTTAGTCCAGGTGGTTGTCTGGTCCCCAGTTGGTACTGAAAGGCCAGTTCCCACCTTCTCAGTTCTGAGATGCTGCTTTTGTCTGGGAGTACTTTGATGGCGCGGACTGTGAAGCAGGTGTTGAAATTGTTGGTGTTATGAGTGGTGGCATGAAAAGAAACAGGGTGGTCAGGGTTCTCAGTCCAGACCGATTGTCTGTGTCCATTCATCCGGATGGCCAGTGGATTTGTGGTCAGACCTATGTAGGAGGCTGGGCAGTGGTTGCAGGTAAGTTGATAGATCAGGTGAGAAGTTACGCAGGTAGTCGATCCAGTGATATAGAAGCTTTCCCCTGTTACGGGATTGGTGAAGGTGGTCGAAGGCGGGTGCATCATGCAAAGTTTGCAACGGGGCCTGTTACACGGAAAGGATCCTTGGGGCTGTCTTGTGGGCTGAGGGGTTCCATGTTTATGGACCAAGAGTTGGTTCAGGATGGGGGGTCTACTGAAACAGGTTCTGGGGGGCTGGGGAAGGATTTGTGGTAGGAGTGTTTTCATTTCCGGGCAGGCTCGGAGGAGATCATATCCTTGTCTTAGGATCCTGTTGATGGATTCTAAGCCGGGGAAGTAGCGGGTGACCAAAACTGGGCTTTGGTTGGTTCTTGATGGTTGTGGGGTGTTGATGGATTGTGTTGGTACTGATGTGGCTCGTGTAACTTGTTTATGAACTAAATCGGGGGGGGGGGGGGGGTAATTGCGGGATGTTAGGGCTTCAGAAATGTTATTAGTGTACTGCTTAAGGGACTGTTCGTTGGAGCAAATGTGCCTGCCCCGGATTCCCAGGCTGTATGGGAGGGCGCGTTTGATGTGATTAGGATGGCAACTGTCATAGTGGAGGTATTGTTGTAGATTGGTGGGTTTTATATGTACCGAAGAATTGATGCCGCCATCAGAGAGGGACAGGTCGACATCCAGGAAAGTGGCCTGGGTGTGGGAGTAATTCCATGTAAATTTCAAAGTGCTGGCATTATTGAGGTTATTGAGGAAAATGAGCAGGTTGTCTTCCCCGTGGGTCCAGACCATGAAAATATCGTCAATGAATCTGACCCATAGCAGGGGTTTCAAAAGGGCTGCAGCTAAGAAGGACATTTCTAGGCGGCCTAAGTATAAGTTGGCGTATGAGGGAGCCATGCGGGTGCCCATGGCAGTGCCGCTGACTTGTCGGTAGATTTTGCCATATATATATATATATATATATATACTGAGCGCATCTCTGCTTTGATTGACCAGTACCTACAGCCCACAGTCCCTTAAAGAACACTCAACACTTTCTCTTCTGGCTTTCTACCATACCCACCCCTCTTCCTTCCAACTCAATACTGGTTACCACTGACGTCACGTCCTTATACACAAACATTCCACACTGGCACGGCCTCAGGGCCATGGAACATTTTTTGGACCAGCGCCCTCCCAACAGCCTTCCTATGACATCCTTCCCCATCAAATTAGCCCACCTTATCCATAATAACAACTACTTCTCCTTCGAAGGCAACATCTATCACCAAACCTGCGGAACTGCCATGGGCACCCGCATGGACCCCTCTTATGCTAATCTGTTCATGGGCCGTCTGGAACAGACATTTCTGGAGGAAGTCTTTCTCAAACCCCTCATTTGGCTTCGTTTCATTGATGACATATTTATGATTTGGACACATGGAGAAAATGAACTGCTAAATTTCCTGAACCACCTCAATAACTTTAGCATGCTGAAATCCACTTAGTCCTACTCCCACACCCAGGCCACATTCTTGGATGTGGATTTGTCCCTATCCAATGGCTATCTCAACTCTTCAATCCACATCAAAACCAACCAACCTTCAACAGTATCTCCATTTCGACAGTTGCCACCCATACCATATCAAACGTTCTCTCCCCTACATTCGAGGTAATCGCATATGCTCCAACCAACAGTCTCTCATGAATTATTCAAACAGTGTTCAAACCCCCCAGCTTTGGTGAACAAACAGCTTTCACATGCAACATCACAACTAAATCAGCCTATCAATCATCCCAAACCCGCAAAAACCAACCACAATCCAGTCTTGGTCACACAGTACTACCCAGGCCTCGAATCGATCATCAAAATCCTCTGGCAGGGCTATGATTTCTTACAAACATGCCCTGAAATGAGATCCATACTTCCTAAAATCCTCCCTGCCCCTCCTAGAACTTATACAGTCTTCCTCTTCCTAACAGTCAGCCACAAGGCTCTTTCCCATGTAGTAGACCCCGCTGCAAGATGTGTGACATACACCATGCTACCATCAATTTCATCAACCTTCCGCCACACACTTTTAGTGAATTGCGGAATAATAATAATAATAATAATAATAATCAACCCTGTCACAGGGGAAAGCTTCCCTATCATAGGACACACCACTAGTGAAACCACCCATGTAATTTACCAGTTAACATGCAACCACTGCCTGGCTTCATATATAGGTTTGACCACAAAACTCTCGATAAGAATGAATGGCCACCGGCAGACGGTGTTCACACAGAACCTAAAGCACCCAGTTGCTGCCCATGCCATAACCCATGACCTGAATAATTTCAACTCATGTTTCACAGTCCTTGCTATCAGAGTTGTCCCTAATAGCAGCAGTTTCTCTGAACTCAGATGGTGGGAACTTGCCTACCAGTACAAACTTGGCAGGCAACCACCTGGTCTCAACTTGAGATAATACCCGGTCATTATTATTATTACATATGTTTAACCTTTTTTAATCCTCTTTTCCATTACCTATATTGAACCACCAATAACCTAAGGTGATGTTTACTTCATAAAAATTATTATTTTTTATTATTATTTTTAATTTGTACTTGTATAATATTTTATATAATTATACTTTTTTCATATTTAGTTCTAATTATATTTTGATCTTCCCATCGACCAGAGATTATTTTGGATATATATCTATGGTCGGGTATTTGCTCTGATTCACTGCCCCTCTACTTTTCCGATGTTTGAATTTACCCCCAACATTTTCTCAACCGGCGGTCTTTCTGTGGGGCAGTCTCCAGCTGCGTCCACCTCTCATAATGTACTCCCATTGACGAAGGGTTTATCCCAAAAATTACTTTATTATTTGTGTTTGTGCCTTTTCTGTGTGTTCGTGCCCCACATCCATCATCTAAAGGTAAGTGGTGGCTCATTTCCCTATCCTAATTTGATTCCTTTCCGCTACTTAGCGTCTTGATTTCACTGTTACAATATATATACATATATATATATATATATACGAGGGTTGGAGGATATGTCATGGCAACTTTTGGGGGGGGGGGGGGGGAGGATACCAGTCCAGTTGGAAAATGTGACATATACAGATGAAAGAACAAGGTGTTAACTACATGTGTGGACAATGAATAGCACTGAAATATCGTAACACATTAATTTATTACGATAGTATACAGGGCAATATGGCCTTCACGGTGCAAAAGAATGACAACATAGTACACATAAAGTAGACATAACAAACCTGGGCCTAAAAACCCTTAAAGTAGTTCCCTGCTACTGTCACCACACACTGCCAACGATGTGGGAGGCGCTGAATACCATCAGCCTCAGCATGTGCCGCACCATGTGTGAATCGGGCCACCTGTGGGCGCACAGCATTAGCAATGTCCTCTTGTGTTGCAAACCGCCTACCACGTAGTGGTTCCTTAATCTTGCAAATGAGAACAAAGTCATAGGGCGAAATGGCGGGCAAGTACGGTGGGTACTCTAATTCTTCCCATCCCCAACGTCACAGTAGCTGCCCTACACACTCTGCTTTATGTGGTATTGCATTGTCATGCCGGATTATTGCACTGTCCAAAAGATCTGGACGTTTATCCTGAACGCCCCGTCGTACCTGTCGCACCAGGAAGTCCCTGTAGTACTGTGCGGTCACTGTTCTGCCATGAGGAACAAAGTGGCAAACAATGATACCCCAAGGTATTTTTTTGTTTTAACTTTTTGAATAATTTGATCTTCAAGCAGGTAAATTGGAAGCAGTTGGTTGTGAGATCGTGAGAAAGAGTTCACATTTTTTTATATTTAATATCAACTTGTTCTTCATACACCATTTCTCAAGCTCATAGATATTTTGCTGGAGGGTTTGGAGGTATTGTTCACTACTAATTATTTTGTAAATCTTCATGTCATCTGCATATGGTTGATATTCAGACCTGATTTTATCACCAATACCATTAGGGGTTACTTTCTGAGTTGTTAGCTAAAGCTGTAAGGGAGCCTATTTCCAGTGATGATAGGATCAGGACTGTACCTTTTTTAGGTTAGGGGCTGCTGGTGAAGGGATGGAAATAGATGATCAAAGTGATACTGATCGTAGATCCATGATGAGAAAAATTACAGATGTTAAAGAAATAGATGAAGTTACAGCAAAACTAACTGACTGAGGCAGAACTGGGAAGGAGGAAGTTAATGTTGAAAATATAAATCCAGTAATAAGGATGTTACTGGTGAACTGTATACGTATAATGAACAGAGTAATAGAATTTGCAAACTTAATAGAGGTAAATGAAACATAAGTAATTACAGAGGTAGCCTCTTGGTTTAAAGAAATACTAGACAGTGAAACCTTTCCTCATGGTTACAGGGTGTACCATAGAGCTAGAGGAGCAATTGGCGGAGGAATTTACATACTAGTTAGCAAAAACTACCACAGTTCACTGGTGTTCATAGATCAAGACCATTAGTTATTTGGGGTAGATTTCTGGGGTGTTGGCTGCTTATCACAGTGGAAGAATAAATCATAACGATGAGGCTATAGGGAAGAAATTAAAATTTATACTCAGATTTCAGAAGTGAGAATAGAATGGTCATTATTGGTGGGGATTTAAATTTACCATGTGTAAACTGGGTAGAAAATAAGATTAATATCACAAAGGGACAAAGATTTGAAAATACCTTAATAAGGGAATGAGGATTTATAGAGCAGAACACTAAGGAACAAAATATTTTGGATATATTCCTAGTAAAGGCCAACAATAACCTTGTGGGGTATCAAGTAAATGAAGGAATAAGTGATCCTGAAGCAGTTCTGATGGATTCAGTGAACCAGTAGCCAAAACTGAAGGGGAGAAATAAATACAATTATAAAAAGGCACTGAATTCGAACTTTAAGAAATATTTCAGAGAACATTTCAGCATACAGAAGGAAGGTGCAAATACAGTAGAGTCAAGGTGGGAAGAGCTGAAAATAATAAGAAAGGGGGAAGAAATATTTATTCCAAAACAGAAAATAAAGAGGAAGAGAACCTGTGTATTATAATAGGGAGTTGAAGAGGATAAAGAGGTTGGTATTTTAAACAACTAAACAAGGACTTAATAATATAATAGCTAATAAGGTGGCTAAAGATGAGTTTATGAAGAGTATTGTCAGAGCACGGGGAACACTGACTGAAGCATCAAAAATTTCTATGGCTATGTAAGAAAACAGAGGAGAAAGGAGGTTGTTGAGATGCTTATAGATAAGGATGAAGTGGTAGTTTTTGAGGATTTGAAAAAGGCAGAGACTTTAAGTAACTGGTTTAATGAGAGCATTAGGGACAATGAATCAGAAAAGGGAGGGTCTAAATCGGAGAATGAGCTTAACAACACAACTAGAAATGAGCAGACCAGAAAATTTGAAATTCATCCTCAGGATATCATAAAGGAACTAAGAAAGCCGAAAAAACAAACGGGCTAGAGCGGACAATATTCCTGCAGACGTCTTAAAGATAGCAGATATTTAAACTGAGTTTGGATACTTGCTGCTAATCAGAGGACAGGAAAAGTGCAATAGTAGTGCAGGTACATAAAGGAGGCGTGAGAGATACAGTAAAAAATTATAGGCCCGTCAGTGTGACATCAGTGGTAGGTAAATTAATTGAAAAATTGATATGTAATCACATCAGAAATGTATGTGAGGAGTGTAAGTGGTTTTCAAGAAGGCAACATGGCTTTAGGCAAGGACATTCATGTGAATCTCAGTTGGTGGAACACATGCAAGATATTTCAGATTAAATGGACAAGGGAGGCCAAATTGATAGTGTAGCACTAGATCTTTCAAAGGCTTTTGACAGGGTGAGCCATAAAATGGTAGTAAACAAGGTAAAAACTATTGCTGTGGATGAGAAAGTGATATGCTGGGTGGAAGAATTTTTAAAAGGTAAAAAACAAAAAATTAGGGTAGGAAATGCAGTATCCAAAAAAAAGTGGAAGTAAAAATGGGAGTGCCACAGGATAGTGTATTGGGATCATGTCTATTCATTATTCTAATGAATAATTGTATTGATGGTTTACTATCAAAAATTAGATTGTTTGAAGATGACTTAATGCTATACAAAAGGATCACAATGGTAGAGGACTGTAAACAGGTGCGTAGTGATCTGGACAGGATATCTAGTTGGGTTTGTAAACATGGGATGAAGATAAATGCAAAGAAGAGTCAGCATATTAGATGCACAGAGTAAAAACTAAAGGTTGATTATGTACATAAGGTGGGGAAAGAATTGTTTGTTGAAGACTTGAAATGTAAATATCTTGGCATTACATTCGGTAACCAGCTTAACTGGGCAGGACACATTAGGCAGTTAGTAGGAAAAGGTTTCAAAATTCTGCACTTGTTGGAAAAAGTGATGAGGGGATGTACGAGAGAAGGAAAGGAATTGGGTTACAAAACTTTGGTCAGACCATTGCTCGAATATGGTAGTGTAGTATGGGACCCTCATTTTACGTATCAAATACAGGAGTTGGAGAGGGTGCAAAAAAAGGGCTGCTAGATTTGTTTCTGGAAATCACCGCAGAATGAAATCAGTGACAGATATGATAAAAGAGCTGGAATGGGATTCATTGGAAGACAGTAGAAGAGTGAAGAGGGTCATGGGAGTGCACAAGGTGTATACTGGTGATGAAGCATGGAAAGATATTGGTGTAAGAATGAAAAGTAATGCATGAAAGGGAAAAGATGACTATGACCACAAGCTGGCACTTTATTTCAGGCACAAGGGTGTAGGTAGATTCTCTTTTTTAGGTAAGGGAGTCAGGGGATGGAATAAGTTACCAAGAGAAATGATGAATAATTTACAAAAAGAAGTTAAAGTTTAAAATTTGTAGAGGGCAAATGTAGGTGGATACAGGAAAGTGGGTAGTTGAAATTGCCCCAGAGCGTGCGCTACATTGCAGTTAAATTAAATTAAGATATAGGACAGGATTGGACCTAGATGCGAACCCTGAGCAACATCAAAAGTACATTGAATTTGTTTGACAGGTGACCAGCAAGTCATACCTGCAGATAGCTGTTAGAGAGCTATCAGCGCAACCATTCCAGTGCTTTAAAACTGACACCAGAAACACGCAGTTTATTTTAGCAGGACTTCATCGTCCACCATATCAAAGGCTCTGCTGAAGTCTGTGTAAAGTTCATGTACTTCCTTACCTCTACTCACTGAATTTAATATGTAGTTAACATACCCATACAAATTGGTAGCTGTGGATCTACCACTGAAGAATCATATTGTCTGGTAACTATAATAGTTTTGAAAGCAAACATAAGTTGTGGTAAGACTATCTTCTGCAAAAATTTGAAAGTGATGACATGATACTTATTGGCCTATAGTTAGCCACATTTGATATAACTACAGTTTTATGGATGGGGCTGATGTAAGATTATTTCCATAAATCAGGAAAAGTACCAGTTTCCAGGGAGTCATTAAAGACATATGTGATAAGCTCACATAGACCCACCATACAGTTTCTTAGAAAAACATTTGGTGTTCTGTTGGGTATAGCACCTTGATTAATGTTTAGTGAGGACAACTGAAGATAAACCTCATCAAAGCATGCTGCAAATTCGTTGATATGTGTGTGTGGAGATCCATTGCATTTTGTAAACTCTTATAGGTCATCAGCAGGATAAAGTGGTCTTTCAGATGAGGTTTTGCAAATACTTTTGAAACATAATGCAAACAAATTACTGACCTCATTGCCACTATTTGCAAAAGTATTATCCCAAGCCATAGTTGGTGGAATATCAAAATCACTATGGCATTTCTTCTTTAAAATGCTCCAGAATTTGCTTGTATCACTCTTCAAGCCATTTTCAAACTTATCTAAATAGTTTTGATAACAAGATGCACTTAGTTTTTACAGTAATTATAATTTTTAGATTGGAATATTAAAAGTGACTTGGGTGGTTCTTTTCTTGTGAGAAACAGTTTAGAAATTGTTTTGTGAAAATCTATTTTGAGACTGCATTTTCAATTTCATGTGGCTACTACATCCCATAAATATGTTTTTTCCATTTATTAAAAGGGGGGAAAATACCAACATTAGATTTTTGACAATTATAATGGAAAAGGACACTTGCCAAAAAATCTAAACAGACCACCAGATGAACTGAAAAAGATTGAAGGAGTGGATATAATAACTACAACCAGCCCTTACGAAATCCCAGGTTGGGACGGAAACAATGGCAGCACACCAACAACATAAGAAGTAATACTGAATTTATAAAGTAATTGCTACTTCACACTTGTTTAACGTTCATTTTTAGTAGGACAGATAATAAACCTGCACCATTATTACCAGTTGCCTCAGTACCACACTAACTGAAAAACTACATGGGCTGGATGGAATCACTTCCCCTGATGTAACATAGGACGTAGCTGCATAACTGGAACATAGTAAGGTTAATCAAAATGTGGCTTGTCCATTATTAAGACATCAACTCCCCAGACAAAGGATTAAATCTAGGAAAGGTTTCCTCAGGATGATGGCTGTACTAGATATACTGCTAAAAGTTATCCAGTTCAATCTGAGGCGAGAGAGATCCACTATAGAAGCAATACCCCCAGGTAGATATCTGGACTGGAGATTGCTAAACAGGCTGAGAAGTGGTGTACACAGCAAGATAGTGTATCTCAAAGACCCAAAAATTGTACACTTATGAAGGGCATAACAGATAAATATCTATATGACTGCCTGCAACACCCAACAATCTGTACTTTGTAAAACCTCCTTAGTGCCAGTGACAACACTGTTAAAGATGTTGACATCTGGTCTTCTCAAATATGAATGGTTGGTGTTGATTGTTATGCTTTTTCTCTCTGTTCTTTTATTTTCTTGATAACTGGATAATGGTGACAGTGAAACTGCCATTACACAATGAAAATAAGGAAAGATGGGGAAAATAACTTGTTACTTATAAAAGATTAAGGCAGGAGGGGGCAGATGAACAAGGACTCTCTTTAAAACCTAAATAATGTATTGAGGATTGGGTCATTTGTTTGTTCTTTTGCAAAGAAAGTAACCGAAAAAGTTTTAATGTACAAGGTGTACAACTTTGCTTCCGCCGTTTTTTCCTCAAAAATATGACCCTTTATTGAACAAAATGCTTACACAGATATTATTCAAAGTAATGTCCATCGCTGGCCACAACTTTTTCCCATCTTTCCGGCAGTGTGCGAATGCCGCGTCGAAAAAATTTTTTATCTTTGGAGGCGAACCACGAAACAATCCACTCTTTGACATCTTCATAAGATCGGAAGTGTTGCTCAGCCAGGTCGTGGGCCATTGATCGGAACAAGTGATAATCAGAGGGAGCAATGTCTGGAGAATACGGCGGATGGGGTAGGACGTCCCATTTCAACATTTCGAGGTACGTTTTGACCACTCTTGCAACGTGGGGCCTAGCATTGTCGTGCAGCAAAATCACCTTATCGTGCCTCTCGCTGTATTGCAGGCGTTTGTCTTTTAATGCTCGGCTCAAACACATTAATTGCGTTCGATATCGATCACCTGTGATTGTTTCACTTGGTTTTAACAGCTCATGGTACACGACGCCGAGCTGGTCCCACCAAATGCAGAGCATGATCTTGGACCCATGAATGTTCGGTTTGGCCGTCGACGTGGAAGCATGCCCGGAATACCCCCATGATTTTTTGCGTTTAGGGTTATCGTAATGAACCAATTTTTCATCCCCGGTCACAATGCGATGCAGAAAACCCTTCCGTTTTTGCCTCTGAAGCAACTGTTCACAAACACACAAACGCCTTTCAATGTCTCTCGGTTTCAACTCATATGGGACCCAAGTTCCTTCTTTCTGAATCATACCCATGGCATTGATATGTTTTGAAATGGCTTGCTGTGTCACCCCCAATGATCGTGCCAGTTCTTCTCGAGTTTGACGCGAGTCTTCACTCAGCAATGCCTCCAATTCTGCATCCTCGAAAACTTTCTCTCTTCCGCCACTATGCCGGTCTTCCACGTTAAAGTCACCATTCCTGAAGCGTTGAAACCACTCGCGACACGTTCTCTCACTAATCCAGTCACCATAAGTACTGGAGAGCATTCGATGAGACTCAGCCGCAGTTTTCTTCATATTGAAACAAAAAAGCAGAGCCTCCCGCAAATGACGAGAATTCGGCTCGTACACTGACATTTTCAATCAAGAACAACGTTACGATGCACACACAAATCGACTAATGTTTGAATGAGGTTATGTTGACGAAGCTCACAGCTAACTGCCTGACGTCTGCGATATGTTTATCTCGACTGCTACTTACCACTGTAGCCAACTATTGAAAAACGGCGGAAGCAAAGTTGTACACCTTGTACTAAAAGGTGAGTGTATTGCAAATTAAGGTATAACTACAAACCATTAATAACAACTGTGACAATGTAGAAAGTAATGTTTGTAATAAAGAACATTTTGTGCCCAATATAAAGGTAATTATGAAACTAAGGAAAATGGAAGCGGTTTCTAGGTGATATAAATAATAAAAGAAAGGGAAATTAACCCACCACATACCAAAGTGGACAGCTGCAATGTTCGTTGTGTACACACGTACGGAACCTAATGGCCTATTTTTCTACCACCAAAGAAGGCAGATGTCAAAATATTTTGTATTGTGTATTTGTTTGTAAGCATAAGTGTTCCCTCTCATCACAGCGGTCCACTTTATTATTGGTATAAATGTAAATGAGAGTATACTACATGTGATTAATGTATAAGCAGATGTGAAAATCAGTGTAAATTTTAAAAATTGCTATGATAGTACTACTCCAACATATCTGTAGAATCAAAATCAGAGTTTTACTGTAACTGTGGTCATAATGAGTAGTGTAAAGGGAAAGAAGGTTGTAAATAATAACAAAATGCCACTAGCTTATCTAATATGCATAAAATAATCATTTTCTGAAGAAATTACCTAAGTCTGAGGTGCACATAAATTTTGATTTCCTTCATGTGTAAAGTATTTTGTTAGTGCTTATGGTAAGGGCTGTATATGCCAATTACCCAAGCTCAGAGGCCCCAGAATTATCAGCAACAATCTTACATGCAACCAGTACTGAATCTGTCAGTGAAAAAAGGTGGCAAAAGATGTTACAAGATATTGCGTACATACTAGGTAGCAATGGGCATCCTTTATAATGCTTAAAAAGCTCGCACCTACAGTAAATGTACAAGCAAGAGCTATACCTATGCCCTCAGTTAATGATAGTGGAATACTACTCTGTCTCCAAAATCCTACCACACATATCTTTCCCATCAAGTAACCACACTTCCTAACAAATTTATACTGAACATATCAATTTCTAGGTGTACAGTTTTTACATTTGGATATCAACAAATATCTGTGTAACTATTTACATTTCATCTAATTAACAGAAACACAGAGCTAATTTGAAGATGTTTCAATACATAATTGTTTTAATTTCATACTTTACCACCTATATTCCCCAGCAACTGCCAGGATCAAGAAAGATTTAAGCAGACGAAGAGATTATCAGGAGATTAGAAGATTGGAAAACAGGTTGTATCACCATAATTAAGGGTTAGCCAAAATGATTCATCGCGTTTCAAAACACTGTGTATTGGAAATTATACATCCTACAAAGATGAGTTATACATGAAAAGATACATAAACCCACCAAGATAAGCCCACTTGGTGTCTGGCATGCACACTTCATAGCAGCAGTGGAGAAGACGGCAGATAAGCAGGAGGAGAGTTATTGTGTGTTAGAATATGCGAAGTGTTCTTCGGTCACTAATGTGCAGCATGCTTCCATTCGTACAAAAATACGGAAAAACTTTACCTATCACCCAAGTATTTTATATTGGATTTGCCAGTTTTGTGACATTGACAAAAAAAAAAAAGATGGAATGTTTTGTGTTGGTGTTTGCATTTCAAATCTTACAGTGGGAAATTGGAACCCCACCTGACCCCAGATGATTATTGCAGGAGTTACTCATGTCCAAATTAATGTATGTTTTGCAACTAAGCACCCAAGACTCTATGGATTTAGAAGACTGATATGAAATAAAGTTTCAAGGTGTATTTCTATATGAAAGCAGCATAATGCATTCAACAAATACTGGGAGGACAAAATAGACCCTTAATTGAAAAAGAAAATGAAATTATAATGATTATGGTATCATATAAAGTTAAGGACAGGAGAGGAAAGGAAATCAAGCAGCATCCAACACTAACGACTTCAAATTATGTTTTAGAGTAACTGTAATTCAACATGTAATAGTAAGCTGCTAATGCCATGTACATATCGGTTCATACTTCTCGATATCTTTGTCACATTGATAAGAAAACATAGTGGGATGATTGCATGAAATCATAGCTTAACTGTAACCAGCTACAAAGGAAAAATGTGCAAGGGTTGTCCACATTTAAAATTATAACTTAAATTTGTTAGTTAATAAAAAGAACACCATAATGGAAGTTGGTAGTAAAGCTTGGCACAAAGAGTAAGGATTTGTTTCAATTACTTAGCAACCAACGTAAAAATTTTATTTATCTGAGAGATGAAAGTATGAAAGAAATAGAAGTACACCCAAGACTGCAACAACGCATTATCATTAAACTTAAACAAAATGAAAAATCATCAAGAAATTGTGAATGACTTTTAGAAGACAATATGCAATGCATGTTTAGAAATGGAGTTAATCATTCGGTGACAGGAAATAACATTTAAATAACAGCTAAACTCTTGAAAATTTTAGAATACAAAGTATTTTTTTCTGAAATAATACTTGATCTATAAGAAATATGCATTCAGTAATAATAGTAATAATAATAATGATAATAATAATGAACATTAAGTAGCTATGTGTGCATTAAATAGTTCATGTTAAATATGAATCCTCCTCACAGAAATTAAAAACTTTAAAATGGTGACCTACCAGTGGGTGAAGTTGATATTGACGTGTTCCAGATGCAGTTGAATCCCTGACAGATGAATCCATCCATGGGGCCCTTGGGTGAAAGGCAGAATGCGAAGAAAGAGTGATGGGCTGCCCATCAATGGCGGACATTGGGCCTTCTGAAAAAGGTGCTGGATCGATTGTCCCAAGTTGTTCTGCTCTTTCCTACAATTTTAAAGAGATGAAACAGAATATAAAATGTCATCAGAAACTTGAAAATGATTTCTATGTATTACTTAAAAAACAAGGGACAATTTTGAAAGGGAAGCCATTATCATTGAAAAACTGTTCAACTAAGATCATTCACAAACTGCAACTTGACAGCTCAACTCAAACTCTGTCTCATATAACTTCATTTTCTCCAATATGTTTTCAAAAATAGTTTAAAGGAACCATAGCTCACACTATGTATACAGGAAACTACTTTTAGAAGCTTTTTCTAGCATTTTCTTAGTCAGAGAACACTTTAAGAGAACAAATGTAAAAATCACAATAAATAAACAAAGCTTTATAAAGTATTTAGTAAACTTTTGGAATGCCTAATTTTGCATGAATTACCACAAAGAAAGCATAAAATTACAATCCATGTTAGGTAGGGAACATATAGTTGGAGAAATATAATTTAGAAGTTATAGCCAGATAAACAAGTACTATCCCACATGCAGTAATTTGCATAAGAATCGATTTTTTAAGATACTGGTTTTAGTTTACTAGACAGCAGAGAGAGATATTCTGAATAAAAAGATGCACATCATATGTAAAAATAGAATCCAAAGTCAGTTAGAAAAAGTTTTTTTTAGGCAAAAGTAAGAAAATTTACATTCCGTCATTCCCTTAAATTATAGAGTTACAGGCATGAAAGTATTTTTTACATTAACCAGGAAAATTCACTGATCATGAATATATACTTTGCATTGTGATTCCAATACTATTTAGGGCGTAAAAGGATGATTTTAGCTTTCAAAAAAGATGGCCGACAGGCTAATACGAGGTGCAACAGGGATGTAAATCGACATTGCCAAGGTTGACAGAAATTATAACGAAAATACTTTATGGATAAGAGAAAAATACTATAAGGGAAATTTTTTCTAAAGAAAACTGGGTTTATTCCAGCCCATCAATGAAAGGGCTCAGGAGAAATAAATTCTGAAAGATTTTAGCAAATACAAAACTACTGCATAGTTTATATGTTACACCAATTATTTTTAAAGAACAGAGCCTAATAGAGTAGTATATTTCAAAAGTTTTGATATTAGAATCAGCTCAGGGGAGTAGAAAATTAGAAAAAAATTGAGATTTAGTGATTTTAAACTTTGGGAATTAATATCTAGTAAACTACAATGTTTTTGGCATTAGAAAAATACCTTTTTGTAAAAAGGAATATGTTAACGTGTGAAAAAGATATATCACTGTAAGTTTTAAAATCGGTTGCGACGAATTCTTGAAAATTGAAGAAGCTAGTATTGCGGGGGGATGTAGTCCATAAGTTATTGATAAGTATGAAACGAGTACTCCTATATGTGAAATTATATGTAGAAAAGAGGTTACATAATACTGATCATTATTAAACTCTAGAAGTTGAGGTAAAAATTGCTACCGGAGTGTATTATCCATTGTAATTAAGGTAAATTAAAAAAAAATATATTAAAGATATGGTTGTGTTAGAAATTGTTCAGAATACGTTGAAATCGGAAATCCTTGGACTTAGATAACACAGGTCTTTGCCAAAATAAGCAATGATTATTTTCTTTAGAAATTAGGAGTGTTAAAATTCTCATTTCCTATCCATTGTAATAGAGTGTTGTTCAAGAATGTAACCGGATGCGTGATTCAGTTGAAGATGTTGATGAGTTAGCAGGAAATCTAATCGGTTACCATATGGTTTTGTCGGCTAAATAATATATTTTATAACAAGACTGGTGCCACAGAAATTGTTATAGTTAATTTAAATGGAAGCAATGAACCTAGTACTGAAGTGGAATATGTATTCAGATGTAAAGGAGTATGAATAATTATCAAAGTATAAATTATTTGAATATTAGAAGCATGATTTATTTGAAAGGGCTTGCAAGAATTCTGAAGATTATACGCGATTGGAAATTTAGTTACGCGCCTCATACAAGTAAGGTCAAGTTGTGTCATTGTTAGAATTGTAAAAGACGTATTATTGTGCACAAATTCACAAATGAAAAACAAGATTAATGAAGGATAGTTTAATGTTAAATGTGTGTTAGCAATAAAAATAATTCCTAAGCAAAGAGAATTCAACCTAAAGGAAGTTACATAAAAATAGAGATACTGGAACCGCGGTAAAATACGGTAATGTTCTATAGTTATAAAATAAATTAATGATTTGCTTAACGTACTGTGTGGGCATGGGAAGTGACGAATTTTGGAATCTAGAGTGTGTGAAAGATAACATTGATATGCTTTGAGAATATGTGTTGACAATTATATAGTTTCATAAGTACAGTAAATAATGTTCCAGTTCAGATGAAGCTGTAAGTCGTGCAGTATATTGGCCTTAGTACCCAATATATTCAGAGAGAAGTAAACAGGTTTAGAGGACGGTCGAGAGTCTTACGAGATAAATAATTGCATAAAAAGCTGGATTAAAAATTAATCGGTTAGTGAGATTATACATAAACTGTAAAGTGGTAAATGAATTGTGTCGGGGAAGGACGCAATATTTTAAAGTGTTGCGAAAAATTTTGTGACAAAAAGGTCATCGAGAGAAGCTATGGAGGAGTGTAGTTCACTGAGGGGTGTTCCACGATAATTTTCCGATTGGAAAATTCGCAAAATTAAATAGTTAGTAAAGAGGATTTTGGTCAAAGGTGGAACAAGTGCGGAGGAAGGTAAGGGAGGTAAGGATACTGCAAGAGGGCAGTATTGTGTGAAGCATAGGGGTCATAGAGAGCCTCTATTTACAGGTCGTTAATGAGATATGGAGATTGTGAGCTAACCTGGAAAGGTAGAAGCGATCTTTGCCATAATGGGAGTTATGGGATTCACGGGGAATCCGGGATTTTGCAGTGTGTTCACTCAAATGTGAGACTGTAGAGTCCGGGTAAATGTGGGCGTAGTGGCAAAAGAGGAAGAGCCTCATGTGAAGTTATTTGCCGGGGAGTAAAAATTTGTGGGATCCCGGGGATAAGGAGACCGCAAGGTAAGGCGTATCTCAGATGTTAAGTGGACGGAATCTAGCCACTAGTGAGTGTTGGGTAAGCCGCCGATGTTAATTCAAACTCGAACGAAGTGTTACGAAGAAAAGGGGAGTCAGGGAACTCCGCATTAAATAGTGTAGGCGAAGGCTACACGTCAGTAAATGAAGTAGCGAATCTGAGAGAGGATTCGCCAAAAAAAAAGGCAAATCCGTGAGAGAGTTACGGGAAAATGCAACGAAGGATACATGCAGGGGGTCAACGGACTCCGTAAAATGGGGAAAAAGTCAAGGGACTATGAAATTAATAGTGTGAGCAATGGGCGACACATTAATGCGAAAAAAAGTGGGGGCATTCGCCAGCATAAAAGCAAAGATATGTTGGAGCACCATGACCATAACTAATCTCGAGGAGATACGAAGATTGTAGAATTGTTGTGCAAGCAAAGCTTAACGAAATCATGTCACAAGTGTGAGTAACCAGAACAATAAGTTGTGGCGGGTTGCATAGGTAGGTGCAGCAACATTCAATTTTAAGTTGTAAGCAGTGGAAGAGAATTAAAAGAATTAACGCGGAATATTGCACAGCAATCCGTTAAAAAAATGTAGGTATATATCACCATTACTTAATAAATATCAAATAATAATAAGTGGGGGCAAAATGTAGAATTGTAAGTAAATGAAAAAAAAAGTTAACAGGGAGTAAATATGGAAGGCATGGATTATTTGTTAGAAATCCAATATTCCCAGTATTTGTAAGGAAATATGTTTTTGTAATTGACAACACTTGTGTGAGAGAATTATTGGAAGAGAGTGAGAGGAAACAGAACTGTCATAAAAGTCGAAATGTAGTACTCATATATTGTAATTGTGGTTAATACAATACAGAATGTTTTGGTTGTGTGTCAAGGAGAATGTTAAGACTAAAGCGGAATATCAACTCATTGTTTAATACGAGTGTTTCAGAACGAGTGACCGCGTCCTCTGTGACGTCACGGCATATGCTGACAACAAGGTCACCACTGTGCTGAGGCAAGCGCGCGCACTCAGCAAGACGGTCAGTCACACAGTGGCTGAATGTAAACAACAGATCGCGACAGCTCTGGGACGCTGGAGTCTGCTGTGATCACAGTCAATCCACATATATCACACCATTATGCATTGTCTAAGCATTATAACACAGAGAAAAGAATGTATGCGGTCTTGAGGGAATTATAGTTAGATTAAATTTTGAAACACAGAAGAACACGGTAAATATTGTATACAAATAAAAACGTAGAATCATACCATGTAACTGAGACACTAAGGAACTGTAAAAAAAACCACAGTAACTAGAACACACGGAAAATGCAGTCGGCTTGAAAAGAAAATTGTACCTAGCATCAGAGAAAATTTATACATAAAAAAAAGTAACTTAGATTCAAATTTGGTTTTGGAGTGGAGCCAAAATGTATCGTGGGATGAGAGGTGTAGTAAAACCAGAGGTTTTACTTGTGTAATTTATAAATTTGTTTGGGGTTGGGATAGAGGACAGACGAGCGAGCAAAATTAGGCAACCTTACGAGAGCCACAACCTGCAAGTAGAGCACGAGTCAGCGATTCGGCAATTGTCAGGCGCCGAAACCAGAACGCAAGCTGGCATTATGACCGAATGCAGTTAGGTGATGTCAGAGTTTGCCCTCTCCAAAGAGCTGGAGTGGAGTGGGGGTTGTCATAGTAAAACCCTGAGCACAGCTAGCTAGGGCTGTCTATCTGTCGTTCGAGCTGATCGTCGCATTGTGCAGCCGGGAGACGACGAAAGAAGTTACCGGGCTCCGGGCTCGGAGCAGGGCCAGTGCAGCCACAAGAGATGTTCTACAGCAACGCAGAAGGTAGGCTCTACTGAGAAGGAGTTGGATATGAGACGGATAGGGTTAGTTAGGCAGAGTTCCAATGTTTTACAGTAGTCCTGTCGTGTTTGGGTTAATGGTACTAACGTTACAAAGCTCGCTCTGTCTCTCCTCATCCCCATAATGTTGGTGGTGGTTCGCAAGGCGCCACTGCACCAGTTTTATCAGTTTCCTACAGTAATAGTAATACTAAATGTTTCCACAGCTATCTTCGTTTATGTGTAAATATGTATCATATCTTCAGAAACCTGATGCGAATAAACATGTAAATATTCAGAAATGATTAGCCCTGATTTTCCAAGTAACAATCCTATCACAAGACTCATTTCCGAACAATCCGTTGATTTCCATGTAGACGCTTATCTACGAATCCCTATGGCAATCTGTGCTTGTCTCACCGCTCGGCTGGACAGAGTGACTTCGAGGGTCATCCCCAAACGGGTGGCAGCCGAGTCACTACAATAACAAGAAAATTCAGGACTACAACATATCAAAATTTCAACGAGATTGGGGTATATTTAAGAATTTTAGTCAAAGGTCAATTTTACATCATGGGGACAGAAGTATATATAAGTAGGATGGTCAACCATGTTGAATGTGTATTTTTCTGTCAAATTTCAGGACAAATGGACAAGTGTCAGATGTTCCAAGATGTTAGGATTTGAAACTTTTAACTAGCTGCACAACGCCGGAGTGAATCAGCATGCACTTCTCGAGAATGTGACTTAGTATTTCATCTGTATTAGGGGAGACAACAAGGAAGTTTGAGACTGGTTAGTATATGGATACTATAGTCCAATGCTTTATTCTACGATCTGGTACCAGCAAGTGTAAGAGAATTGTTGATTCTTGGCTGTCCGGGTGGCGCCGTGTCATGTTCATCGTAGCCGACGTTTCGACCCTCATTCTGGGGTCTTCTTCCAGGGCAGAACTGCCTACGATTACAAGTGTAAGAGAAATTATTTGCAAAATACAGGCTTCACATTTTCATGAGGTGAACTGTCTATTTCTTTTGATTCCTATAACTGTTGTGGAAAAGTACAATACTTGGCAGCCGTTTAACGAACTAGCATTTTCAAGAAAAGGTACCAGGCATGGTCACAGCTCAGATTGGATTGTTGTAAGCAACCCCTAGCAACAAGCTTTTCACTCATAACTGTTTCTACAATCCACAGTAACAACTTTGTGTATCTTGCATGAAAACAGTAAGAGCTCATGAAATGTTTGAACCATGTTAACAGCACACACCAACTAAATGCGTAACAGTTAAAATTAATTAGCAGTTATACCGAATCAGGTCAAAAAAGGCTATTTGATATATTGCTTTTCTTAATCTGAAGCAGTGATTCACAATAAATTCTTAAGTCTCTTCATTCTACGAGATAGGGTCAAAAAGATCCCAGAATTGTCGTGTGCAGCCAAGCAGTTGTTTGCCGGAAGTGAAATTTTTGTTTTGGAGGTTGGCAACACTAATGAGGAAGGTGCTGTGCTGTGCAGCAGGCAGCTGTAGTTGGTTTTGTGTGTGCGGTGTATGATATTTCAGACGCAGTATCTTTCTTTCATTGGATTATGAAATGTCGTCTTTAGAGCAGTGTGGCAATTTCAAATTCTGTGTGTTGCTGGAGAAATCACCCTCAGAGACACTTGAGAAGCTGACGAAAGCATATGGAAACTTTGTGATGAAGAAAATGGCAGTTTACAAGAGGCACAAGCATTTTTGCGATGGTCGCATAAGAACTGAAGATGACATTTGGACTGGGGGGCCTTCAACTTCCGTGACAAATGAGAATGTTGAGCGCGTTCGACAACTTGTGCGTGTAGACAGGTGAACAACCATCTATATTATTTCCTCCGAAGTTGGTATTTCACAAGGGAGTGTTCACAGCATTCTTTATAATGATTTGAACATGCTGATGCAGATGCCAGCTTCCTACACAAAATTGTAAGAGGTGATAAGACGTGGTGCTTTCTTTACAACCCTCAGGTGAAAAGGCAGTCTGCTGAATGGAAGCCAAAAACATCACCAAGAAAACAAAAATTTCGCTTGAACAGAATCGAGGGTAAAGTAATGTTGGAGGTGGTTTTTGATTACCAGCACTTGATTCATTATGAATTTATTCCTGAAGGAAAAACAGTCAATAAAGAATAGTACAATGTGATCTTAAGATGGCCACAAGATACAATGTGACGAAAATAACACGAATGATGACATGGAATGCCACCTCACATCAATCTGTAATGGTGAAACAATGCCTTGCCAAAAACAATGTTACCAGTCTGTAATACCCTCCATATTCTCCATTTCCATGGCTGAAAATGACATTAAAGGGACTATGTTTTGCTGATTCGTCAAAAGTGATTGAAAATGTGATGAAGCAGCTGAAAGAATTTTCGAAATACGGCTTTCAGTAGTATTTTTAACAATTGTATGAATGGTGGCATAAGTGTGTAGAAGCAAGAGGAGAGTAATTTGAAGGAAAATAGGGTAAAAATGTTATACATACTTTCAATAAATTTTTATTAACCAATTCCAGGAACTTTTTGACCCTATCTCATATATGTTTACCAATCTGATTTGATATTCAGATTATTTCCTTAAATAACTTTCCACAAAAATCTACAAGAATTCTCTCACTAATTAAATTGGGAAAATGTCATGGTGAATACTACAGCCAGAGGAGGTACAATTACATTAGGAAACTGAGAGGTGGGTGAGGGAGGGACGTATTCAAACAATTATAGATTAGGATAGGCAAAAAGGAATGAGTTATTTGAACATCTTGATGAGCTACCTTCTGAAACGAATGAAAGATTCAAGACACTTCACCTAAAACTCAAGAATAACCAAAAAGCCATTATAATCTGAGAAATGATGATGACCAAAAGGAAGAATTCTACTACCAGCTTGACAGAATTCTAACTAATAGACCCCAATTAGATAAACTTATTCTTCTTGGAGATTTGAATGCTTGAGTAGGCAGAGACTACAAAATATGGGCCAACACAATTGGCAAGGAGGGCGTAGGCAATAGCAACTCTAATGGAACAACATGGCAGCATCCCAGGTCGAAGCACTGGCACATAATTGATTTTGTAACTGTGCATTCTTGAGACCAGCGCGATGTATAAATTATGAGGTCTATGACCAGTGCTGATGATTGCTAGACTGACCATTGGCTAGTACGTTCTGTAATGTGTCTATGCATTCCTCCAAAATACTGGAAACAGAGGAAAAGTGTAACACGTAAAATAAACATTGAACACCTCAAGGAGCACAATACTAAATCTAACTTTAGATCACTTCTGGACATGCTAATGATCAAACCCCCTTACCCATAGCATGCCCTAAAATTCCCTTCTTTGTGTCTCATTTTGTCAGCACTTCTCTGAAAATATAGACCACTATTGCTTGGCCACTGGTTAAAATGGCCTCATTGTGTAAACTTCTTTCATCAATGTTGTCTGTATTTCTTTCAAAATTCCTCATGGCCGTTCTCTCGACTGTATACCAGTGCTCATCCTCTGCCATTTCTGAAATTTTCTATTAGCGCCATTTGATTAATCATGCAATTATTACGATAATAATTTCTTCACCCATTCCAGTATAATAATATCTATTGCTTGTCATACCCCCTTCCAATGAAGCAATCAAACTGTCCAGTGTTTCTACAGCGTTTGGAATTCCTCCACATAGTAATACAATTGTCAATCAACGAAACTATCAGCAGTTTCTGTACTGTTACATTTGATGTAATATTTACAATTTTTTAAGTATCTCTTCACCTTCCCCTGCTTCTTCTTGAACCAAAATGTATCTAGAAAGTGTCTTAAAAATTCCTTATAATTATTGCATTCTTTGGTGACATCACACCTCCGTACAAATACATTGCCTCTCAACAAAATTTTGATACACTTAAGTTTATCAATATCTGGCCAAGCTTATTGTAATTCCTTTCTGTAAACTTTCACAAGTGGAGCTGGATACAATACAAATTTTATTTCAGATAATTTCAGCTGATTTTTGCTTAAATTACTGAAACACACCCCCACAATGCATTGCTGTGTAACTTATTTCACAGCTTAATTACTACCATGTCTTCAAACTTGTCCTTGTACTTCATTTATCACAGCTGTTATTTTTTAATTTACAATGTTAAGACATTCTTTGCTGTTGTCATGAATGTTTTACTTTCTCGAATACTCATTTAGTATTCTTGTTTTCCTTCTACTGTATTAATTTTTGTGATTAATCCATCTTCCACAGTTTCATTTGCTTGTTTACTTGCACTGTTTTATCTCTCTCCACTAAACAGGAAACTGATTAAATTTGGTAAAATACCAAAAATGAATGGAAAACGGAAACCTTTTCTCAATCATAAAGACAAAGCAACAAAAGCAAAATTGATCATAATTATTGAGCATGAAGGGATACATGCAAACAGTGAAATGTGAAGCATCTTTCATCTTCACAAATCTCGATTGTTCTGCTACAAAAAGTCTGCATGAAATATGAGGATTTTAAGTTTATTTTAATGAAGTGTGTTCTCCAGTGCAGTGGCGTAGGTAGGTCAACAAGGGCCCCGGTACAAAAAATTTATTTTGGGCCCTCAGGCCAGAAGGGCGACCTTTTTTTAGCTTTGTGTTGCTGGTAAGGGCCCCCTGAGCTGAGGATGGTTCCCTTGAGTTGTGCTGAGCAGTGAGAGGGCCCGTAGTGAGGGGCTTCCTGTGTCTCAGGGGCCCCCTTAGACTGTAGAGCTAAAAAAAAGTCGCCAGTTTGCTGTGAAGGCTCGTGGGCCACTGAACTGCGTTTTGGGGCCCCCAGAGGTTTGCTTGCGGGCTCCTTGAGCGTAGGGGCCCCGGTGCACTGCACCGCCTAGCCCCACAGAAGTTACGGCCCTGCTCCAGTGGCAATTTTTTCATTTTTTCCCAGTCTTTTATCCACCTACTTTTGACCTTTATGAATTTTAAATTCTTGTAGCACTTTCATCAATTATTCATCAATTTCCTTCATAATTTATTTTAATTCCTTACTTCCCTACCTAAAAATGAAATTTTTCACACACCCTTATTCTTTAAATCTAGTGCCAGTTTGTAGTCATAGTCATTTTTCCCTTCCATGCATCTCTAATTCTTCCACCAATATCTTTCAAAGTCTCATCACATCCAGCACATTTATCATATCATTTATTGATTGTCTTCTGCAGTAATTGACCTGTAAGTGAGTGGTCAGACTGAAAATGAAGTTGTACAATCTCATAAAAAACTACATGGAGTTCATTAGTCCTTAGTAGAATGTTGTCCAAAATTGCAAAATGTTTGAATGAACCTTTTTATATTTTTTCACACATGGTACAGCTAGATGAGATGCATATTTAATATGAGATGGAGAAGGAAGAAATTCATGCTGTGTTTAAACATTTCTGCTGGAAAAAGGAATCACTATAAAACATTCTAGATACAGTGACAACATTGGCATACGGTGTCACAGCTACGGTACATTTAAAAAAAATGGGCACCTGAATTTCAAGGGAAAAGAGGCAGAACTGAAGTAAATTCCCATGCAGGAAGACTAATTGAGATACCCTGATGGTCAGGGCACTTGGAGTTGGCAATGACAGACAGAAAGTTAAGAGTTCGCAAGATTGAGACAGAATAAGGTATTTCCACAACAGCTGTAGATCCCATTCTGATAAAGTATTTGCACATAAGAAAACAAAATTTGACAGCAGATCAAAACGCAGTGAGAGGATAAATGTTTGCAAATAATCAGGCACTTCAGAGCCCAATCAAATTGTTTTTGCTGAACAACATGTGATTATAGTTCAGATCTAGGCCTATCAAATTATTTCAAAATCAAAGCACTAGTTCTCCTCCTTGATTCTAGGTTTCCTGAAAATGGTGAAACCATCACAGAATATGCTAAGATTATGAAACAGACAGCTTCTACCATAGGAAAAAAGGAAGGTGATACAAGTTTTTAGTAAGTGTTCCATTTCATCACAACAATGCTTATGGTCATAATTCTCTCAATGCTTTGGCTGCAATTCATGAATGAGGGTCTCATTTGGTACTGCAACACTCTTAGAGAGTGTCCATAAACCACATTGTAAGAGACCAAGCTGCAATACTGGGGGCGAAGTATAGACTTAGTGCCTTAACTGAAAGTTCACTTGAATGGAAAAATGTTCTCTGACTTTTCGTTAATAATTTTAAATGACCATGTAGCCTGCCTGGAATTCTCAACTAAAATGCTTGATGGTCGCCACCAGGTTTGTTAACCCACAAACTTAGAAAAGGTCTACTACGAAATCACAAAAAGTTCACTTGAATAAAAATTTGAAGTTTATTTTCAAAGTCACATTTTTTAAATTTTGCATTCTACAGTTGAGTAGGCTATCGAACAAACATTTCCAAAAATTGCAAGGTTATGGAGAGGATAGAACCAACTGAAAACCCCTTTTAGAAAATTCACAAGTTCATGGTAGTTGCAAAGAAAATCATCATTGCCGACACACGTTCCTAGGCTGACTCAACCAGATCCGGTTCCTACCCGACCCACACCAAAACTACTTGCGCAGATTCATCATACACAGCGTTCCTGGAGTAAAGACAACCCCCTTTACGAGGTACCCGCTTATATACCCCATCCGCGTGACATCAAGTATTCAGCTACTTACCCAAAATAGTATAAAATGATTGTGATTATAGAAAGTGTTCAAACTTTAACTGCATGTAGTCTTGTCTTCAAGATGTATAAAAATTATTTAGTGAGAATTCTCAAATGATTAGTTTGCTTATAAATGAATTTAGTTTAACCGGCGCATTGATAAAGAACCCGAAAGTTCAGTGGTGGTTCCCCTAAATATATGTTGAATTTAAGTTCTTTTTAGGTCACCCTGCTGAATTGCAAATAATCTAAATAAAATTAGTGCCAAAATGTTCTATATTAATTCCTGATTTGAGTGATGTAAATTTTGTTATAATTGTTGGTGAAATGGCAAAGTTCTGAGTTTAACAAGATCATGTTTGAAAGGTATCAAACGTCAACTCTGTTTATGCTAAATAACTATTCTTGGGTGGTTTATATCGAAAAAGTCAAGTTATCGGAATTTTCTTTGAATTTAATTACACGTTTTAACAGTTATTTTATTTACGGAAGTGGCTTGTTTTAGTCACAATTTAATTTCGAAATTGCCATGTTGTGATTAGTGACAAAATAACTTTCAAATTAATCTAAAATCTGGTCTACAGCATGAAATGTTCTAAAATTTTAATATGTTATACCAGATTTTTAGTTCTTTATGGGAATCTACTTTTTAGTTCGAGAAATTATTGAAAACATATGATAAAAAATGTGAAAGTGTTTTCCACGAGGTGTTTAAAATTTTATTTAAGCTATTTACATGACCTGAAACTACTGATTTTAATGAATTTAGCTATCGTTTGAATTTATTATTATTTTAAAATTATTTTCTTACATCAAAAAGTGCTGAGAATTAGTGAAATGATCATGTAGCAAAATCTATTTTTTGCAAGTTGTACAATAATGGTTTAACCTATTACAGGTTAGTTTAAAGATTTTTTACTATTAAAAAGTTTATTTAGTGCTTGTATTAAGTGTTGTGTCTCTTTACAGTTTTTAAATCAGTTTATTTAATGAATTGATAGCAGTATCAGCTTCTACAAGAAACGTTTCTCCCATAACCTATACTTGTAATGAAAACTAATGTTTAAAAGGAAACCTTACTCCCTCCCTTATGCTTGAATCTAAGAAAACTAGAATTTATCCAAATTCTAAGGTGCTTACAACATAGCTCCATTTTGGTCTCCTGTGAATTCACCTCACCCCCACGTAGGTAAAACTAGGCCGATCTGTCTAAAATTTCAAGTACCAGACCAGCCAATACACAAAACTTTAAAACACTGGCCACAATGAGGCATGACATCAGAGGTATGCCACAAACATATTCTGTTGGGTCCTCCCAACAGAGATGAAAACTGTATGTCAGAAGATAGTGCCCTATATGGAGGCAAGTAAGGAGAATCTCATCCTTCCTCTCCCCGCTAGAAGTAGCAACTCCACGGCTGGACAGTAGGTTTGACCCACAGAAGCTAATTATGCTCAACTTCCAGCCACTACCTCTGCCAGACGTCAAAAACACATCTTTTCACCGCCGAGGCAAAGTCAGAGTTTGGGATCGGTTGAAAGTCAGTTCTGACCTTGTCGCAGGCTAACTTGACAGCTTCATCAGCTGCCTTGTTCTCCCTGATTCCCCCATGGCCAGGTACCCAACAGAATACAACCTCCTTTCCCACAGACTGGAGGGATTGGAGGATGTCCTGTATATCCTGGAAAAGCCTACCTGCTGGGTACATGCTTCCTATAGCCTGAATGCAGCTGAGGGAATCACAGCATATGATATACTTCATTCCGCAACATACTTTCATATGCTGAAGTGACTTTAAAAAAAGCATAACACTCTGCAGTGTATACGCTGTAAATGCTGTTCAGTTTGTAATTATAAGTTGCTTGAGGGACCACTATAGAGCAGCCAGGAAGGAGATTTACTCCAACCCTGATGATAACAAGAGGGCAGCATAAACCCATATTCCTCTAAAATAGCCTTTGAACGGTAGCTAAATAGTTTAGTCGCCCTATGGAGATTGATGTAAAGTAATTCGAAATTAGGGTGAATAACTACATTGTATATGGGACTGCAAGGAGTTGAGGCAATATGTAGATAATGTCACACCATGAGGAGATGCCTGTGGATGAAAAGCGGCGGCTCACCACATTCAGCAAAAATGCTGGGTATCGGGCTAGTGAGGTAGGCACCTGTGGCAAGCCGAATTCCTGCATGGTGGACACTCTCCAAAATACGGAAGTAACTGTCCCATCCTGAACCGTATACAATGCAACCATACTCCAACCACGACTGCACAAAGGCTCTATAAAATTATAGCAGGCAGGAGCGGTCGGCACCCCATGACCTGTCACACAGACATTTTAAAACATTGAGTGCTTTCAAGGCTCTGGCTTTAACATCTTTAAGATGTGGCAGCCAAATAAGCCTACTGTCTAAAATGGACCCAGAAAATGAATACTTTCACTAAAACTTAATACGGTGTTCCTCAAGATGAGATTAGGTTCTGATAAAAGACTTCTACTATGGCTAAAAATCACACACCGGGTTTTCTCAGCAGAGAAACAAAAGGTGATGTGTACTGACCAATCATCCAGCCTGTTCACCGCGAACTGCAGCTGCCGTTCAGTGCTTCTCAGGCTAGAAGATGTACAAAAAATGAAAAAGTCATCAATATATAAGGATTACCTGATGAGTCTTCTTATTACAGTTGAAATACTATTAATTGCTATAGCGAATAGTGTTGCACTTAAAACTGATACTTGAGGAACACCATTTTCCTGAATAAAAAGGTCTGATAATTCACTACCGACTTGGTAGTGGAAGCAACGGCCTGATAAAATTGATTTTAAAAATCAGGGTAGATTTCCCCTGAAACCCAAGTCATATAACTTTTAAAATAATATGCTGCCATGTAGTACCGTATGCCTTTTCTATATCAAAAAATATACCCACAAGGTGTTGGCTGCAGATTAAAACATCCTGTATTGCTGCCTCCAGTAGGATCAGGTTATCTGTAGTGGAGTGGAACTTCCTGAGTCCACACTGAAAGCGGCACAACAGTTTAACGGAAGTTGAGACACCAGACGAGGCAGCAGATGGTCCACTCTAGTGTCTTCCTGACACAGCTCATTAAGGCAATGTTTCGATAACTACCTGGTAACAACTTGCCCTTTCCAGGTTTTAAAATAGGGACCATCATTGCTTCTTTCCACAAGTCAGGGAAGTGTCCTCTGGTCCAAATATCATTAAAAATACCCACGAGGTTCTCTTTAGCATCTTTACTAAGAAGCTCAGCATCTGGTATTGGATCAGGTCAGGACCAGGCGTGGTGTCTGTGGCGCTGTTTAGTGCTGACTCCAGCATCCGTGATGAAAATGGGCTTGTAATGATCAAATGAGCATTGGGGTTATGCAACATTCGCATTAACTTGATCGTGTTACCTTTATAACTGATATCTTTTCTCATAGATGCTATAGTATTGGATAAAGGAAACAAAGAAACTGCCGCGAGGCACTGAAAATAAGATAGGATAGGGAAAATAAACAGAAACCCGTCACTTTCTGTTTATTTTCCCTATCCTATCTTATTTTCAGATGCTATAGTATGTGAGATAACAACCATAGGGTTGTTAATTGTAAAATAACTAGTGTAAGTGATAGTAAAAAATACTATGGTCGGATATTTAAGTTGGCAAACATGTAATGCCAAGAGCTATACAATGAATATCGCTGACTGCATTATAGTTTTGTTTTTCGTGGACTGGTGATTGTCATGGATGTTTTAGTAGTACAGGTTTGACTTGAAAGTCGTTGAATTAAGATTTGTTAAGCTTGTGAGAAATTCAATACTGAATGTGAAATAAATAATCAATTTTGGAAAAATCAGAGAAGAATTATTTAGTGAGTAATGAATAAAATTTATCAAGATAATGGTTTGTACTAATCAGCAGCGAGGCGGCTATCGTTCGTTATTTTTTGTTTAAATCCAGAATTCATAACGGGCCATGTTAAACGGAAAAAGGAAGCATTAACCTCGCAATTTCTTTAAACTGGCCCCCAAGCTATTAGTTTACCCTGTAATATCTAACAAGTCAGATATAAATGAAAGGAAGTCACTGTAGTTACGAATTTGAAAAATATTCTCAAAGTTTGCTGAAGTTAACACTACTGAAAACATTTAAGGCAATATCGAACTTTGATATCACATATGAAGATGCAGATGATCCTTCAAGCCACAGCACAGTAGGGAAGCATTCACTCTGGCAGACAGAGTGAGCTTAGTGATAGTTTTAACCACTGCCACTAATGATTTCTTAAACCATTGTAAAAAAGTTCTTTCATTGAGTTTAAAGTTTTCTTAAAGTGAATGAGAAAGTCCATGAATTTGTTCCGAGGCGAGGTAGTTAAACTTTCAGTAGTTAAATTTTGAATTTTACCTCACAACTGCTTTCTCAAAACTTCCTGCGTAAAAACTGCCTCCCAAGGGAACGTTGGTTGCCTTTTTATAGCCTTGTCTAATCTTTTACTGAATTGTCATAGAACAATGGTACATTCCTGCAGGGAAGTAATGTTCTCTGGTAAATTACTAAAATCCCACATTCTCATGGTGCACTAATTTTACTTGGATTTTCCCGAAATTTTAATATGTCATATTTCATTTATTTAGAACCTTTTTAGTTATTACAAATTTTCTTGTAATTATCCTCGTTTAAGAGCTATTAATTCCTAAAAGTCACACAGGGTGATGTCATCAAGCTTTGATACTAAAATTCCTGTTTTTCCCATTAAATCTGTAATTATTGTTCAACTGTTAGATCATTCTTATTAAATGAATATTTCTCTCTCATTTAAGCCCACTTTTATCTTCCTATCTCTTCATCTAAAAAGGTCCAAAATTTATTTTTTCAATATCTGCTTAAATAAATTTTAAAAGCAAGACCAAAAATGATCGTCATTCTCTGTTTTCTTAGAGGAAATGAATGCAACAAAATTCATTATGACTGAAAAACAACCTTATTTGAATCTTACACCTGTTACGAAAATGGTTTACAATAGATTTATAAAGTGCTTTACTGTTACCCGGGGCGCACATTGAGCTGTGTGGCGCAGTAGGGGCAGCGCAGAGCAGGGCAGGGCAGCACAGACAATGAAACTGTGTCGGGCAGTTACCCGCGCATATTAGACCGCAGTTTCGTGTGGCAGTTTACAAAGCATTGTTGTGTTGTGCGAGAAACCGACAATAAAGCGTAACCAAAAACATGTTGATGCAAAAACTCGATTTTTGATTTCTGAATCAGATTGGGATGCCGAGCTTGGAAAATTTTTATCACTTTAACAGAAGCTGAGTTAGATAAAAACTACGCAAATGTGAGTATATGAAAAGAACAAACTCTCATCTGGCTCTTGCAGTGACGAGAATTCTCAAAAGATAATTTCCGGATGACTCGAGCGGAGATTCACGGCATAATGTAACCTGTTATTTTCTCGCAGTATTTTCGTGGTCATTTATTTAATTATTTAGCGTTTGACGGTACATGACATTTATAAGAATGTTTTTCTCTTTTATTTCATATTAAATTTTTTAAAAGCTACATAACAGAACATAAACACTTGAAACTAAATAAAAATTAGTGTCAACAAATTAAGTGTTTCTCTTGAACACTATTGAAAGATGTAGTACAAATAATAAGAAAACGAATAATGTAATAATAATCTTTTTCAAAGTTTTATTAAAAATGAATTCAAAAAAGGAAAAGAAAAGTGAAAATTGTAAGTGGATGGTTGTATGATAAATAAATGCTGAATTTACTCACCACTTGTTGGGCTCATTGTCCAAATTTCTGGTTTAAATTTAAATTTTACGTATTTATTATAACTGATAATGTGAATCGCAGGTTGGTTACGCACCAGATTAATCAATTTTTCTTATTCCATAGTTGAAAATGATTATGAGTAAAGCAAAATTGTAAATAACATAAGAAGTGTTACGGCAAAAACCGGCACGAATGAGCTGCGTGGCACAGTTTGTGTGTCGTGATCACAACGTGGCGCAGGCCACGTGTGGCGCAGTACTGTGCTGCCCTGCTCCGAGTCTCAATACGCGCTGTTCCGCCCCAAAACACAGAGACACAGAAACTGTGCTGCGCTGCCTGCGTTGACTGTGCGTCAATGTGCGCCCGGCCTTAAGAAAATGGTTATAAAATTTCTTTACTATAAAACTATATGAGATTGGCCCCCTTCTAAAACATTTTAGCAAGATAATGGATGTATAACAAGGTTATATTCAGAGTTGAAAAGTACTTTACAATCGAAAATGATTATAAAAGTTATTTGGTATATACATTATATGTAATAGGCCACCTGCTGAATAGTTTAGGTAAGATAATAAATATATAACAGGCTATTGTATGTCTGCAAATCCGATGAGACGAAAGTAAAGACTTGCCTTTCGGCAGAAATTCTTCATTGCTGGACCCGACGGTCCAATCCGGGAGATAAAGTGATGGCATCTGCCATCGGCTGCGCTATGCTTTGCTCGTCGGTGACTACATGCCCCTGATCCTCTCCTTAATCACATGACGTGTCTTTGCTCTAGCAATTCAGAATGCTGCAAGATTGTCAGGTGCCGGGTGCAACCTAAACCGACGCAGGGCCCGTCCGCCATCCTCAATAGCAGAATGACATTCTCCATTTCACCAGGGGATGGGTGTTCTGTGCAGTGCTCCAGAGCTACTAGGCATGGAAATATCAGCCACCCGGTGAATCATATATGTAAGATGTTTCACCTTATCTTTGGTGTTCTGGCGCTGTTCGAGAGAGACTGAATGACTGTAGAACTGCCAGTCAGTTCTGCTGATATTCCATTTTCGTAGGGCAATTCTTCCCCCACGTTTGAACTCTATGTGCCACCATACTGGGAATTGGTCACTTCCATGAAGGTCACGATCCACCTCCCAATGCATGGAATCTGCAATTGAAGGAGGACAAAGAGAAAGATCAATGGCAGAGGATGAACCGGAAGCAGTGGTAAAGTACGTCATTTGACCGGTATTGAGGATAAACAAATTCTCCTGCTCCAATAATCTACAGAGGTCTTGTCCTCTGGGGCAATCGGTTGTCGAAACCCACAGCACATTGTTCACGTTAAAGTGTCCCAATAAGAGAAAAGGCCGAGAAATTTGCCGTGTGATATCAGCCAGCTGACTGCAATCAACTGGTGACCCCAGTGGTAGATATAAGGAGCATACAGTCAGTTGCACCAGTCCATGTATTTTAACCACTACTGTTTGTAAGGGAGAGATGAGAGCTACAGTTTCAGAGAGGACAGTGTTTCAGACGAACACAGCCACTCCCCCCCCCCCCCCCTTTTTTATGCTCGATCACCCTCAGTAAATGTCATTGTCTTGGCAAATGTTGGTGTGTTGGTCTGAAATGTCTCTCTTGGAGACAGAGACACAAAGGATTTGATTTGACTGTACTAAGAGATGTAACACCTCGTTGTGAGCTGTAAAACCATTTAGGTTCCACTGAAGTATGGGAACTATTCAACCTGTTTAGTTTTAACCACCCTGGTTTGGGTGGGTCTTCGGCCGCTGCCTGCTGAGGAACGGGACCAGACTTGTCCACTAGCATTTCAGTTTCTTCCGGCTCGGAAGAGGAGACAGACACCTCAAACTCAGAGAACTCCTCAAATACCTCCCTATTCTTGTTCCTCCTCTTCCTCTTCCACTTCTCCCTACTGCTGAGCAGGAGGCGAAAAGGGGGACTTAACAAACTGGGCCGGGTCTGTCTGAACTTTGGACCCCAGATCTTCTGGCCATCTCCATTGACACTTGTAGCAGATGGTGTTGCTACAGATGTAGCAGCACATGGTGGGATAGGAGGTATTGTTAGTTTGACTGCTACAGTTGGTGGTGTCTTTGTTACTGCTGCTGGAGTGGTCAAAGTTGCAGATGTATTGTTACCGACATCCGAGGTCATAGGTATTATGACCTTTGTGGAGTTTGCACCACACTTGCATTGACATGAGTACGTAGTGCTTGTGCCCATGTCTGCAAAGGATGTCTGTGTAGCAACACTTTCTTTCCTGAAGGGAGTCGAGCCCATCTTGGCAAAGCTAGTTCCAAAAATTGGAGCGGCCAACGACTTGGCCTTCGTCTTTGCTTCTGCATAAGGTATCCACTCTTTGATCTTCAACTCCTGTATCTTTCACCCCTCAAGATATATTTGACAGTCCCTACTGCAGGCAGGGTGCGACCCAGAGCAGTTGACACACACCTGTGGGAGCATACAACTGACACCTGGCCCATGTGCCCCTTGCCGGATCTACCACAGATGGGGTTGCCCTTGCATGACGAATGTCCAAATCTCTGGCAATTGAAGCACCGCACTGTGTCCGGAACAAACTGGCATACATTTAGATTAATATAACCTGCTTTAATACACTGGGGCAACACTGGAGTGTCAAACATCAGGATGAAGGTGGCAATCTTTTTCAAGACAGACTTTTACCATTCGTGTAATCTGACGCACCTTGACCACTTTCTGGTCTTCCTACTCCTTAACGAGTTCCTCGGTCTCTAAATCCATAATGTCATGGCAGGTGACAATGCCTTTACAAACAGATCAGGATTTTATGGAGTTCACTTTTAACGACGAACTCCCCAAGCTCCTCACAGTTAAGGAGCTGGGATGCCTGCCTACTGGTGGATGTTTCCAGCAGCAGCAGCCCATTTCACAGCTTTTTAACTGATCTCAAAGAACCAACAAGTTCCTCTAAATTTTTGTTAATGTAAAGTGGGGACACTTTCTCAAACATCCCCTCTATCCTCTGCATTACAACGAAAGCATTCCGTATCGAACAAACTTTCCCTTTACTTTGATTTTTCAGAAGCAGAAGGGCTATCAACGCTCACCTGCTTCTTCAAATTGTGGGTGGTTAGGGAACCAGCCAATCCACCAGAAGTGGAATTATTTTAGGTTTTTATTATTATTATTATTATTAACATTAATTTTTGGTCCCACAAGTAAGGAGGAAAGGTCCGGTTGCACGTACCTCCACTGCAAATTCTCCAGGCTAATACAACAGGGGTTCACAGGTGACCCTGAGGTTGCACACTAAGGAGTGATTGCCCTCATCACCCATTCAAACATAGAGGTTGAGGATTTATTTATATATATATAGAGGTTCATTCCGTCCTTGCGATCTGGGTGATGAAGCCAAGATCCCTATTCTCCTAGCTACAGAACGTTCCACAGTCACCGTCATTAAAGCATGGTAGGAGTTTATGGTGTGGGAAACTTGTGGCACTCACAGGTTTCCAGCTTGGCACTGCGGCTTCGCCAAACCCGTACCTGCCACTTGCATACCAGGCCCCAGCGGGCAAGGTTTGGAAAAAGTCTTCACTTCATATACTACGTATTCAAGGTTTCTAAGCCATTTGAATAGTGCTTTCATCTTCCTCTAGTGTGGCAGTTGGAATAGCAATAACTAAGTTGTCAGTGTATCAGAAATTATTGCCGACTGTTTCAGGCATGTCACTGATGTACAAGCTGAAGAGCAATGGAGCTAGTACTGGCACCTGAAGTAATCCATTTTGTGCTGTAAATTACTTACTTGTCTTTTGCCCAATAGTGACCTTGAAATATCGATTTTTCAGCATGTTTGTTAGGAGTGATGTTGGTTTCCAGCGTTTTATGTTTAAGTAATAGTATATTCAGCCAAATCGTAATGTATGCTGCTGTTAGATAGACAAAAACTGCTAATGTCTTTAACTTCTTCTGAAATACAATGTCAATTCACAACAGCTCTGATCGAGTCTGAAACCAGCCTGGTATATTGGTGTTATGTTATTTATTATTCCTTGAAAACGGTTAAGGATGAGGCATTCTAGAAGCTTATAGCGAACACTGAGTAGAACAATGGGTTGTTGATAGCTCGAAGCATCATCTGCTGGTTTACCTGATTTGAGGATCGCCAAGGTGTGAGCCATCTTGAATTCCGGGGGGATGATCCCAGTGTCCAGGATACTGCTGAAGAAGTTCGTAAGTCATGTTCTTCCCTACTTGACAAGATATTTCTTCGTGATTGAATGGATTAGAAAGAGTAGAGCTATTGCGGAAGTTGTTATCCATATCAATCATCTCTCTCCATCTGTTTCTTCAGGCAGGATCCATTGCTCATTTTGATGTGTAAAGTCATTTCAGTTAGTGTAATTTTTGGCGCCTTTCTGCATGTGTTTGAGGCTGCACCAAGTCTTCTGAGGAGAGTCCATACATTTCAACTGGAGTGAGTAAAGCTGATTTGGAAAGTTAGTTCTATCCATTTCTGCTTCCTCCCTTTATTTAGTTTTTCTATATTCTTTCTCCTGCGATTCACAATATCAGTTATAGTAAATACGTAAAATTTAAATTTAAACCAGAAATTTGGACAATGAGCCCAACAAGTGGTGAGTAAATTCAGCATTTATTTATCATACAACCGTCCACTTACAATTTTCACTTTCACAGGGTTACCAGTTTTTTTTATAATTTTCATACAAAAGTTGGGTGGATTTGTCACAGCATGTACTGTATTATTTCCTGTATCCTTGAGGGATGATTCGTCTAGCTGCAGTGATAAAGATACCTACAAATCTCTTACTTTTTTGCCTTTGGGGCTCCCTCTTTAAGTTCCACCTCGGTTTATGAATGGACCTAATAACAGATATAGGCGACTGAACTAGATCCCAGATCCCTACGCGGTCACACAAAGCAACATCAGAAGATATTGATAGGAAACAATAGGTGCTGGTTAAAAAATAAAAATAAGAAGAGATGTTTGTCACACTTGGTGGAAAGAGAACAAAGAAACAGAAAAATTATTTTTTCTCAGTTTCTACACCAAACTGCCATCACATGAGGCAAGCAAAAGTCACTCCCGTTCTCCTTATTTATTTTTCATAAACAACAAAAAGTATTGCATACTGTTTGGGGGAACAAAAAAAATCACTTTGAAAGCAATTACTTGACATTGTACCGACTGTGGTGGCCCACGTGATTTTTTGGTACAGTATTGAAGCAGCTACGATTTCATATAGCTCTAGTTAAAGCAGGTCAGTTGCAACATCAATAGAAACAAATCCAGACATCAGAATGTGGCGATGTAGGAGCCAATGCCCAGGATAGTAGGTCAGGAGTCAGCAAGAATACGCTGAACAACGAAATCATTTGGCAAAGTAATGGAGGTAGCGATTGGTTGAATAGCTCCATACCACCGGAGAATTGTGGGGGACTGAAGACCAAAACCGGGGTGCATGGAGGAGAGAGAGCAGCACTGGTCGATCAGTGGCTCGTGGCTTTAGTTTTAGGTTGATGTGGAGATCGGCCGTGGTATGTTCGAGGCGGATAGTTAGCCGTCCACAGCAGCAGCAATGATGGAAGCAGGTTGAAGCATACACCATAACCTATAAACCCAACAGGTGGGGCCAAACCATTTGAGAACATGTAGTGGGGATATCAGGAATTAGAAGCAAGTAATAATTGTCTTAACCATTTGAAGGACTCAAGGAGTTGATGGAGGATTATCTGTGTATAAAGTAATGTGTAAATAAAAGTACATGTGTATATACCTTGCTGAGAGCATCATTTATGAAACTAAAACTCACGTGACAGAGTCTTACCCACAAGTTAATGTACCTCTTGGGAAATGGCAGTGTGAAAGCAAAAAGACTTGCCAGTCCACCACATAACAAACCACACAAAACTATTGAATATAGTTTTTTTTCTTTGTTAATTCACAGTGCACTTTGTTGAGAATAGAAATAGTCATGTTTCTTTCCTTGTGCCTGTCTAAAACCATAGTTCACTCACCTCAGGAGTTAGCTGTCCTATTGTCCTATTGATTCCTGGCCCTGACAGCATTGTACTTCGTCTAAAAGTTCCTGTAATCAAATCAAGCCATAATAATAAGCAAAGTGATAGTATTAAAATTAACAAGTTTTGTATCTATTATGATGAAAGTTCAAAATAATTCTATAGTAAGAGGTCTCACCTGGTCGAAGTTCCTCAGCAAAAGCACGAGGTGCACTAGGCCTGTCATGTGGCAAGGAAGGAGCAGAAGAACTCCCACGTGAATTCCGTTCACAAGACAAGGCATTCATCCTAGCTTGTGTGGCTATGATACCTCCAATAGAGTCTCTTAATGTATGCCAAGTTGGATGTCCAGAGCTGAACTGGGAGCCAGGAAGATTACTTCGATCATTGCCACCAGTAGGGCGAACAGGGTTGGTAAGTATCATAGTTGTCCCATTTCTCAAATGAGCAACTGAAGTGACATAATTTCGAGAAGGTGCAAGTACAGTGGTAGCCACTGTTGCTGGACTACTCTGCACCACTGTTGCATTAGTAGAAGTGCTATTACCTCCAGTACATACTGGCAATGAATGGGTAACAACATTAGATTGGTCTGTAGAATCTGTATGGTTTCCTATAGAGGAAGTAGAAAGGTTACTGTTTGTGTCTGGCTGAATACTTGAGGAGGAACTTGTACTGGCTGCTGTCCTATCTTCATTATTTTGCCTTGCTGGAACAGTGCCGGTCCTCTGGTGGCTGCCATTTCTACTAGATTCACCCATGTCCATTGGATCTGTTCCTCTATCAGTCTGCAAAATGGAGTTAGCTTTAGAATAATGGATCTCGGTGAACAAAAATTATGATTTAATTGCCAGAAAATTGCTTTTTCCAATTTGTATGTCAACTACTTATTTTGTAAAGTAGTGACAAATAATAAACAGCTATTAGCTGTGTGAAATATTACTGATCTCAAGCAAAATTACTTCATTCAGTAATTATTTATTTTTAAAGAAAATGAAAGCAAACCAAACTCAAAGAATTGTGTACTAAGTCACAATATATATACCACCAGTGAAATATTTAAGAAAAGCTAAACAGAATTTCAAGATACACTATAGTGCAAGGTGCCATATAATGAGGATAACCTGGTAGTTTTACAGTATATTAACACACTATTTGTTATAATATGATATCGAAATAAAATTGTCTTAGTCTAAGTATCTATGCTGTCCATGGATATTGTGTATTCTCTGTGGTGAATAAAACAGATGATGTCCTGTTGCATTCTTGCTTAACCGCTAAACGGACGTGTTTTAATAGGTTATGGGCCCAGACTGTGCCCCAGAGTTATTTTCTTCGCTATTCCAGTAAACAGAATATGGAAAAGTAGTAATCTTATAAATAATTAGTTACGCGCTCGAAGATGGCTTCGAATTTTGTAGTTAACGTGCCTAAGCTTAAAGGCAGAGACAACTACGATGTATGGGCTTTTGCAGCGGAGAATATGTTGGTGTTAGAAGGCATGTCCGGCTTAATACAGGAAGAAGGAAGTACTAGTACTGCAGCCGCAGATGATGCAAAGGCGAAAGCGAAGCTGATTCTTACAATTGATCCAGCGTTGTATGTGCACGTAAAGCAAGCTAAAACAACGAAGGAGCTATGGGCGCAGCTTAAAACTTTGTTTGACGATTCCGGGTTTACACGAAGAATAACCTTACTTCGTCATCTTATATCAATCAGACTTGATAATTGTGATTCAATGACGTCGTATGTGACAGATATTTTTGAGACATCGCAAAGATTAAGTGGAACTGGATTTGATATAAACGACGAATGGATTGGCTCGTTGTTACTGGCAGGTTTACCAGAACGATTTTCACCTATGATCATGGCGATTGAACATTCCGGCATTCCTATTACGGCGGATGTTATCAAGTACAAAATTGATCGATATGGAAATTTCAGATTTGAATGAATCAGAGACAAAAACCGCTTTCGCTTCCAAAGGTTGGCTGAACCATAGAAGCAAGACTGCCAACAGACAAAACAAAAGCGGAAATTACATCGCGGAAAAGTCAAATGTCAAAATGACAGGAGTTAAATCCATCACTTGTTACAGGTGTAAACGGAGTGGGCATTACAGGAATCAATGTCCATTGCTGGTGAAATCAGATGAACCTAAACAATCCAGTGTGTTTAGTGTTGTTTTTCTATCCGGCAAGTTTGGTAAACAAGATTGGTATATTGACTCCGGCGCAAGTTCTCATATGACGCCAAATGAACATTGGATAAAAAATGCATTGTATTCGTCAAGTGAACCAGAAGTTATTATCGCTGACAAAACCAAAGTACCTGTGCTGTGTACCGGCGATGTAGAAATAACTTCAGATTGTGGTTATGATATTACTGTGAAAAATGCATTGTGTGTGCCAAGTCTGACGACTAACCTCTTATCAGTGAGTGAACTCATAAAGAACGGTAATAAAGTTCAATTTCGATTCACACAATTGTTTCATACATAATATGAACGGTGAATTCAGTGGGCTATAGGAGAACTTATTTGTGGTGTTTACAAGTTGAAGGTAAAACATAAAATGAATAAGTGAGCACAGTTTATTGGCTGCTCCTGTGTTAAATGATGGTTATATGTGGCACCGAAGACTCAGTCATATAAATAGTGCAGATATGAATAAAATGAAGTCTGTAGTGGTTGATGGACTTAGTTATCCGGATAATTTTCAAACGGGGAAAAAACAGTTGTATCGTGTGCTGTGAGGGAAAACAGTCAAGACTTCCGTTCAAAAATATTTGAGAAAGAAGTACAGAGACATTGCAGATTATACATGCTGATGTGTGTGGCCCAATGGAACATAAATCCTTAGGTGGTGCACGATATTTTTTATTGCTGGTGGATGACTTCAGTCGCATGGCATTTATTTACTTCTTGAAAGCTAAAGGTGAAGTATTTAGCAGATTTAAAGAATTTAAAGCCTTGGTAGAAAACCAAAAGAATTAAGAAAATTAAAATATTTCGCACTGATAATGGCTTTGAATTTTGTAATAATGAGTTTACAGATTTTCTGAAGAAAGAAGGTATTATTCATCAGAAAAGTAACCCTTACACCCCAGAACAAAATGATTTGTGTGAAAGACTGAATCGCTCAATAGTTGAGAAAGCAAGATGTATGTTGTTTGATGCAAAGCTAGATAAAAGGTTTTGGGGAGAAGCAGCAAACACAGATGTGTACTTAAAAAACAGAGCAATTGCATCAGGAACTCAAGACAAGACACCATATGAATTGTGGTATGGCAAGAAACCTGATGTAAGCCATATTCGTATATTTGGCAGTGATGTAATGGTCCATGTTCCCAAAGAAAAACGTTTAAAGTGTGACAAAAAGTCACAAAAACACATTCTTGTTGGATATTCAGAAAATATAAAAGGTTATAGAATTTATGACTACAAGAAGAAGAATATATTAATATGCAAGGATGTGGTTATTATAGAGAGTAGAAAAGAGAAGAAATAAGTGTTTCAGTGGGGGAGTCTGGTCAAGAAGGACAATTGACAGTAACAGACAAACCAGAATTACTGAAATCAGTTTCAGTGGGGGAAGTCTGCTCAAGAAACAGTTGACAGGAACAGGCAAACCAGAATTACTGAAATCATCTCAATCAGACTATGCTGAAGTAGAAGGTCAAGATAACTTGGAAGAAAGTACTGCAGCTGAGAGTGTGGAAATTAAGAAATTGCCTAAAAGAATAAGGAAACCGCTTCAGAGATATGGTACAACTTTATTAAGTGTGGTCCTGTAAAGAAGAAGGCAGCTGTGTTCCAGATGATATCACCAGAGAATTCCAGCAAGTGATGCAGAAGATGAAGGCAGTTATGGTCAGACAGGAGCATCGCATCCAAGCCCTGGAGGCAAGGCTGATGGCTTCAACAGCAAGTGCAGTACAAGTGGGTATTTGAATAAGAAAGGTTGAAAGTGTGATACCGTGCTAGGTCAGTGTGTCAATGTTTTTGCCAAATAGCAGGTGTAGATTATCTTGAAACCTTTTAATTGGTGGTTAGACACTTTACATTGTGACCTTTATTTGCAATTGGTGCACAATTATGGTTAGGTATCTAGCATTTAAAAGATATTTACATGCATTTACCTGAGGGTTACAAAGTACATAATTGTGATAGCATGTTTTGAAATTGAAAAGGTAGAATTACAAGGATTTGTAGAAGCTGACTGGGCAACTAACACTATAGACAGATGGTCTTATACAGGTTTGTGTTTTTTAATGTCTGGTTCTGCTATTTCATGGGAAAGAAGAAAAAAAAAAAAACTGTAGCTCTCTCATGCACTGAAGCAGAATATATGGCTTTGTCAGATGCTTCTAGAGAGGCAGTATATTTAAGAAATCTGTTATTTGAAATCACGGGCAATTTGTGTATGATTACTATCTTTAGTGACAGTCAGAGTGCATTGAAGCTTACAAGTAATCAGCAAATACACAAGAGGTCTAAACATATTGATGTTCGTTACCATTTTGTCCGTGATGCTGTATTAAATAAATATATTAAACTTGAATACATGGAAACTGCTGAAATGCCAGCTGACTTGCTCACTAAAGCTCTTTGTGCCTTCAAACATTACAAACTTATGAACAAAATAGGATTATTAAGTAATATATTGTAATGTTCTGTGAGGCTGTAACTTATTCCGATATAGTGGGGGTGTTATAATATGATATCGAAATAAAATTGTCTTAGTCTAAGTATCTATTCTGTCCATGGATATTGTGTATTCTCTGTGGTGAATAAAACAGACGATGTCCTGTTGCATTCTTGCTTAACCGCTAAACGGACCTGTTTTAATACTATTCAATAACAGATGGGGAATGAAATTGGTCATGTTCTCTCTCAAGAATTCATTCAAATTTTAAACAGAACACATACTTCAGATGAAAGTAGGTACGAAAACCAGAAACGCAAAAAAATTACAATATTTCGGTTAAAAAACCATGGCCCACTGCATAGGCCACCTTGTGTGTACACTAGGGTGTCCTGTCGATGTATGATAAAAAAAATTTCAAGCTACATTATCGCAAGAGGTAGCAAAATTTGCGTAATTTAACACAGAGTATGAAAAAGGTAAAAAAAAAACTTGAAATGCGTGTCATCTTGAGGGCTCTACCACTCTTTGAAGTTTTGTAAATTTTATGTTTTTACAGACTTAAACCGTATGCATAAAATAATACAAAAATCAAGTTTAAATGGTATTTTATTATTGAAATTAATGAAACAAAACACAAGAAAACAAAATAAATAAATTAGAGCTCATAATTAATGACAAAAACTTAGAATTTAAACTTATTTTTATGTCCAAAATTTGGCATTTCTGCTCGAGATTGCAACCTGGTTCTAATAAAAACCATCTCTTGAAGTAGCGTCAGTTACACTTTGTGAGGCCTCTGTCACCAGTTTCACACATCTTTCCACCGATTGTGTGTGACAAGGAAACTCAGTAGTTTCCAAGCTCTTATCTTTTGCCATGATTTGAAGGTCCTCATTAGAAATATTTCTAAGAACTAGTGGTGCTGTAACCTGACACTCGTGTCACACAATAATTGTGGTGTAATCTTTAGCAGAGAAGTTAATTTTTGGTGGTTTAAATACCCTGTGTTTAATGCTACTTTCAGCTTCTCTCGCTTTTATTATTCTTCCCAATGCCAGCTCCCGAATGTGGTCTCTATCATCAAACAACATATTGACAAGTAGGTTTTCTGGGTGCGTAAAAAAAGCATTTCTTTTGATCACAGAATCTACAACAGATCTAAGATTTTCGGGTAAAAATCGAGAGAACATAATCAATTGAAAAAGATTTTTGGCTCAGTCTTTAAAAGACATCTTTTTCTTGATTAAGAACCAAATACTTTAATCACGTAGTTGAGTAACATTTTCAAATTTCAAATGACTTTGCTGCCCTTATTGACTCTTCAACTCGTCTCTGCTGCTATTTCATTAATCTAGCTGTTTCTTTCTTATCAACACCGCTACTAACCATTTTCCTGTCATTTCTTTGATCCAACAAAAAACTTCTCTCATTGATGGGAACTTTCTTAGGTTTCAAACACGAACAAGATTCAAATGAAGTGCATTTACAAGCAGCAATGTCGAAAAGTTTCTCAGATGATTCTAAAAAACACTTCAGTTTGCTTTCGAAACTATAATTTCGTTTGCTTTTGGGGTATCTTTTCAAATTTACGTACTGTTCTAAATAGGATTTCAGTAATTGAATAACTCGTTCCTTAGTTAAGATTGGAATTGAAGCTTTGGTCTAAATATGGTGATCTTTTCAGAAACAATCGCATATATACCTGAATTAAATGGATCCTTTTTTCCATTCTGCTTCAATTTCAGGTCGTTCTTGACAAATAAAATACATTTAATGACGTCCCTTATAGTTGGTAGCTGCCGATCGTCACATTCTTTGTATGGTTCCAATATAGCACAAGTAGTCTCACTACGCCTCGATCTCATTCTTTAAAAATCACAAAATTAACTTGTAACACTAACGAACGCAACTATATGTAAAACTATAAAAATGCATTACTTTTAATGCTATAAAGCATTAAAATTACTTTTGCTACGAAGAAAACACTCGCGAGTCAAGTCAACATTGTCCTCGATACAAATTGAAACTTGACGGTATTTGCAGGTTGAAACCTAACAAATTCAAAGTCGTCGGTAACGTGTCATTGCATGCAAATCGAAACATCGTGTATGTATTACACCTAAATAGAACAATAAAGTAAATACTTTTTTATATTTAGTCCAAGAGCCGAAATTAAGGAAAGCGAAATACCACCAAAAAAACATCAATTTTTCAAAATTTTGAAGTTCAGTAGAACCCTAAAGACATAATTTTATTTTATTTTCAAAATCATTTTGGTAATCTACGACCAATTACGCTTATTTTAAGAGGTCTTGCGTAATGGAAAACATAAAAAAATATTTTTGGGACACCCTAGTGTACACCCCTCCTTGCCAAATGGTGCAGTCCTATTTAAATTAATAAGATTTTTAAACTGAAATATTGTAAAGTATGTTTGTACAGTGCCACAGTATCTCCTGAAATATAAAAATTTTTGGCAGCAAACTGTTACTTTTATTTGCTTTTCAAGCAGTACCTTGCTTATTTATTGAAACTAAATGTTTTATTCATCATAATGCTACCAATGTAATGTATCATACAAGTAACTAAATGCACACACATTTCACTTACTTTTATTTGTGATAATGTGTTCATGTAAAGACTCGGGAGTCGTAGGCCAGTGAAGCGAGAAACCATTGTACATTAAGAGGGACCAACTATCAATAGTGTACACTGGCAGGATACACGAATATTTATGTCCCCTTATATTCATGACATATAGATGAATTGTTTGGATTCACAGCCACACGAAGGGCAGCCTCTTAATCCAGAAAAAAAAAAAAAAAAAAACAGATTGTAAAAGTGCCTGGCCTAACTGGCAGTCAGCGCACAGACAGAGAGTAGTGTACTAGGTTACACACTATCAGAAGGCATACAGCACATATCTTGGACACATAATTTAATTTAATTGCACTGCAGTGGCAATTTCCTTACACACCCATATTCCCCTTTGTTCCTGCACCCGCCTACATTTGCCCTCTACAAATTTCAACTTTAAATTGTTTCAACTCTTTTGGTTAATTATTCATCATATATCGTGGTAACTTATTCCAATCCACGACACCTTAACCTAAAAAGGAGAACCTTCATACAATCTAGTGCCTCAAATCGAGTGCCAGCTTGTGGTCATGGTCATCTTTTCCCTTCCATGCATCGCTTTTAATTCCTACACAAATATCTTTCCATGCCTCATCACCAATATACGCCTTGTACACTGCCATGACTTTCTTCACCTTCCTCCTGTCTTCCCATGAACCCCATTCCAGCTCTTTTATCATACCTGTTGCTAATCGCGTTCTACGGTAATTTCCAGAAACAAATCTAGCAGACCATTTTTGCACCCTCTCCAACTGCTGTATTTGATACCCAAAATAGTCCCACGCTATACCACCATAATCAAGCCTTGGTCTGACCGAAGTATTGTAACTCAATTCATTTACTTCTCACGTACATCCACTCATCACTCTCTCCAACAAGTGCAGAATTTTGAAACCTTTGCCTACTAACTTTCCAGTGTGCCCCGCCAAGTTTGCCATCTTTTAACTGCTTAATGTCTCTTAACAGCGAGGTCTTTAGAGACGGGACTTGCTATCAAATGTTACGCCAATATATTTACATTTCCGGTCTTCAACATGCAATTCTTTCACCACCTTATAATCATAATCAACCTTTAGTTTTTTATCTGTGTATCTAACAAGCTGACTCTTCTTTGCATTTATCTTCATTCCATGTTTACCAACCCAAATAGATATCCCATCCAGATTATCCTGTAGCTGTTTAAAGTCTTCTACTATTTTGATCCTTTTATATAGTATTAAGTCATCTGCAAACAATCTAATTTCTGATAGTAAACAATCAACAGAATAATGAGTAGCAATAGTCCCAATACAGTAACCTGTGACGCGCCCATTTTTACTTCCACTTCTTTTGATACTGCATTTCCTACCCTAACCTTTTGTATTCTGGCTTTTTTAAAATTCTTCTACCCAACAAATCCAATCCAATCGCTTTTACCTTATTTACTACCATTTTACGACTCACTCTGTCAAAAAGCCTTTGAAATATCTAGTGCTACACTATCAACTTGGTCTCCCTTGTCCATTTCATCCGAAATTTCTTCCATATATTCCACCAACTGAGATTCACATGAACATCCTCGCCTACAGACATGTTGACTACTTGAACACCACTTATGCTCCTGATGTGGTTGCATATCAATCTCTCCATTAATTTACCTACCATTGATGTCAAACTGTTTGGCCTATAATTTTCGACTATTTCTCATCCCTCCTTTATGTACCGGCACTACTATTGCACTCTTCCAGTCCTCTTGTAAGCAGCAAGTATCCAGACTCAATTTTAATAATTATTCGAGATAAGGTACAATGTCACATCCTGCTATCTTTAAGACATCTGTAGTAATATTATCTACACCAACCACTTTACGATTTTTCCGCTTTCTAAGCTCCTACATGATAGCCTCAATATGAATTTCAAATTTTTGGGTCTGCTCATTTCTAATTGTGTTTATAATATAGGCAATTGGCAATAGTAGAGACAAAACAAGATGAGTGAATAATAATTTCAAGACTTTTGTTCACCAATGTGCAATGTAGTGTAAAACAATTCAGCAGATGGAAAATTGCGAAATCCAGAAGAAACTGTTGGTTACAAGCTATGTGGCAAAGTGCTGCGAATATGCCAGAAATATTACAGCGACTCACCTAAACTTCAAGAGAATACATAGTGAGATAGTGTTTAGAGATGTGTGCAGGACCCTTTACAGCAGTGAGCTGTGACTTCAGAGTTGGAGGGAAGAATGGTTCTTTCAATTATAGTCTTTTGAACATAGCACAGAATAGCTGATGTTAACACATCGGGCTTGGTCTTGAGGTTTCAACTGTGAAGCATGTAAATGATAGCATTGACAGTATGTCACTTAAAATTAAAAATTTGTCATTGTGTGTTCAGGCTCACTGGAATTGAGCAACAGAATTTAATACTGACACACCACTAATGGAAGCCACAAGGACAGCAAACAACACATGCCACACATCACAGACTGAGATTGCTGGCTTATCGTTATGGAATTGACCATTGCAAAGTGACTCCAGGCATCAACCTTGCCTACCTTACTGAAAACACTGTACAATATATACAGTACTTATACACATCATACAGTATATATAGGTAACAATGGAGCGAAAGAACTGCCACGAGTTGATATTTATGTGGAAAGGAAAGATGAAATATATCCAACTCCCACCAAGGTTGAAGGGAGGAGTGCAGCAGCAACACGAAATAATACACAAAAACACAATATCTCAGGGTTAGTACTTTATCAAGTGGGATGACACACATAGCTGAGGTTGTGCCAGCCTCAAGGTTACACAGACACACACAGAATGTATTTGACCGACTAAGGTGGTGTGGGGAGCAATGGTAATACACTCACAATTATTAATCACAATAAAGAAAAATGGGACATTTAAAATGAGAAATAATGATATTTGGATAATGGAAAAAAAAGAAACTGCCGCGAGGCAATGAAAATAAGATAGGATAGGGAAAAATAAACAGATACCCGTCACTTACCAAAGGTGAAGGCAGGAGGGTGAGACAAACACGTAAAAACACAAAAATATAAACAAATTGCAAAATATTTCGACATAAGTCTTAGTCATGTGTGAGGCGAGACATATGGCAGGGGGAAAGATGTGAAAGTTATAATTTTATTTAGATTGGTTATATATGAAAATAAAGGGATATAGAAATATATATATTTAACATTTAATTAAAATTGTAATGGAGTGAACACTCCGGTGGCAATTTCCCTACACACCCATTCCTGCACCCATCTATATCTGCCCTCTACCAATTTTAACTTTAAATTCTTTCAACGTTTTTGGTCAATTATTCACCATTTCTTTTGGTACTTTATTCCAATCCCTGACACCCTTAACTAGACAACAGAATCTTCTTACACCCTTGTGCCCCAAATAGAGTGCCAGCTTGTGGTCATGGTCATATTTTCCCATCCATGCATTACTTTTCATTCTTATACCAATATCTTACCATGCCTTGTACACTCCCATAATCCTTTTCGCCCTTCTGCTGTCTTCCAATGAAACCCATTCCAGCTCTTTTATCATATCTGTTACTGATTGCATTCTGTGGTAATTTCCACAAACAAATTAACAGCCCTTTTTTGCACCCTCTCCAACTCCTGTATTTGATACTCAAAATGTGGGTCCCATACTAAACTACCATATTCAAGCAATGGTCTGACCGAAGTTTTGCAACCCAATTCCTTTACTTCTCTCGTACATCCCCTCATCACTCTCTCCAACAAGTGCAGAATTTTGAAACCTTTTCCTACAATCTGTCCAGCGTGTCCTGCGCAGTTAAGCAGGTTATCAAATGTAATGCCAAGATATTTAATTTCAGGTCTTCAACAAGCAATTTATTCCCCACCTTATAATCATAATCAACCCTTTGTTTTTTTATTTGTGTATCTAATAAGCTGATTCTTCTTTGTATTTATCTTCATCCCATGTTACCAACCCAACTAGATAACCTGTCCAGATCACCATGCAGCTGTTTACAGTCCTCTTCCGTTTTGATCCTTTTATATAGCATTAAGTCATCTACAATCAAATTTCTGATAGTAAACAATCAACACAATTATTCATTAAAATAATGAACAGCAATGGTCCCAATACGCTACCCTGTGGCACACCTATTTTTATCCCCACTTCATTTGATACTGCATTTCCTAGCCTAACTTTTTGTTTTGTACCTTTAAAAAATTCTTCTACCCAGCAAATGACTTCCTCGTCCACTCCAACAGTTTTTATGTTACTTACTAAGGTTAAATATATGAATGCTGGTGTAGCTGGAGTTTGTGTGCAACTGTTACCACAAATCTGTGTGAATGTGCTACGGCAGACTAATGATAGTAATAGTCTGATTAATGGTCAAGAGGTAGATGAAGGAAAGGTTTTTAGTTATCCCAATAATATGAAGAGATTGTCGTCAGATGAGCAGGAGAAACTAAAATGTCTAATTGAGGAATATAAGGTATCTTCACTGACAAACCAGGTTTGATTAAAAATTATGAGTGTAAGCTTACTGTAAAGTCTGAAGAACCCTTCTTTATTAAGCCGTATACAATCCTTTTGGACAAGCGAGATGAAGTAAATAATGAAATAAATCGAATGTTGGAGTGGGGGGTTATAGTGTGGTCATGGGGTCCCTGCAATAATCCTCTGGTTGTTGTTATAAAACCAGAAAATTCTGTGCGACTAGTGCTGGATGCACATACCTTAAACATTTAGTTACAGAAAGGGATCATCCTCCAACTGTCAGTGAGTTGTTACACAGATTTAAAGGGAAAAGATATATGTATTCTATCAATCTGACAGCATAATACTGGCCCTGCTTTCAGAAAAATCAAGGAAGTATACTGCCTTTCTATTTGATGGCCGTTGTTATAATTTTTAAGTATTACCATTTGGTCTAAACATTTCAGTGGTTACATTTATTCGTGCTTTGGATAGTGTATTAGGAAAGGGACTACTCAAGCAGGTAGAGATATATGTAGACAATATTCTTATAAAGTCAGAGACGCTTGAAGAACATTGGGTGCTACTTCTGAAAGTTTTAGAAGCACTGAAAAAGCGTGGTATGACTATTAAGTTAAAAAAATGTACATTTTTGCAATGGAAGGTTGAATTTTGGGGCCATCGTATTACGCCACAGAGAATCTTGCCTAGTAATGAGAAGATTAATACCATCAAAAATTTTCCCCAACCTAGAGATAGGAAGCAACTAAAGAGTTTCTTTGGATTGTGTGAATAGTATAGGAGGTTTCTTCAGGCGCAGTCTTTAAATAGTCCAGCTTTAAGAAATTTGGAAAAAACCAAAGGTACAGTTGGTGTGGACCCAAGAATGTGAAAGAGATTTTCATAAAATCAAAGCTGAATTATGTCAAGTAAATATCCTTTATTATCCAGATTGGGATCTAGATTTTTTCCTTGCAATGGATAGCTCAGATTATGGTTGGTCTAGGGGTGCATGTCTTTGAGGAGGTAGAAAGTAATGGAAAACTGGATTTGAGAACTATCGCATTTGCCAGTAGGAAATTTGTAACCAGCCAAGACTAGATACACGATTAAGGAAAGGGAGGTCTTATCTATTGTATGGGGTTTAACCAAGTTAGGTACTCGCTCTTAGGCAGAAAAATTATTGTATATATGGATCATAAGGTTCTTTCAGTTTTGTTAAAGTATAAATTAGATCACAGTTGGCTAACCCACTGGGCATTGGTTCTGCAGGAATACAATTTAGAGACTCGGTATAGTCCTGATAGTCAAAATAAAGTTGCAGATGCTTTTTCACGTTTACCATTAGGTCTAGATTCCGAAAAGAGATGCCTAGGACCACAGACTGAAGTTAGAATTGCTTATCTCAAAAGGAGTATCATATGAGACTGAAGTTAAGAATTATTTGAGACAAATTAACGATAAACAGGACAAAGATAGCAGAAGTAAAAACTAATCTTGATAACCCAGACCATAAAGATAAGCTTCAGAAGTACAATATTTTGCATGGAGGGGTATTGTTTAGAAGGACCAGTGAAGATACTGAAAGTTGGAAGTTATTATGGCTTTCAGAAAGTTTGATCGACTAGATTGTTTGGCACCACCACTATAGTTACGGGCATTATGGGCCATCCAAGTGTTACTGAGTGTTAAGGAAGGATATCTATTTCAATAATATGAAAAATTTCCAAGCTATTTAAGTCCAAAGAGCTAAAATAGATAGTGTTAAGTGAGTGGGAAAAATGCAAAAGATCATTCCAAGTGGAGTATTAGAATTGGTTTCTGCTGATGTGTTTGGCCCGCTACCCATGTCCCGGGGAGGGGTGACCCAGATTTTAGTTCTATTTGACGTTTTTTTCTAATTTTGTTACACTTTAATCAATCAAGAAATCCAATGTAACAATTTTGGTTAGGAAAGTAATTGATAAATAATGATAAATAATCTCAGAAACTATGTAAATTTAGGAGGATACTCTCCAACAATGCCCCGCAGTTTACTAGTAAAGTAAGAGTACGAAAACTCGAACAGGAAGGGATAGAAGTTGTACATACTTCAGCTTATCATCCGACAGGAAATCCCACAGAGCACCTAATGAGGGAAATAGGACATTGGTTTAGGACATGTTGTACGGACCAACATAGTAAGTGGGCTTATGAAGTAGAAAACTTTGAGTAAGTAATTAATTCCATTCCTAGTGATACAACTGATATACCACCTAGTGAACTGATGTTTAAGAAACCAGCTGACAGATTAATACAAGAATGTGTTAGTTTTCCAAATAAAAAGAGTTTTAATTATGAAGAAAAGGTAGCTTTAGCTCTTAAAAATTTAAAGGAGAAGGCAATAAGGAGAAAAAAAACATGACAAAGGTCAAAAGTGTACAAAGTTGGGGACTTAGTGTTAGTGGAAGTTCATAGCAAGTCATCAGCTTTGCGCCAGAAGGATCCTAAATTTAATCGTTTGTGTGAAGGACCATTCAAGGTAGAGACTATACCACGCAATAACTCGTATGAGCTAATAGACCCAGAGAGTGGTAAATGTACAGGTGTATATATTGCTGAAGCCCTCAAACCATATTACGAATGAGAGCTCACTTATGAGAGAGTCACTACATGTAAATAGATGATTTGTAAATAAGATTGTGTCATTAAAATGTATATAGACAGTTGAATTGTGTAATTGTGGCAGGCTCGGATGTGACCACATCTTTCCCCCTGCCATATGTCTCGCCTCCTACATGAGTAAGACTAAAAAGTCGAAATATTGTGTAATTCTTTTGTATTTGTGTTTTTACGTGTTTCGCCCTCCTGCCTTCATCTGTGGTAAGTGACGGGTAACTGTTTTTTTCCCTATCCTATCTTATTTTCAGTGCCTCGCGGCAGTTTCTTTGTTTCCTTTATCCAATATTTGTACTTCAGATAATATGCTAAGTATAATGGGATAGATGTTAAAAATGTAATAATTCAGATGTATAAAGCCACCTGAAACAGTTCTGTCTAGTGACTTTTGGTGTTTTCATGGCTTGTCTGTGGCTACCACTGATCAGTTGTCAAAGTGAACAAACTGTTGTTATAAACAAGCAGACAGCAAGTGTGTAGCTTATAGTGAATGAATGACTTGTAGCTTAGGATTAAGGTGAAGGAATTAAATGTTTGTTTAATAAAACAGTTACTAAGAAAATGATTGGATCTATAAATAGATATTTATTTATTGTAACCAGAATAAGTGTTATTATCTAGGTACAGATGTTTGTAATGAAGGATTGTATATCTGGATTGTATAGTTGTAAAAGTTATTATGATTGATTAAATGTGATCTGTTTATATTGACCTTATGTGTACATACAACCTGGCTAACTTCATGCAGGATTCAATCAATTTTAACTATGTAAAATCAAGTGAATCCTTGAAAGGGGTTGTAACAGCCCTCAAACCCAGATTTTAAATAAAATTGTATTTTATGAATTATTTGTAGCAAGATAAGGGTTGAGTAAATATTATTTTGTATGTTTGTCTTGCAATTTATTCTAAATCGGTGTAACTGAACTTATTTTCATGAAAAGAAATTATCTGAATACTACTTAATATGTTCAAGGACAGAATTATGCAAGAAAAATTGATTAAATGTTTTAATTTCATGTATTAAGGTGAGCTACAATGTTTAGAGGAAAATTTACAACAGTTTACACCGATCTATAAAACAACAAAACAAGGACTTAATAACAGCAAAGAAAATGGCTAAAGATGGGTTTATGAGGAGTATTGTCAGTGCAGGAGGACCATTGACCGATGCATCTAGAAATTTCTACGTCTATATCAGGAAACTGAGGGGAAGGGAGGGTGTAGAGACACTTATAGATAAGGATGGAGAAGAAGTTACTGACGATTTGAAAAAGGCAAAGACTTTAAGTAACTGGTTCAGTGAAAGCATTAGGGACAATGAATCAGAAACAGGAGGGTCTAATTCGGAGAACGAGCTTAACAACACAATTAGAAATGATGATAGTAAAAAATTTGATATCCATCCTGAGGAAATCATGAAGGAAATAAGAAAGCTGAAAAAAAATAAAGGGGCTGGTGAAGATAATATTAATACAGATATCTTAAAGATAGCCGGATGTGACATTGTACCTTATCTTGAAATATTATTTAAATTGAGTCTAGACACTTGCTGCTTACCACAGGACTGGAAAAGTGCAATAGTAGGACCGCTACATAAGGGAGGGGTGAGAAATAGAGTTGAGAATTACAGGCCAATCAGTTTGACATCAGTGGTAGGTAAATTAATGGAAAGATTGATATGCAACCACATCAGAAATATATGTGAGGAATGTAAGTGGTTTTCAAGCAGGCAACATGGTTTCAGGCAAGGATATTCATGCGAATCTCAGTTGGTGGGATATATGCAAGATATTTCAGATGAAATGGACAAGGGAGGCCAAATTGATAGTGCAGCACTAGATCTGTCTAAGGCATTTGACAGAGTAAGCCATAAAATGATAGTAAATAAGGTAAAAACCATTGGAGTGGATGAGAAAGTCATTTGCTTTGTAGAAGAATTTTTAAAAGGTAGAAAACAGAAAGTTAGGGTAGGAAATGTAGTATCAAAAGAAGTGGAAGTAAAAATCGGTGTGCCACAGGGTAGTGTATTGGGACCATTGCTATTCATTATTCTAATGAATAATTGTGTTGATTGTTTACTATCTGAAATTAGATTGTTTGGAGATGACATAATGCTGTATAAAAGAATCAAAACGATAGAGGATTGTAAACAGTTGCAGGGTGATCTGGACAGGATATCTAATTCGGTTGGTAAACATGGAATGAAGATAAATGCAAAGAAGAGTCAGCTTATTAGATACACAAATAAAAAACCAAAGGTTAATTATGAATATAAGGTGGGGAAAGAATTGCTTGCTGAAGACTTGAAATGTAAATATCTTGGAATTAATTTTGATAACAAACTTAACTGGACTGGACACATAGGACAGGTGGTAGGAAAAGGTTTCAAAGTTCTGTACTTGTTGGAGAGAGTGATGAGGGGATGTACGAGAGAAGTCAAGGAATTGGGTTACAAAACTTTGGTCAGACCATTGCTCGAATATGGTAGTGTAGTATGGGACCCTCATTTTACGTATCAAATACAGGAGTTGGAGAGGGTGCAAAAAAGGGCTGCTAGATTTGTTTCTGGAAATTATCGCAGAATCAGTGACGGATATGATAAAGGAGCTGGAATGGGATTCATTGCAAGACAGGGGAGGATGAGGAGGGTCATGGGAGTGTACAGGGCATATACTGGTGATGAGGCATGGAAAGATATTGGAGTAGGTATGAAAAGTAATTCATGGAAGGGAAAAGATGACCATGACCACAAGCTGACACTCGATTTCAGACACAAGGGTGTGGGAAGATTCTCTTTTTTAGGTAAGGGTGTCAGGGATTGGAATGAGTTACCAAGAGAAATGATGAATAATTTACCGAAAACTTTGAAATAATTTAAAGATAAAATTTGTAGAGGGCAAATGTAGGTAGGTGCAGGATAGGGGGAAGATGGGTGTGTAGGGAAATTGCCACCGGAGCCTGTGCTCCATTGCAATTAAATTAAATTAAATAATTGGGTGTGTAAATATCTAATTTTCGTTTCTGTGCATTTTGTAATGATTGTAATTGATTCTGATTGTTTTTCATATGTTTTTAATTGTTTAAGTATTTTAAAGTTCAAGAAACAGCTGTCGGAAGCCTTTCTAATATTCTGGAATTTTCTATGAAACTTCTATAAGCAATCAGCAGAGACGAGTTTTGAAACAGTTTTACTTGAGCAAAGGGAACAGTTTTTACATATGCAAGAAGTCTTGTATTTCAGTACTATATAGCAGTATTGTCTTTGAAAGCAGTATTTAGTACAATCGCTGGAGCTTGTGTTTACATGTGCAACCAATATCGTTGGAGTCTGATGTCTTCTGGAATTAAACAAAGTTAAATCTGTATCTTGGACAAATTATTTTAAACATATATAATAATCCACGAGATAACTATCAATATTATTAGTTGCTTAGCCATATGACAAATAAATAAATAAATAATAAATAAACTATCAATATGAAGACTCTCAAACATCACAGTACCCAGGTCTTCCAACACATCATCTATATGACCAAACCTATCATCACAACCCCCACTGACGCCACCACCTCTTCACCCCTTCACAACACTCTCTGTGCCATTTTATGTACTGTCAACATCGGCCTCAATGCCTGTTGTATTGCCTGCCCAGCCTGACCATTCCAGATACTGAACCTATTCTAGAAAAAATATTACCCAAAAAGGGGAAAAAAAGGAATAACAAGTGATAACTGTGCTGCAATTGATACAGCCTTTATTGAATATTTCCAGGTCAAAAAAGAGGGGACAAAGCGGTTTGCTCTCTGTTGGCCTGACATGATGCTTATGACAGATGCTGAACTTAGATCATTTAAACAAAATAATTCGCTCTAAATCTATGAAATACTTTGAATTATCTCTATCAAATTCCCTACACGAGCAATAGGTTTACAGCCTGCAAGTCATACCACTTTATCAACATATACTGGACCATCTAACGAACTTTTCGAGGATTCTAGTTCATAAAATGGAACAAAACCTTACTGCCTGATGGCTCTATGAATAAACCAAGCAACAATGAAAAATGTTTCACGTAATTATGAAAATTTGATTTACACTTGAAGTTGACTTATGAAATATATATCTTCATATTGAAAAAATTGAAATAAAAAACAGTTGTCAAATATTATCTTTGTTTTGTAATAAATTCTTACCTTAATGTAATTAATATTCTTCCCTCTCCCATTACACATTCCCTCATGTTTGTATTTTGCTGGTGATTCACAGGAAAATAATTTTTGGAATTAAATAACCCACCTGAATCATATGGGAATTATGCAAACACGATTACATCTGTCATGAAATGATTACACAAACATAATCCTAATTAGAAAATACCATAAAACTACTCTTTAAATAAACATCGAGTTCTTCTTATTTGTCTTAAAATACTTCTTAGGCACGTGGTGTGTTTACAGCTCATTGTCAGGAATACGTTTTTTATGTATCCTATGCCTTGCAAGCATTTCATGTGAACTTGAACCTCCCAAAGTAGCATTCAATGTGCTTTTAGAAATAGGCCGAAAAGGTTGTGTACCTAGTTTTGTCACACACATTCATTAGGATTTTATTCTGATTTAGAAATGTCAAATTTAAGTGAAGAAGAGGCCTTGGTTATGTACTTCTATTTTACTGAAATGCAAATGAGGAAGAAGAGGCTGTATAGGGTGAGTATTCATTGCTGCAACTGTACTAGAAGAATCAGAGACCAAATTTAATTCATTGTATTGAATGTCAAAAGATCAAGCTTCCGTAAATTATTTTCCTGTGAATCACCAGCAAAATACAAACATGAGGGAATGTGTAATGGGAGAGGGAAGAATATTAATTACATTAAGGTAAGAATTTATTACAAAACAAAGATAATATTTGACAACTGTTTTTTATTTCAGTTTTTTCAATATGAAGATATATATTTCATAAGTCAACTTTAAGTGTAAATCAAATTTTCATAATTACGTGAATCATTTTTCATTGTTGTTGGTTTATTCATAGAACCATCAGGCAGTAAGGTTTCGTTCCATGTTATGAACTAGAATCCTCGAAAAGTTCGTTAGATGCCCCAGTATATGTTGATAAAGTGGTATGACTTGCAGGCTGTAAACCTATTGCTCGTGTAGGGAAGTTGATAGAGATAACTCAAAGTATTTCATAGATTTAGAGCGAATTATTTTGTTTAAATGATCTAAGTTCAGCATCTGTCATAAGCATCATGTCAGGCCAACAGAGAGCAAACCGCTTTGTCCCCTCTTTTTTGACCTGGAAATATTCAATATAGGCTGTATCAATTGCAGCACAGTTATCACTTGTTATTCCTTTTTTTCCCCTTTTTGGGTAATATTTTTTCTAGAATAGGTTCAGTATCTGGAATGGTCAGGCTGGGCAGGCAATACTACAGGCATTGAGGCCGATGTTGACAGTACATAAAATGGCACAGAGAGTGTTGTGAAGGGGTGAAGAGGTGGTGGCGTCAGTGGGGGTTGTGATGATAGGTTTGGTCATATAGATGATGTGTTCGAAGACCTGGGTACTGTGATGTTTGAGAGTCTTCATATTGATAGTTTATTTATTATTTATTTATTTATTTGTCATATGGCTAAGCAACTAATAATATTGATAGGTATCTCGTGGTTTATTATATATGTTTAAAATAATTTGTCCAAGATACAGATTTAACTTTGTTTATTTCCAGAAGACATCAGACTCCAACGATATTGGTTGCACATGTAAACACAAGCTCCAGTGATTGTACTCAATACTGCTTTCAAAGACAATACTGCTATATAGTACTGAAATACAATACTTCTTGCAGATGTAAAAACTGTTCCCTTTGCTCAAGAAAAACTGTTTCAAAACTCGTCTCTGCTGATTGCTTATAGAAGTTCCATAGAAAATTCCAGAATATTACAAAGGCTTCCGACAGCTGTTTCTTGAACATTAAAATACTTAAACAATTAAAAACAAATGAAAAACAATCAGATTCAATTACAATCATTACAAAATGCACAGAAACGAAAATTAGATATTTACACACCCAATTATTTAATTTAATTTAATTGCAATGGAGCACAGGCTCCGGTAGCAATTTCCCTACACACCCATCTTCCCCCTATCCTGCACCTACCTACATTTGACCTCTACAAATTTTATCTTTAAATTCTTTCAAAGTTTTCGGTAAATTATTCATCATTTCTCTTGGTAACTCATTCCAATCCCTGACACCCTTACCTAAAAAAGAGAATCTTCCCACACCCTTGTGTCTGAAATCGAGTGCCAGCTTGTGGTCATGGTCATCTTTTCCCTTCCATGAATTACTTTTCATACCTACTCCAATATCTTTCCATGCCTCATCGCCAGTATATGCCCTGTACACTCCCATGACCCTCCTCATCCTCCCCTGTCTTGCAATGAATCCCATTCCAGCTCCTTTATCATATCCGTCACTGATTGCATTCTGCGATAATTTCCAGAAACAAATCTAGCAGCCCTTTTTTGCACCCTCTCCAACTCCTGTATTTGATACGTAAAATGAGGGTCCCATACTACACTACCATATTCGAGCAATGGTCTGACCAAAGTTTTGTAACCCAATTCCTTGACTTCTCTCGTACATCCCCTCATCACTCTCTCCAACAAGTACAGAACTTTGAAACCTTTTCCTACCACCTGTCCTATGTGTCCAGTCCAGTTAAGTTTGTTATCAAAATTAATTCCAAGATATTTACATTTCAAGTCTTCAGCAAGCAATTCTTTCCCCACCTTATATTCATAATTAACCTTTGGTTTTTTATTTGTGTATCTAATAAGCTGACTCTTCTTTGCATTTATCTTCATTCCATGTTTACCAACCGAATTAGATATCCTGTCCAGATCACCCTGCAACTGTTTACAATCCTCTATCGTTTTGATTCTTTTATACAGCATTATGTCATCTCCAAACAATCTAATTTCAGATAGTAAACAATCAACACAATTATTCATTAGAATAATGAATAGCAATGGTCCCAATACACTACCCTGTGGCACACCGATTTTTACTTCCACTTCTTTTGATACTACATTTCCTACCCTAACTTTCTGTTTTCTACCTTTTAAAAATTCTTCTACAAAGCAAATGACTTTCTCATCCACTCCAATGGTTTTTACCTTATTTACTATCATTTTATGGCTTACTCTGTCAAATGCCTTAGACAGATCTAGTGCTGCACTATCAATTTGGCCTCCCTTGTCCATTTCATCTGAAATATCTTGCATATATCCCACCAACTGAGATTCGCATGAATATCCTTGCCTGAAACCATGTTGCCTGCTTGAAAACCACTTACATTCCTCACATATATTTCTGATGTGGTTGCATATCAATCTTTCCATTAATTTACCTACCACTGATGTCAAACTGATTGGCCTGTAATTCTCAACTCTATTTCTCACCCCTCCCTTATGTAGCGGTCCTACTATTGCACTTTTCCAGTCCTGTGGTAAGCAGCAAGTGTCTAGACTCAATTTAAATAATATTTCAAGATAAGGTACAATGTCACATCCGGCTATCTTTAAGATATCTGTATTAATATTATCTTCACCAGCCCCTTTATTTTTTTTCAGCTTTCTTATGTCCTTCATGATTTCCTCAGGATGGATATCAAATTTTTTACTATCATCATTTCTAATTGTGTTGTTAAGCTCGTTCTCTGAATTAGACCCTCCTGTTTCTGATTCATTGTCCCTAATGCTTTCACTGAACCAGTTACTTAAAGTCTTTGCCTTTTTCAAATCATCAGTAACTTCTTCTCCATCCTTATCTATAAGTGTCTCTACACCATCCCTTCCCCTCAGTTTCCTGATATAGCCGTAGAAATTTCTAGATGCATCAGTCAATGGTCCTCCTGCACTGACAATACTCTTCATAAACCCATCTTTAGCCATTTTCTTTGCTGTTGTTAAGTCGTTGTTTAGTTGTATTAAATATTCCCTACTACCCTGCTGTCTCTTAACTCTGTTATGTTCTTTTCTTACCAACATCTTTAACCTCCTCACTTCCCTATTATAGTACATAGGTTCTTTACTGCTCTTTATTTTCTGCTTTGGAATAAATTTTTCTTCCCCCTTTCTGATCATCTCCTTGAACTCTTCCTACTTTGACTCTACTGTACCTGAGCCTTCCTTCCATTTGCTGAATTGTTCTCTGAAATATCTCTTCAAATTTGAAACCTGTGCCTTTTTATAATTGTACCTATTTCCCCCTTCAATTTTGGCTGCTGGTTTACTGAATCCTCTAATATCCATCAGAACTGCTTCATGATCACTTATTCCTTCAGTTACTTGATACCTCAAAAGGTTTTCATCAGGCTTAATTAGAAATATATCCAAAATATTTTGTCCCCTAGTGTTTTGCTCAACCACTTGTGTAAATCCTCCTTCCCTTATTAAGATATTTGCAAATCTTTGTTGCCTTGTGTTATTTATCTTATTCCCTTCCCAGTTTACACCTGGTAAATTTAAATCCCCGCCGATAATGATCATTCTATTCTCACCTCTGAAATCCGAGTATGAATTTAATTTCTCCCCAAGAGCCTCATCGTTTTCTGTCATTCTTCCGCTGCAGTAAACAGCCAACACTCTGATTTTTTCTTTTTTATTACCCCAGAAATCTACCCCAAGTAACTCATGGTCTTGATATATTTATGCACTAGTGCAAATGGAATGTCATACTGGCAGCTCAGATGTATTTGAATACTCTGGGAGAACATGGGAAAATTTAGATCTTTGTCTTTTATATCATTTTAAAATGTAAAATCAGGAAATAGATAATTGTGACAATGAAACTGAAAGGCAATGATGATAAGGAAGGATAGAGAAAATAAACTGACACTTAGGGGTAAATGTGTGAAATTAATTGTTGCTTGTTATCTGCAACTATAACATACTAGATTCATTAAGAAAATCCATCTAGCCTCTTTCATGCCAACTCCAGCATGTAACCTGCAAGAGGTACCCGAAAGCTGAGCAACCCAGTGAAAGGATGAGTAACCAATCACAGTGAGACATTGGGTCAGGATGCTGATCAGTGATGGAGGAAGCAAAATCAGACTACAGTTTCAACAGCAGAGGAGGACCAAAAGTCTCAAAAGTGGAGGAGGTGGAACAACTGACTTTAAAACTTAAATCCACAAATTTGATCTCAAATGACCAGTGCTTTTGTCCGAGTTTGCACACCCCATGAGGTGCAGTTGAGAAATGAACTCTACAGCTCACAATCACAGTTTTAAACTTGGTGTGGTCGACAAACCATTCCCCAAGACAGTCAAGTGTTCTATATACATGATACAAACTCAAGGAAGTATTACTCCAGGTAATAATCAGGTACGTCAATCCATCATGGCATCATGTAGTGCAACTAGCCTAAGGGTTCTGGAGAGTCCAGAACAGCATGCAAGAAGAAGTCTGAGCCTTCTACTGGAAACCTACCATAAAGCAAGCTGAGACCAAAACGAGACAACATCTTTGGTACTCTTAATATTAATTCACTTTTAAAAGTTGGAAAACTAAAAGAACTAACAAAAATTCTTAACAACCAGAAAATCCTTATACTTGCTCTTCAGGAAACTAGATTAACAGACAGTAATATGTTAGAATCAGAAAATTATGTGATATATAATGGGAAACTTGGGAGGAGAGAAATGAAGAATGTCCCTCACCTTGGAACTGGTTTCATAGTAAACGAGAGCACCCTCTGAGATGCTGTGCACAAATTTGGAGAGAAGGAATTTATATATAAAAATATATATATATATATATATTGTAGGAGTGTTCCTGGCACACAAAAGAATGAACAGAAATAGATAGATTTATTTATTTATTTAATTGCTGTCATCAGTCTTTCGACTGGTTTGATACAATTCTCCATCCCTTCCTATCCTGTGCTAACCTCTTCATTTCTACATACCCCTTACAACCCATGTCCTCAATTATCTGCTTCATATATTCTAATCTCTGTCTTCCTCTACAGTTCTTACCTTCGACTGTTCCTTCCACTAACAAATTAACTAATCCAGCATGTCTTAAGATATGACCTACCAGCCTGTCTCTTCTTTCTGTAAGCTTCTTCACGAACTTCTTTCCTCACCCATTATTTTCAAAACTCATTCATTTCATACTTTGTCTGTTCATTTAATTTTCAGTATTCTTCCGTTGCACCACATTTCAAATGCTCTAAGCAGCTTAGAATTTGTTAAATTCTAAACCTCGTCACTACAGGATATGGGGGATGGGAATCATACAGAAGCCGATACTGTAGCTTATATCCGAATACAGGGAGATTTAAAATCTAAAAACTGACTCAACATGTAACAACAGCTTTAAACACACTTTCTATGATACAAAGTAGCCTTTAAACTCACCTAAATCATTATAATCCTCAAGAATACAGCTAATGAGCACTTAAATTTTGTTTCGAGATAACACCATCAGTTAACAACACTTTTTGACGCGGTAAAAAGCATTTAAAATAATAATCAACCAGGAGAAACTAAATTTTGCAGCAAATAACACATGATCTATAGTTTCATGCAGTTTAAAAATAAGAAAACACAGTTACACAAACCAGCACTATCAAATATTAATTATAGCATATTTAAAGCATTTCTGATATTAAACGACACGGTTATTACAGTATAAATCCTTTCTGAACACAGTGTTAAACTTTTTGAATAGTTCTGTACAATAAATTAAGTTTGAAAGGAATTTCTAAAAATTATTGCGTCTCATTTTGCACGTTACCGGCTTATATAAATTATTACGCCCAAACTAATCAAAGTCAGGGCCTTAAATTAATTTCAAATGATGCATTAGAAACCGGAGAATATTATGCCGTAAATCATTTTTCGAGATAGGCCTTACTTTCAGAGCTATTCACGGTAAACTTTTTTTAATTTGAATTTTCAAAATGAAGGCTAACTGGGAACTTTGTCTTTAATTTTGAGGAAATCTATTACGAGGTGCAAGTTTTTAGTTAAGGAGACCTAGGCTTACTGTACCCCGGATGTAGCCTCGACCCTTACAGTGCTTCAATTTTCTTTCTTTCCGGTATTCCTAAAGTCCATGTTTCGCTATCATGAAATGCTGTGCTCCACACATAGAGTTTTAAAACGTTCTTTCTAATTCCTAGATCAGTATTTAAAACAAAAAAATTCTCTTTTTCGCGAAGGCTCTTTTTGCTAGTGCCATTCTGCTTTTAACATCATTCTTGCTTCAGCCATCAGTTTTAATTTTGCTTCCAAAGTAGCAGAATTTCCTTACTTCTCCTATTGCATCCGATCCTATTTTTATATATAATCTACTGTGATTGGTATCATTTCTGCTACATTTCATAACTTTTGTCTTGCTTTGATTTATATTCAGTCTAAATCTTGTTTCAGTATTTTGTTCATGCCATTCAGTAACTTTTCAATATCCGCAACCTTTTCTGCTAACAAGACAATGTCATCAGCAAATCGTAGCTTCTCCCTGAACACTTATGCCACATCAAAATTTTTCTTCTAGTTCCTTTATTGCTTCTTTTACATTCAAGTTGAATATTAACGGGGATAGACTACAACTTTGTCTCACATCCTTTTTAACTGACACATGTCTCTCATGATTCTCTACTTTTATTGTTATAGCCACTTGATTCTTATATAGTTTATAAATTATTCTTCTATATCGATCTTTAAATTTTGAACATGTTGTCCCACCTAACATTGTCGAGAGATTTTTCTAAATCAACAAACGCCAAGAAAGTATCTTTGTTTTTCTTGATCCGACCTTCAAGTATTAATCTTAATGCCAGAATAGCTTCCCTCATACCACAACTTTTCCTACACCCAAACTGATCATCACCTATCCCTTCTACTATCCTTCCCATTCTTCTGTATATTATTCTGGTCAATAATGCTGAAGCATGTGATGTTAGACTAATGGTGCGATAATTCTCTCATTTGTTGGCTTGTGCTTTCTTCAGGAGTGTGAAGATGATATTTTTATTAAAATCAGTTGGAATTACTCCTGTTTCATAACTTTTTGATATCATCTTGAATAATCTTTCGATTCCTTCTTCTCCTATGGATTTAAGAAATTCTGCAGGGATCTCATCAATTCCAAATGCCTTATTTGCTTTCAAGTCATTTCAGAGCTCTATTAAATTCTATCCTCTAAACATGATCTCCTAAATCATCAATGTCAACATCGCTTTCCTTTTCCATTACACTATTATTCAAGTCGTCCCCATCTTAAATTTTTTTAATGTATTCCTTCCATCGGTTAGCTCTATCATCTGAGCTTAAAAGAGATATCCCATCGGCAACTTTAATGTTCACACCTCTTTTCTTCATTTCTCCAAAATTCTTTTTGATCGTGTGTATGCTACATCTACTTTACCTATGACCATTTCATTTTCTACTTCTTCACACTTTTAGCTATTTTTCTTTTATTTCTGCATTTCCTGTTTATTTGATTTCTAAATTGCATGTATTTCTCTCTTCTTACTTCATCCTGAGCATTTTTGTGCCTTCTCCTCTGATCCATCAGTTTCCAAATTTCCTCAGTGATCCAAGGTTTTTCGGGTGGCTTGTTCCCTAAAGCCTAATGTTTCTTTACCAGCTTTCATTATTTCGGTCTTTAATGCATTCCATTCATCCTCGGTAGAGCTACTTTCCAAATTACTTCTTAGATGTAAGTCTACCATTTCTGCAAATTTTTCTCTTGTGCTAGATTGTTTCAGTTTATTCACTTCCAGTCGGTTCTGTTTACTTTGCTTCTTTATTCACTTAAATTTCAGCCTGTACTTCATTACTATCAAATTATGCACAGAGTCTATGTCTGCTCCCGGGTACGCTTTACAATCTAGGACTTGATTCCTGATTCCTCACCATGATATAATCTAGCTGATATCTGCCTGTATTCCCTGGACGTTTCCAGGTGTATATCCTTCTTGCCTGGTTCTTAAACAGTGTGTTTGCCACAACTATGTTATATCTTTCACAAAATTCTAACAACCTGCTTCCTCGCTCATTTCTTTCTAATAGACCAAAAGATCCTACAGTATTCCCCTCTTTTCCTTCTCCCACTATTGCATTCCAATCACCCATGATTATTAGATTCTCGTCTCCCTTCACACATTGGATTAGTTCTTCAATTTCGGCATATATTTTCTCTATATCTTCGTCATGCTCCTGTAACGTTGGCATATACACTTGTAGTAATGTGGTTAGGGTGGGCTTAGTTTTTAACCTTATCAAAATTATCCTGTCACTAAGCTGTTCATAATAACTCACACATTTCCCTACTATCTTATTCATTACAAATCCTACACCAGTGACTCCATTAACAGCTTGTGTGCAAATTATCTTGTGTTCCCCAGACCAGAAATCCTGTGCGTCCTTCCATTTAATTTCACTAATCCCAACAACATCTAACTTAAGTCGTTCCATCTCCCTTTTTAAGTTTTCTAACCTACCTGCCCTATTCAGACTTCTAACATTCCACACTCCGACTCATAGAATGTTTCTATCCATTCTAATGACACCTCCCTGAGTAGTCCCCACCCGAAGATCCGACTGGGGGACTATTTTACCTCCAGAATATTTTACCCAGGAAGAAGCCATTATGATATATGTAAATCATGTAATTGAGAGGATAGAATAAGGCTTGTCAAACCATGCAAGGCCTTCAATCTCAAATTGATATCTACTTTCTCTAGTAAACTGCGCAGAAAACAAACAACATGTAGCTCCCCTAACATTGTAGAATTCCATACTGACCCTACAGCCATCTCCTCCCAGAACATTAAGGAGACCCAAAATGACAAGGTGAAAAAATGAGCCAAGATTGAGAGTGACCATTACCTTACTATCACAAAATGCCCACGAATTATGCCTTATAAAAGAAACAACAAGCACAGATGTTGGAATGAAGAATGTCAAGTGGCCATAAATGAGAATTTGATAGCTTGGAAAGGTGGGCATTCCTGTAAACTGATGAGAATTTCCAAAATAATCTGAAAACAAACTTCTAAAACTATGACAAATATCAATAGGAAGAATGAAAGAAGTACACTCATACAAAATTAATTAAGATTTCATAAGAAATTTTTACAAAATGTTCAAGATGGGGGGAGGGGGGGGGAACTGTTAACCACCAAATCTTGGGTTTTAAAGATGAAAATTGAAACATAGGCCTAAGCAACAAAGACAACTCCAAAATTTTGTCCTGTTAATTTGTAAAACTACTGAGCTGTGAAGAACATCAAAAAAGACTGAGTCCATCACAAGCAAACATTAAACTTTCAGACCCAGCAGATGAGAAAGAAATACATAACATAATCCAAAGTCTGAAAAACATTAAAGCTTCAGTGGAAGATCTGATGGTTGCAGACTTGTGGAAGGAAAGAAGCAGGTGGCCAAGTACTGCTGAACAAACACAATACAAGAAATTTGGCAAATGGAAAAAGTCCTTGATAAATGGAAGAACGCACCGATACATCCATTATATAAGTATGGTGACAAAACAGATGTAATCAATTACAGAGGAACTTTCCTATTAACAGTCACATATAACATACCGTCAAAAACTCTTCAAAACAGAATTGAACCAGTAAAACACAAACAAATCAGATAACCTCAAGGTGGTTCCAGGAAAGGACAATACTGTGTAGAACAGATTCGAAAGCTGGAAACTATAACATGAGACAGGGTTACAAAGAACAAAAGCAACTTTACAGTCTACATGGACTTCAAGAAAACCTACAACTTGGTAGACAGAGTCTCACTACTGAACATTTTACAGGAATTTAGTGCAGACTTAAAAGCAGTCAACTTAATCCGGAATACCCTCACTGAAACAAAGTCGAGTGAAATTTATGGGAGAGTTCTCAGTCAAATTTAAAATAAAAAATGGTATTAGGCAGGGAGAGGGGCTTTTCCAGGTTATTTTTAGTGTTTTGGAGAAGGTAATAAGTGTAAGGGAAGAGAAACTCAAACAAAGGGGACCCCATCATGAGATAAGATAGGTTCAAAGCACAAAGGTGCTGGTATAAACTGTTTGGCCTTTGATGATGACATAGCAATTCTCTCTGGAAATATAGAAACTGCACTCGAACAAATCAACCTTCCGAAAGAAACAGCAGGAAAAGTCTGATTTCAGACATCTTTTGAGAAAACTTAATTCATGACCAATATTAGGGTTTCACCCACAGTACTAAACACAGAATATGGAAAAATTAACAAGGTTGTTAAATTTAAATATCTAGGTAAAGTAATTCTGGTTAATAGTCTTGATAAAGAAGCAAACAGATCAAGAGCAAGAAAACTAGCATAACTGACTAGAGATACATATAATAAGAAGTATCTCTCAAGGAAAACAAAAATCAAACAGTACAACACAGTAATAAAACCAAAAGGTCTCTGTGCCTCCAAATACATGGTCTCTATAACTGGAGAAATAGAAGAAATACAGAAAAAGGAAATCAAAATCTTTGGGAAATTTTTGGGACCATTAAAAATTGAAAAAAAGGGAGTTTAGGCACCAGAGGAATACAGATCTACAGAGGGAAGAAGAAAATGAAAGCATCAGACATGATCAGAAAGAGGTGGTTCAGTTTTTGTTACATTACAAGAATGGATAACAGCAGATTAACAAAAAGAATTTTCAACCACATTTACAAGAGTATGAATGGAAACCAGTGGATCCAAGGCGAAAATTAAGATATGCTGAAGATAGGAATAATAGAAGATATAATACTAGACAGAGCAACTTTCAGAAGATTAATCCAAAATTTCAGTGGTTTTCAGGATAAGAGGAAATGTAATCCATATGGACTGGAGAAAGGAGGAAATAGCGAAGTGAAAGGATGAAGAGCTATTGAAAGTCAAGCAAAGAGATATTGAAATGAATGCATAGGATCATTTTTCGTGGTCCTTAGATGGCCAAAATTGAAGAGAAGAAGAAACTTACACACACCACAGATGAAGACAGGAAGGCCAAGATGAATACCAATACAATATTTCAGTGATTAACCTTACTCGTAGCAGAGGTGAGACATGTGGCAGAAGGGAAAATGTTTAAAGATCGAGACCTAACACATGAAAGAGCCAAAGATGAACCAAAGAGAAGGGTGGGGACTAGAATGGTGGTGGGAGAGAAAGTTGACCAATGATAATTATGGGAAAGTAAGCTCCCTTTGATGACCAGTTGAAGTAAAATAAATAAATTTTCTAAAAATATTTTTTTCAATATGTTTAAAGATTCATTACATAACCAGATCCTTCACTATGGGCAGGACTGTATGTTTATTCCCAGAAATATCCATCCCCTTCCCAAAAACCTACCCACTGTGCCACGCACAAGCTTCATCAGACCTTCCAATCTGAAAAACATCTTAGCTAACAAGTCTTACCGTGACATTCTTGTAGTCTTCCACATAGATGTTTCCCATGCAATATAGAACACTGCAAAACATGCAGCATGAACCTAGCCAGCACTACCTATTCCAGTCCTACACAGGGGAATCTTTTCCTATTATTAGACAGGAGTGTAAAGGGCATCTTGTCATAGGGAAATGTATTGATTGAGGTGGGTGGTGTATGTGTGGAAGTAAGTTCATGTGAAGTTTTTGGAAGGTCAATTGTTAATTAGAGAAAGTCGAAGAGGTGATTTTCCCTGTGGGTGCGTATCATAAAGATATTATGTGTATGCGTGAATGACACAAGGGAAGTGAAAGGAATATTTTTTTTTTAGAATTTGTTCCTCCAGATGATCTATGAAACTGTTGCTAAATGTATTGCACTGTAATGTCCTACAGAGCGCGTCGCCTCGCTAGCGCGGGGGCGTGTGGCCCGTCACTGTGTTTTTCTGAGGACCAGACGATGATAGAAGGCAGACGCCTGTCCCGGGGAACACGTTTCGAGCCTGTCCTCTCTTCTCACGATATTTTGTTTTTGTGGAGGGCGTGCCATATGTGGGGGCAGTGTGTGGGATAGCCAGCGGTTGGAGGGGATTGCATCTACTCCTCCGAGTTGTTTCTTTTGATATGTTCTATGTCGTCAGGAGGGGGAGAACGTTGCTGGACACCCCAGAGCAAGGTTGTGGGCAGTGGCTGCTGCTACAAGTGATAAACGGAGGTAGCTGTGTATATCAGCTGGTCACGCTGGTCAAACCCTGGCCCGCCGACGCTGCCGCCGACCAGTGTCCATGCCAGGTAATGTGTACCGCCTGCTGATATAGAGACATACTGAAACATCTCAAAACCCTGGAAACTGGCCTGAATGACTCATGCCAGAATTAAAGAGCTATTAGCCTGAGTGCCTATCATATGTTTGCCATACATTTGTGATCTTGAAATGACAACAATTTTGTCTTAATGAATAAATTCAAATTTCTTTTAATGTGAACCCATTTCTTTTGTGTGATCCCCTGAGAATTGTCATGTGAAGAGCCCATTATAAATATTATTTAATTAAAAATAAATAACCTTTCCTACTTTTGCAAGCTGGCAACATACAAGGTGTTTTTCAAGTCAAAACTAATAGCCCGACCAAAGGGTTATTACAAAATGACACCCAACGTGGGGCCTGACTGAGATGTTGCAAACGTTTCGTTTTAGCGAGTAGAACTCTCTATGTGTTTTTCAGCATTTTTGCGGTGTGGCAGTGATAGCAGAGGTCCAGCACATAAATTGTATAATGATAAAATTGATGATGTGTAATATTTGTTGTTTGTAACAGCATACGACTCCTGTGGGCGTCAAGAGCAAGGTGATTATCTGTTCACGTGTGTGATATTGAACCGCTGTTTGTTGATGTTTCATGGGTTGTTGATGTATATATAAAAAAATACAACGTTGCATAAATTGTTGGTCAATGGTGGAGGAAGAGGTAAACTGATGGTCTTTTGTTATGTTCGAGTTGTCCTTTTGTTTGTTGGTTTTGATGGCTATTCTGTTGTTGGGAAATGTTTGGAAACTAGGTAGGTAAGATTTTCACAGCATCTCAGCGTCGGAAAATTTTGCTTGTTTTCGGCTGCCCTCTGTGATGAGTATAGTTTTTGCAAATTTGTCCTGCTTACTGTAGCATAGAGGGTCATGTTTCTCGAATGCCCAGAGCATCTATTCTTTGCATAATATAGTTTGGTGCATTCGAGCGTTCTTTCCGTCAATAACTGTGCGTTTGAGAATTTGTGGAAGCTTCACGGAGATGTCCCGTCATAAATATTGGATTGTAAGGAGAAAAGTATGGCGAAATTTGAGTTTTACGTAGTTTCTAAATTTCTGGGTGCCTTTGAGCATTGCTTGCTAGTTTTGCTGGATAAAATTGAGGTCCGGAAAACCTACAGGAATGGCACAATATTGCAATCTGTCTGAGCCAAAAGATCATGAATTCGCAATGGAGGGAAATCCTGATCATTTAGTTGACAACGCCGAGGTTTAAAGTGTTGAGCAAACCATTCAGCAGACAGTCAGAAAAGGAGGCTTTACTAGTTTTCCTCCAACCGCAGAAACGAGCAAACAGTTTGTATCGCCACCGGAAAATTACACTAGCAAAATGGTGACGCCACAAGATAACTTGCTAATTTTAACGAGGAACAAAAGAAAACTAATGAGCAATTGTCAGCGTTCAGGGAGGAAATGACTGCCACGATGGAAAAAGGGGTAGGCGAAATTAAGAAGTCGGTGCAATCGCTGCAAATGACGCAGAAAACGTTAAGCAGTGCTTTTGATAACCCTAAGGAGCAGGTGTTGGACAAACAAAGGCGCACGTTGAAAATATGCCAAGAGGCGGAAAGACGGAGTAATTTGCTGGAAACGCGTATCGTGGAAACTGAAACCAGCTACAGTGCGGATGTGACCCAACTTGGAGAAGAGACGAGTCAGATTCGCGTGAGTGTTGTAAAGCTGAAATCAGAATGCTTCGGTTTCAGCGTAACGCATGAGAGGTTTTCGATGAAAGAGACAAATGATCTTCGGGACTTACATGTATCTGTGTGTTTGGAGTCGGTACAAATGAACAGACGGACCAAACCACCGAGAATGCCAACTGTCGGACATGAAGGATGAGACCTGCGATATTTGTGCATATTTGGACAGACGGGAACAAATGCCGAACCTCTGTTCCAGGCCGAAGGACTCTCAAGGGTGCATAGACGCGAGCGATGTATTTCCAGGCCTCAAGAGGGGACGTTTTTTGTTCGGTCGGGCTCGCTCGTAAGCTGACTGTGGAGGATTGGAAAAACAGAGACGGTTGCAGTTGCCGTCCAGACATGGAGAGGTGAAACTAGTGCTAACTGCAAGCACAGACAATCACTGTATTTTGCTGAGAGGAAAGAATCTGCCGAGAATTTCCGAAGCACAAACGCCTATGATAAGTATGAGTTTTGGATGTGCGTAGTACATGGAAGGCTCAAAACGGGAGCTAACTAGGCTTAGCCGCGCCTCCCAAAAAGAGGATTGGTTTGGACCGCAGACATACCCAAGGATATGAAGTGGAGAATAATTATGGTAATAAACAAGTATAATGTTAGTGTCATATAGTGGATAGTTCGCAGAAGTGTGTTTGCGAAGAAAGAAAAATGCGGTTCTCCCTTATGGACGGAAAGTAAATTCTGGTAGCATCTGAGAGTTGCAAAGAAGAGGGAATTTTGGTTGTAATCGAAGATTACCTGAGCCATAAAAACAGTTGAATTGCTTTGGTACATGGGATTGAATTTAAGAACAGTCACTGCGTGTGGAGAATGCTACGATGCTATGATTGATGTCAGGCGAGAAGGAAATAGTTTTTAACGATTGTGGGAGTAATTATGAGATGGTACGTCCTTTTTCTTTGCTAAACTTCTCTGGCTGCTCTTGTGAGGAAGTTGCTGAATACTTGGTAGACCTAATTTTCCAGAGATTTGAAAGTTGTTGGTGGAAGTTTTGACGTTGGCCGAGTTAAAAAATAAATAAATAAAGGAAGGTATTTTTTAGAGTTAGTTGTAGCCAGAGCGGCACTGATGTATGGAGAGCACTTAGACTGGAGTAACGGAGTCAGTGGATGAGTTCCAAGTTGTATTTGCATTTTCCTCGTGCGAAGGTTTTAAGGTGAAGAGACAACGGACGTGCATGGATTGGAAGGTTTCAGACGTTCCTTTTGGCAATGGCCAAGGACGCATAAGCAGTTCAGTTGTCGTTTAATCAATGTGGTGGTGGTAGGTCGTGGAAGTTTCATATGAGGGACGAGGTAATTATCCCCTGGGGCTCCGTTAATTTGTGCTTGAGGTGGTGGAAGTGTGCCCAGTCTGGTATAACGATGTTTTGTACACTATGGATTTTTTTCTTAATAGCGGGAAGCAGGAATAATGTGGTTCCACCAAGTCAAACCAGCATCATGTTTCTCCGGTGGATATTTCGTTCCCTGACATCACTCCATTGTTTTGAGAGTCGTCTGTTAGCAAAGTAATTGTCCCGTTCGGAGGAGATAATTCATGACAGGTGAGAGTATAGGGAAATGCAAATCCCAGATAGAGATTGTCGTTGAATACTGAACATTAGTGAAGGTATTCTTACTTGTGTCCAAGCGGAGGTACTTCTTCAGCATTTGAGATTTTTTTAGAGAAAATTGAGGTTTTGTAAGGTAGGGAATTAAATTCGATTTTTAAGTGGAGTTATTTTTTCGACGCTAGACATGACGCGAGATTTTAATTTAGATGAGGATGGCTGCAAGTTATACATTGTTAAACTTCTCCCGTGCAGTTTCTCCAAGAATTGTTTTTCATCTCGGTGTAAGATATCTTACAAGGTATTTGATAGGGTAATGAACTTCTTATGATTATGTACGCATTATTCAGTGCGAAAGCGAATTTTAATGTGTCTTTTTACACTAGGTTAATGAGGCTGTAGATTTGGTAGAATACCAGTAGTTTACATTCTTAGTGTAAGGGATATGCGGCATGCTTGTGATCACAAAGTGTTAATGCTACCTTAATGACGGTGGGCGACGTTGTGGTGATTATGAGACCACAAGTGCTCTAAAATGTACAGTTAACTTTGGTCGATATGGAATAGGTCAGTGAACCATGGCTTTCGAATTAGGAGCCTAAGCATAAGAGTGTGGGTTGTTTTGAAACTGGGAGTGTCAGCTGAGGCAGAGGGTGTCCTTGACTTCGCCGGGGTGCAGGAACCTGGGCTCCATCTGTTTGGGAGCAGGCACCTTACCATCTGCGTGAGAGTGGCTGTTATGAAGTCTGTTCTGTTTTACGTGGAAGCTTTGTGACTGTAAATTCTGTTACCTGCAAGGAGTGTATGCGCATGAAGAGAATATGCCGTCACCTTCTTTAGGCTTAGTTATTGTCAGATAAAGTTTGAAGATTTCAAGTTTTTTTTATGGATATTGAAAGACATTGATTCTAGTTAGTATGCTGTATTTAGGGGTATAAGAAGTATATAAGGAAAATAGTCGTTTGGTTTAGGGTTCTTAATCATTACTGGGTGGCTCTGATTCATTGCTCACTTGTTTTCGGACACAATGGTTTTCTCTGTTTGGTTATATGGGCATTGTGAACGATACAGATTTGCCTTTATGTGATGGCTTTGTGAGTTTTTTTTTTTTTTTTTTTTTTTTTGGTATTAATCCTTCTGCATTTTTGCACTCTCATTTGTAATTTTGTTAACAGAGAGTACAGGAGATGATTTGTGAGGCAACAATCTGCTAGAATTAATTTTTTGAGCCACTGTGTGCTGGTATTTTATGTGTATTGTATTGTTTATATTATATCTGTAACCATCAGAAAGGCTGGATAACGGCACAACGATGTTTTTTTCCGAGACCATAGTTTCTTAGGATTAAGTATTTTTCTAAACACTGTGTGTTGTTTAGATGTTGTGTACTGTTTAAGTTGTATTTGTAGCCATAAGATAGGCTGGACCCAACTGGTATCATTTACGCCATGCCCATTGTAATGAATGTCACAGAGGGAGTTTCATGCTTGTAGTGGAGCACATTGTTGGATCGAGCTGTCACTGCAGAGGTTGTTGACCAAGGATACAATCCACATGACAGAGCAGAGGGAAGCGTTGAAATGGGTGGAGTTATCAGTATTGTATAAATAGGGCAAACGATAGGTTGAGAGACAGTTCTAGCCAAAGAGCGTGAGGAGGAAATGCTTCAGGACAAAGTGAGAGGATATGTCGCATGAACTGAATGAAAAATTTGAACTTTGAATAGAAAATTTCAAATTTTTGTGGGCGTGGCAGGTGAAGCTGTAATGTCCTACAGAGCGTGTTGCCTCCCTGGCATGGGGGCGTGTTGCCTCCCTGACGTGGGGGCGTATGGCCCGTCACCGTGTTTTTCTGAGGCCTAGACGATGATAGAAGGCAGACGCCTGTCCCGGGGAACACGTTTCGCTCTGCGAAGGGGCGCGGGACACAGCCTGCCCTCTCTTCTCAAGATATTTTGTTTTTGTGGAGGGCGTGCCGTATGTGGGGGCAGTGTGTGGGACAGCCAGTGGTTGGAGGGGATTGCATCTACTCCTCCGAGGTGTATCTTTTGATATGTTCTATGTCGTCAGGAGGGGGAGAACGTTGCTGGACGCCCCAGAGCAAGATTGTGGGCAGTGGCTGCTGCTACAAGTGATAAACGGAGGTAGCTCTGTGTATCAGCCAGTCGCGCTGGTCAATTCCTGGCCCGCTGCCACCACCGCCGACCAGTGTCCATGCCAGGTAATGTGTACCACCTGCTGATATAGAGAAAATATGCAACATCTCAAAACCCTGGAAACTGCCCTGAATGACTCGTGGCAGAATTAAAGAGCTATTAGCCTGGGTGCCTATCATATGTTTGCCATACATTTGTGATCTTGAAATGACAACAATTTTGTCTTAATGAATAAATTCAAATTTCTTTTAATGTGAACCCATTTCTTTTGTGTGATCCCCTGAGAATTGTCATGCGAAGAGCCCATTATACATATTATTAATTAAAAATAAATAACCTTTGCTACTTTTGCGAGCTGGCACCATACAAAGTGTTTTTCAAGTCAAAACTAATACCCCGGCCAAAGGGTTATTACAGCGCTTAGAAGTCTAAGAAAGGTTCATAAACTGGTATTGTAAGAATAATCACAAGTATGTTGAAAATTTTTGGAATTGGCTTAGGCATTCATTTTAGGGGGTTCAGGACAATCATTAATGAAATTAATGTCAGCGTTGGATTTCAGTGAGTGGGCAATGTGCCAAATTGCAAAAGGGGTCCTATGTAATAAATCTTATAAAGATACGACAGATGCTATCTGAAGCTTCCGTAGTGAAGCAAATTAAAATTCTTGTCCTGTGTTCACATGCTATGCATTGTGCCCAGAAAGGGCAACATACCAACCTTTTTTTTTGGGGGGGGGGGGGCGAGGAGATATGTGGTTCCGCAGGATAGTGCACTCAAGAAATTTATTCCAAAACTGGCTGTCAGACAAGGTTTACAAATTCTGGACCCCCAATTACATGGATCTGAAACCATTGGACTACCGTGTTTGGAGTGTAATTGAAAGAGTTATCAACAAGTCCTGATACCCTATTGTGGCATCTTATGTACCACTATTGAAGCAGCATTTCTCAATTTGGACAGCCCTGTTTTACAGAGAGTGATTCAGGCCGAAGTTAGAAATTGTCCCTGGAGCTCAAGGTTTGTTAAATTGAATAATTACACTCTGTATACTGATCTGTTTCTATTCTCTTCTTTATTTGGCCTCACACCTTTTCCTTTACCTCTCTTGATTTTAGTCCCATTTTCTGATGTCACCATCTCTGACTAAGCAATGAATTCTAGTTTCTTTCTTGACACCCACCCTATGCGCTTAGTGTTCTTCTGCTAAACAAATGTTAAGGCCCATCACTTGTTACAAGCTATGGTTCCTAACTTTTTCCCCATTTAAATTTTGAAATATGTGATATCAAGAAAATATAATAATGAATAACTAGAATGTTTGTGTAAATTAAAAATTAGGTAAACTTAAAAATGTTATGCACCATACCGTTGGAATCTGACGGGACCTGAACATGTCGAAGTAGCGTTGCACTGTACGTTCATAATGATCTAAGCAAGTCCGGTAGTCAATATCACGATGTGGATCAGGTGCAACATTTCTTCCATTAGCGCCAGTCCTTGGAGGTGGAGTCGGAGTTGTGCCCTGTGGTATTGGTTGCTGCTGCAGTTGCTCATTTCCAATATTGTTGCCACCAGGATCTCTTTCTGTTTCAGCCAAGTTTCCCGACTGTTGATTCTGTCCATAGAGATGACCAACGTGGTAAAAATGGTGGTGGTGGTAATGTGGGGGGTTATAACTCGCTGCTGAGCGGTCCCATTGACTTGAGTATGGAGGTGCATTGGAGATTCCTGTTATTAACTTATGTCCAAGAGGGTCAAACGTTACATACCTGTAAACCAAAATAACTAATGTATCAAATGCAGTCATTAACAAAAGGATGGCTATTCTAAAATATTAGCACAGCTAGATTAAAAAAATAATGTTCAAAATGCACAGGACATTTGACAAAAATAAACTGCTCATTAATTTCTTCTTTGAACAGCACAAATTTCTCTCAATGGACACATTTCTGTTGGAAGAATTTGGTAAAGCTATTGCTGGGTCATACAGTAATATATAATTCTGTCCCTAGTAGCCGCAGACATAAAATTTGCAGTCTAACTTTGTCTTTTAATATTTTTAAAGGGTTTTCTTCTGCTTTATCACTGGCATCTACCGTAACAATAGGCTATTTTACTATTATTTTTTTTTTAGAAATTGTTTTAAATTGTTTATTGATAGACATTATTATTCAGTACAATTTATTTTTTGATTTATTACAGATAAAATTCAATGTTAAAATTTAAAGTGTTTAAAGACCCACCACAATGCTCATTTGCTAACTTGGTGCTGACCAATGATGCGTGTGATGTCACTTGGCAGTACGCGTTCTCCCTAGATAAGTAACATCCGGTTTGTTCCTCTGAATTTGTGTGGAAATTGTTGGATTTATGGTTAATAAACAGAGTATACAACCACAACAATAAATACTCCCCAAAAAACTAAGTGTTCCTACAGTAGCTGAAATAATGAATAAAAGTCACTGCAATTAGTTTGTACAAATCCAGACAATATTGAGACAAGTTTACATATTTTTTGTGAAGTCATTTAAACTGTAATTTTAATGAGTTAAATGCAGAAGGAAAAAGTGAGAAGTATAGTAAGGATATGACACCTGTTTTAATTCATTCCAATATCAATATCCATGTGGTTTACGGCAAGTATTAGTAAGGTCAGGGTACTTAGGTTCAATCATCGCTTCACAATATGTTTTGTTTTCTACATGTATTTTCTTTTGATAATAGTTACTGTTGGTAGAATCACATATTCTCTTTTCGAAAATCAATCACATATTTGTTTTTCAGCTTAGCAATTTTTTTGATAATAAGCATTTTACGGACATTTTAAGCATGACTAAAGAAGACTTCAAAATGAAACTGGACATTAGTTGCACAATGAAAAAAAAATTTTTTTTAATTTTAAATTACATGCATATCAAAAGAAATACCGCCTAATTCGATGCATTTATATAATAAAGATAACAAGGAATTATATCGTCATCTAAAAATTCCAACAAAAGGGGTTCAAAGCATTCCAAAACTGTTGCAGGATTAGTGTGAAATTTCTACAAGTGATGTTGCTGTTAAAATAAATTTCATTATTCACCACCATGCACCTGTATTTTTGGGCATGATAAAGTATCACAGGTATGTTTCAAAAATAAAAATAGGAAAAAATAATTTAGAAATGTAAATAAAATAAGATTCTACGCTTCAAAACTAAAAAGTGTTTATGGCTATGTAAAGATATCTTTTTGTGAAAGTTTCCACCTCAGCAATTTATGTTTCAAATGTTTGTTATGATGCTTATCAACAAAAATTCTTCGAATAAAAACAATTTAATATTTTTATGAATTTTTCAAAATAATTCTGCAATACATCAAACAACAAACATAAATAAAAAAAATCCCAACCACGGACCCTCTGAATTTCGATAGCACTCTTTAACCATGCAGCAACCTGGACACTTTGACTATGTTGCTTCTCTATACATTACTATTAAATACTAAAAATATCACAGCATTTACATGTGAAATGAAGTGAAATGTGGTTGGTAAATAAATAAACAAAAAATTCAGTTTCATTGACAAAAAAATGTTTATCATATATATATATAACCTACAATTACAAAAATGGCCAACATGGAGTTATTTAATTGCTGTACCCATGTTATATCCAAATTATAGCTTGCATAAAACAACTAACTTATAGTTTTAGTCATTCTTGTGAATGATTTCTGTTTAAATTTAAATGTAAATGGTTCCTAAATTGAAGTTGCTACATTTTAAAGCTCACGGTGAAAAAAGTCAGGCATTGTTTCTTTAGTAAGCCCAACAAATAAGGCATCTATTTTCAGGATTTTTCTACTGTACGCTTCTACAAAATTGTTTTCAATTTTGTATTCAAAACGAAAACTCATTAATAACAAGAAATAGCCAGCAACAAACAATAAAAATAGCAGAAAACTTGGACACTAGGGAACACTCCATTCATAGGCGCAGCGTTTACAGGCACGTCACATCATTAAAGAAATCACCAATCATAAAGCATTTCCTGTCAGTTACCAGAGGTAAGAAATAAACGAATTTAATTTTACATTTTTACTAAAAAATCATATTTTCTATGAAAAATAACTTCCTTAAGCAGCAATCTATGTGCATAACAAAATTTTGTAATATATTTTCAATATTCCGAGAACCGAGACGCAGGCTCAATAACACCGAGAACGAGCCACAGGATCGCATTGCCTTCTTGCCATACTCCGGTCCTACAACGTCGAGAATTGGCAGAGTTCTGGCCAGAAACGGGATTAAGACCATCTTCCTGCCACCACCAAAGCTGAAGAACATCTTGCGCTCCCCCAAGGACGACCTGGCACTCCGAACACCGGGAGTTTACAGCATTCCATGTGAATGCGGTAAGAGATACATTGGCCAGACGGTACGATGCATTAACCAGCGATGTCTGGAACACGCCCGACACGTGTGTCTGGGGCAGAGTGAAAAATCGGCGGTGGCGTACAAGGAACTTCTGGGACAGTATTCTCACAGAAGCAGTTGAAATTCGCACCACGCGCAATCTCGTCAACCGGGACTGTGGATACCAGCTGAGCGAGGCGTGGGCACCTGTCATTAATGCAATACGTCGTCAGCGCACTGAAGTGCACAGCACGGCGGCCGCGGACCAACTGCGCCCACGCTTACCTCCTACCGGCGCCAACCCCCACTCCACCGCCTAGGCGCCGACCGAGTCAGCCAACCAGCTGTGCGCACGCCACCACGCGTGCATTCGGAGGCTATAAGAACCAGCCTTCTGACGGATCCAGCACTTCACCAGAAGATGGCGACGGAGTCCGAGATCGCCGAAATATCGTGTGGAAACATCTTACTTACTCGGCTAGTCTCCCGAGAAGACTACATCCATATTTTCAATACATTCAAAGAGGCCATTTTAGAAGGACATTCTTGGTACGGACAATTCCTTGCTCATAATGAAGTTAATTGAACTAATGCTTTTTGCCATCTCATTTGTAAGCTGCTGAATGGTGACAATACACTGCACTACCCAAGTCAGCACTCATTCATTGACGCTTTGAGGAACAAAGCCATCTTTCCATTGGTCTGCAGTCACCATTAGGCTGTGGTCACAGTGGATGCGTACACTGACGACCAATTGGACGTGCGCGCTCGCGCGTGTACGCCGCAGTGAAACAAACACTGCAAATCAGATCAGTGTGGTCACAGTGGAAGCGAGTTGGCCGTCAGTTGACGCGCGCGCGCGCACGTCCAGAATCTGGAAGCAAGTCTGTTTGGTTTTTGCTGCGTGCACGTACGTCCAAATGAATACAGAGGTTGATTTCTTTAGTTTGTGAGAGAAAAGCTTTGTGGGATCAGACCTCAAAAGAGTACCATAACCGTGATGTGCCGAAGAAGTTGTGGCAGGGAATCGCATCAAAATTAAATGAGTCATGTGGATATCCACCATTTTATCGAAATTATTTTTTATCACTGAAGTAACATACCAAGAGCTTCATCAAAAATTTAAAGCTAATTTAGCTACAATTTGCAATCTATGGTTTATAATTAGTAATTTATAATTGTTACAACTATTAACTGTTATTGATTACTATAAAGGCTGCAATGCATTTTATTTCAATCGACGTTCGTTTGAACATCACAAAATTACTTTTCAAATCCTCACGGATTTCATAAGCTCTGATGCTGGCCGTGTTAGTTAACTCGTGATGGTTTTGGTGATTGTAAGGAATAAAGTGCAGAGATTTGGTGTTGCGTGTTTTGCGACAAGCCTTCTTTATCGATGATTATGTTGTGCAACAGGCAAACACTTTTGACAATTGTATGAATGTTTTCAGGGCGTATCTCTATTTCCTTCACCAGTACTCTCCATTTGGCACTTAGTATGCCAAAAGCACACTCAACTACTCTCCTTGCTCTCGAAAGTCTAAAATTAAATGTTTTTCATCTCTTCGAGAATAGTGCTTCAATAAATATGGTTACAGTGGATAAGCTTCATCTGCTAGTAAAACGTGAGGCAAGATAATATAAGAACCTGGTAGAGGTCTTGGTTCAGGAACATGTAGTGAATTATTTTCAAGGTGATGAAATATCAAGCTTTTAGTAAAAATTCCAACATCACTCTGCTTACCATAGCTTCCAACATCTATGTAGATAAATTTATAATTTGCATCAGCAACTGCTTGAAATACGATGGAGTAGTACTGCTTGTAGCTGAAAAACAATGAACCAGAATAGGGAGAGCATTTGATTCTTATATGCTTTCCATCAATACAGCCGATTCAGTTAGGAAAATTGCATTGTAAAAAAATCTTCCGAAATGGTTAAAATCATTTCTTCAGTAGGGAAAGACTTTAAATTCTATTTAAATTTTTATACAATGTCCTTCTTGCTGTACTTGATTTGAATAAATGTGATTAATATTAAATAACTTGGAACAAATAGTTTATATTATTAAACCAATAAATTCCTATAACGGTAACTTAATGTAAGAAAAATTCTTATTTTATATTGAATAAGCGATCAGCCCTATGGTTCAGTGATTAAGGCGTCTGATTTGAGACTGAATGTTTCCCAGTTCAAATGCCTTTCAAAGGTCCTTAACCCGCACTTCATCTCTTGCACAGCTTGCTGTAAAATGTGAAATATGTCGTAACGGCGGTTCAGATTTCATGTTAAACCATAGGTCCCCTCAGGGGCTAACAACTCTAGTTATACACACCAAGCAAATTCAATTAAAAACGAAGGCTTAACGTGGTCCTGATTGGTCCATGTGAACAAACATTTTGAATAAGCTTTTGTGACAATAAGCGTGATGTTGTGTTTGCCCGTGCCAGATATCACGCAAGCCTTAATGTAGCTGCTAGTTTCTCCATAGGTGCAATGCAAATCCGGAAATTATTCTGTTTCTCAAGTTTCGAACTTATTCTATGTAAAATATAGTTGGATGTTTCTGGCCGCATTCTGAATTTTTTTTTTTAACTGCTTAATGTCTCTTAACAGCGAGGTCTTTAGAGACGGGGAAGGATGGGGGCAAGGAATGGGAAGGAATTCGGCCATGGCCTTTTGAAGGAAGCATCCCGGAATTTGCCTGGAGTGATTTGTAAAACCATGGAAAACCCAAATCTGGATGCCCGGACGGGGATTCGAACCGCCGTCCTCCCGAATGCGATGCCAGAACCCTAACCGTTACACCACCAAGCTCGGTTGCATTCTGAAGTAGCCGAAGAATTTTTCATCATCTTTGATTAGATCAGGGAAAATTAAAGCAAATTCTCTTTGAATTTCCCTGTTAATATCACTAATCCAACATTCTTTTTCATTTTCCAACAAGAAGAGTCTTAGTACAGAATTATGTAAAAGCATCCATCCACCTTACATTTTTAATGAAATGAACCAGTAATTCCGATTTTCACGGTGACAACAACTACACTGACGAGCGCGCACGACCAACTCCGATACACTGTGACCACAACCACACTGACGAGCGCGCACGAAGTTTTCGCATGCGTTATAGGTCGTCAGTGTACGCATCCACTGTGACCACAGCCTTAAACTCCATTGGTCTGCAGTCACCATTAAACTGCTTGAACCATTCCTTAATTTAAGCAATGCCCTTTCCATAAACACAAATAAATCTTCAAAAGGGTTTCCAGCTGGGTACTTGTAAGATTTTTGCAAAATTAACTGCAGTGTCAAAGCTCAAACCATCTTCATCAAATATAAAATACTCATTGCGACAAGTATTGAGTCACAAGATGACCACAAATGACTATTACTATCTGGGCACGAAAAATGTCTGACATCGTACAAACATTCCACACTCTTTCCTGCAAGAAGCTATCTTCTATATCTTATTTGTTTCAGAAAAAAAATGATGTCCAATACACTTTGAACACAAATTATACGCTAAAATGGTAAATAAATAACAATACACAAATAAAATTTATTTAACAAAAGAAATATTAGAAGAGAATAATTTCTCAACACCGCCTCAATGCTTTTCGACACTCTTACTCCATAATTTTAAAGATTTATTTGTTGGCTTCTACATATTTTTCATTCAGAAATAGTCCATATTAAATTGGTACTTATTAAAGACTTTATGAAAGAAAAATCCATTGAGGGCAATTTTATAGGGGAGAACAATAAGAGGTGTCCCATCTAGTTACAAAGAACACTTAAAATTACCACCAAGTATAATTGGAGACTGTAAGAATAAATTTACTATTTATCCACTACAGCATCTGGGGGGGGGGGGGGGGGAGGGGATACAGCTAAGGCACATAATAATGTTGTGAGAAAATACTATGAAATATAACCAACAAAAGATCAGTAGCTAATGTACAGGAATGAAGTCTTTCAGCATTGTAAGTGAATTAAATTTTTTCAAGAAACGAGCCAAGCGAGTCCATTCATAAAACTTGATGTTTCAACAGACAAAGTCTCTGCCATTACTGTCAAGTTTCCTATGAACATTTCTTCAACAAATGTTTTACAGGTTTTTACATAATGATCATGAAGACCAGTTAGCAATGAAATGTGAGACAAAACAGGAATACTTTGTATTAAGGTATCCTGAAAGCATTTACTTATACTAAGCCAATTTGAGAGTCAACTAACTGGACCAGATGTCAAACTCTAAAAAAATAAATATCTTAAAATGACTTACTGCTAAAATAAAATTTGGCAGGCTACCACGAATCTCATCAGCTACTATGATAACAGATAGATAGTCAACAGAAAAAGGATTTTAAAAAATCATCAACCGAAGCCGTGCATTTCCCCCAAGTAACCAGGATATGATTTTGAACTTTAATTTCCCTAAGATGTTGATTCGATTAATATTTTTTTTTTTTTGGCTTTATGTCTCGGTGATATTGAGGTTGTTCAAGGCAAGAAAGGATTGAGGGCAAGCTACGGGAAGGAATTCAGCCATGACCAACTGAAGGAACTACTCCGGCATCCGTCTGGAGTGATTTTGGGAAACCATGGAAAATGGAAATCTGGATGGTCAGATAGGGAGTTGAACGCACTTCCCCTCTAATGCCAGTTATGAGTATTACCACTTATTTATTTATCGTACATATTCACAATTTTTTTACAGAGATAACAGTTAAAGGATTGAAACAGAATACACGACCAATAATTAACACAGAGTAAGTGCACCAGTGACAGCTCAATGTACGGCAACTGTAGCCGTTCTACTGTGGATAGTGAAGCAAATAATGTGTTCAGTTATCTGTTGACAGGCTCCACAGCCACATTATAGTTGATGTGCCCACTTTTTCTCAATTCAACTTTTTTCCATTTCCTTTCTCCATCTCGAACCTTCGGTAAGCCGCATGGTGGGTCTTCAACTCCTCAGTGCATTTTTCCATATTTGACACACAGTCTTCTGTGATGTTAAAATCATCATTCCTTGTGCTGATCAATACTGATTTCCATGACTTGAGGTGACTGGCAGGACTTCCTGAGCAGCAAGCTCTTGTGGATAGTCAGGGTGCAGTTTCTGCCATACTCACAAACAGCCCTCTCGCCAGATCAGCTCTGCTAGAGGAATGATGTGAAGCCAAGGGATGGCCATGGGTTTTAGTGTGCCTGTGATGATCCTCATAGATCCATTCAGGATGATATCTATCTTCCAGGCGTGATCTCTGTGCTACCCTACAGGGGAACGGTATTTGGCAATTGGGTACACAAGTAGGGAGAGCTTATCTCCTATCCACATCTAAAGGAAGTATGAGTCAATAGTGCAGACATAGTTTCTTTCCAGCATCAAGTGTCAATCTACTAGTTCGATGATAATTCACCCTTTGTTGATAAACCAACTGTCATAGCATTATACACAAATTCCCATAGATTCTTTACTTTGATTGTGATTTAAATTTTAGCATCAGTTGTGCTAAATGACAAGTGGAAGCAGAATAACGATGATAGTTGTCATCATTTAATAAATGTCTGAAATCAGCCAGTTAATAATCCCGATATTGCATTTATTTCCATCCTTGGTACTCACGTTTAACTTTATACCAATGATAATGAAACTATATAGCAGCTAGAAGATGATGTGATGAAGGGAGATTTTTTGTGGTTTTACATCACTTCTTATTGTATTGACATTATCAGACTTTGTTAAAGATTTTCGTTTTTATTAAAATCCAAAAAAGAAAGCACGAGTTTATTCTTGACTACGAATGGTTACCAGAATGGAATATTCATGTAAAGTGGGTTTTTGGTAGCAATAAGGAATATTAATCAAGGGAAAATCATAGCAGTTCAAAGTACGACTTAAAAACTACATGATAATCAAATAGTTAAAAAATACCCGTTCTAGTTACTTCTTTCTAAAATGAAGATCTCTTTAGCAGCAGTAAAACTAGACGGCTCATGCAGACAGTTATTTAGTACGATAACAATATTCGAGCTCACTTTCAACGTCAGTGCACATTCGCAATTAATGTTTTAAAGTTCAGCACCAAATTTACACTCATAGTTCTGAGATTTCATAAATGATGTTTGAGATTTTAAACTGAATTTGCACCAAATTAGCAGGTTAACATTCAATGCAGCCACTGCAAAGAAACTATGTTTGCACACTAATTATGGTTCAGAGAAGACTCTTCACTGCACTATGCCATTGGTTCACACCATCTCATCTAGATGTGAAGACATAAGCACTGCCCAACCAATCTGATTCCTCACCTAAAATCCCTAAAACGAAATTTAACTAAACCTTTTAAACAATAATAAAAACCGAGCTTGTTATTCTGAAGTCTCTGAATTTTACTATTTGATACACAAATTAATTACACTTTTTAAATATGTTTTATATGGAAGGGATTGATATTTGAACACCAGCTCACAGTGAATGAATTTTTAGTCACACTCCTGAAGTTTGCAAGTTCCCAAAATAAGTGACAATGCTATAAAAATGCCACACTTTTGTAAATAACAATGTTAACTAACAATCTTGTAGTTAACCATCTAACTAAACTAAATGTCATCTGAAAATCATACAAATATATAGGTAAATTGGAAAATCCCATGTTATATTACAGAACAGTGATGTCCAGTTCTTGACTAATTACAAGCAGATAAACTGGCATAAGGTTACAGATTTAAATGATGATTATTATTATTAGAAAACTAAAACTGAGGTACGAGAGACAGATGATTACAACCTATGAAATAAAAAGTTAAATGTAAGTATAGCCCACACATTATTCCAATGTGTTATATACTTTACACAAGAAGAAATAGCTGCATATACAAATCCAAAGTGACAAATATTTTATTTTTCCATACCTTACTTTCTCCTTCTCATTACTTGTGAAGCATTTGGCAAATGGTGCAGATTGACTCCAGTCCCAAAAGTGTAATTCATTGTACGTAGCTATGACAAGCATTCGATCAGTTGGATGGAAAGTTAAAGAAGCTATCACAGTCTGTGCTTCTGCCACCCATACTTCACTTCCTCCCTGTGAAGAAATGTGAAAAACACACATGCAATTAATTGATAAATATGTAAACAATATATTAAGCAACATCTTAACTTACTGCTTCAGCAGCTACATTTTATGTGCATAAATCATCATCACACTTGGATTGGAAGTCTAAATTTGCCTAGTCACAACTTTATGGTATAATAAAGTTTAAAATACAGCAACTAAACCTAAAAAGACTGCTGCACTATCCCAAATTTAATTTAAATTTTCTTATATTTTTTACAGATTATATGCAAAATATACAAAAAGTTTAATTTTCATTATGTCCTTAGTCTGCAGACTAATTTGATGCAATATTCCACCTCTCCTTGCATTAATATCTTCATCTCACCATATCCATTGCAGCATACATCCGCAATCACGTATCTCATATTTTGTCTTTCATCTTTCAACTGTTCACCCCCGCTAACAAATCTCCCATGCCTTAAAATTCAACCCAGCATACTGTCTCTTCATTCTGGCAAACTCTTCTAAAAACAAAATTTATTCATCTATCAGTTCCTAAATGTATTTTATCTTTATAATTTTTTTACTTAATATTCAACACTAGCCTCAAAGCCCATTAAAAATGATGGGTTGAACCATGTTTTAAGGTGGCCATACACAATCGCTCCATCTGTCCAAATGTAGCGATGTCACTCCATTATTGCGTCGTCTGTGGGGAAATTGATTTGGATGATGTGGACTGACAGGATTATTTGGATATCCGGTCAGTCCAATATCTATCAGTTTAGTCCATCATGCCATCAAGCCCACTGATGGTGTTTGGAAAAAACCATGTGGAGTGACATCAAACCATCACTCCAGTCCGTTCGTCTACGGTGAAACCGCCGTCCAAATATTTCTCATTCTGTCGTTGACCACCAAGCAGACAACATCAGTGCCTTGAGTGGACTACGCAACATTTTGCCATTTCTTTTTTGTTTTGAATCTGATATAGAAATATTTGTTTTGCTACTAGTTAAATATTATTTTGAATGTAGTATTGAAAAGAATTAAATATTATTAAGTAACAATTAGGATGATATTATTTTAATTTTTTTAAATAATAAAGTCGTCTCAACATGACTTTGTGGTGGAGATTATTGAGAAGTATAAAGACTTACCATACCAGTGGCAGAACTCTAATCCTGACTACCCTGACAAAATAAAAATATATGTGGCAATTCGGCCCAAAAAAGGCGACCTTTTTTTTAGGTCTGTTACTGGCCCAGGCGGCAGGGGACCCAGGATTGTGATGTGGGCCCCCTCTTTGTGGTGCAGGCCCCCCTTTGTGGTGCGGGCACCTAGGCTACAGCCTGTGTAGCCTATGCTTAAATGCAGCCCTGATAAGCCCACTTGTTTAAATATGTTGTTTGAAACCATGTGACACACTTTTTTTCGGCCTGTTAAACTACTTAAATTTCATAAATCTGTTTTATACTCATTTTGTTGCATTTGTTTAAGTTTTCATAATATCAGTTATTTTTCGTCATTTCGCACATTTTTTTACTTTTATTTAATTCTAAAAATTTGTATTCAGTGTTCGGTAAGTCTGAATATACCTTAAAATTAATTCAGGTTCATTTTATTTAGTACTTGGTGTAACTAGATTGTCGTATACGAAATTGTTTACTTTGCCTACTTTTGCATTGTTGTGGCTGACTGGAGTGATGGAATGAAGGTGTATGCAGGCCCGCCGCTAGCTGTTTGAGCGCCCGCGTGCAATACCGATGATGCCGCCCCCTATCTAACTACAGCCAGTGGTGGATCTAGGAATTTTCCGAACCGGGTCAAAAGAATGTGAGATTGCCGCCCCTTCAAACATTAATTGCCGCCCCCATTGTTGCCACACCGAGTGTTGCCGGCCGCCTGATGCAGCTGTTGAGCTAAAAAAAAAAAAAAAGGTCGCCCGCTCCATAATAGGCTACAAATTTCGTAGCGGCGAGACAAGGGAATGACAACTATCACTCGATTTGCCGCCCCCCTCGACCTGCCGCCCGCGTGCGGTGCACGCCTTGCACGCCCGCTTACGGCGGCCCTGGGTGTATGTGCTACACTTTTGGATGTCATGCGGATGGGACGATAGTGTATGGCCACCTTAATATCAAGTAATTTATTCCAGTTGCTTAATTGTTATAAAATAATGCCCAATGCAATTTCTTAAGCCCTACACTGCAGCAAAAAGTTTGTTTCATCCTGAAGGGTATAAAATTACACTCAATATGATTCTTGTGCCTTAAGCTGTACAAAAAAAAGTTTCATTTCTCATTCTGTTCCTGGTTGCATTTCAAACCTCAAACTTTGCTAATATTGCCACTATAAAATCAAAGCTTTTACCACAAACCACTTATCACATGTTAGTGACATCATGCATCACGATATAAACTTCAACCAAAAGCTTCACGAGTTCTAAAACCTTTCTTTTTCGTGATTCAGATACAAGCCTCTTAGAAATATTCTTGTTCTTCTTTGTTTGCTCTACCAATACAAAAGATAAATTACTTTTCTTATTCCCAGGGTTTTCCTAAGTCAAAAACTGATGTCTTCCAGTTTCCTCTTCATTATTTTTGGTAGTATCCTAATCACTACTTTCTAAGAATGTGATGTTAGACCTATTTACGATAATTTTCAAATTTATCAGCTTGTTTTTCTTTTCTTCCGCAATGTCAAGATGATACTTTTATTAAAATACATTGGTATCTCTCCTCTTTCGTAACTGATAGATGTCAGTTTATATATTTTTTTCCCCCGTATAACAACGTTTGAACAGCCGACAGTTACATGTGGCTGAAATATGGCGTCAGTGATAGCAAAGGAAATTAAAATAGATCTTAACAATTTATGATATGCTACATGATATTAGTTTTAATTGTGGCCTAGGCTGCATTGTTTGCGGTCAATGTGAAATTACATTAATTCAAACAAAGTAATGTGGCACTCGTTAAAATAACTAAATAGAAAAAAACTTAACATTACTTATGCCCTTTGCTGAAACATCAAATACCAGTTGTCATTCAGACCCATGCTAAATTTCAATCTAATCAAAACATCCACTAACACTGCTGTCCAAAAATTTAAACATTTATCTTATGTATCTAAGGGTTTATATTTTATCACAATAATCTACACTGAACAAATATAAATAAATAAGAAGCTACTAATAACATTAATATGTTAACTTAAATGTAATACATACTTTTCTTTGTGTTCTGGCAACTCATTTCTTTGTGAATGATTAGAAAATTAATCTCACAATCTCTATTTCACAGTAATTCAGCATCAAAGGCTGGCTGTGTGCGGTCACAGTGTGATAGACACAGTGACAAAGATTAAAGTTTATTAGTATAGATAATTATGTAACACCACATTGATTTTTTTAATTTTCTTTCTTTCTAGAATTACTATTGTCCTATTACCATTTTCAAAAGCTGTCAACATTTACTCAAAATGATAAATAAATTAAGGCAGGTTGAGCTGAAGCCTTCAAATCAACTTACAACTATCCTTGTAAAGTAAACTTTTCTATCTACCACTGTGTTTTATTCTGTCAGTGAAAATTCCATTTATTTTCCTGCACAAGTGTTCTCTTGCCATGCCACAACAAACTTCAACGTAAACAAAAATTTGAAATGTAAAAAACTGAAATAACCTTTTTTATCGTCCCATAATATAAGACATTTTTTGATTACGAATGAGAGCTTGAGACAGTCATGATCTCCCTTTAATTTTTGTTTTGTTTTTTTTCCATACTTTCTCCAAACAATACATATCAAATCTACCTCTGTGAGGGGTACATTACATTTGTTTACTGTTTTTGTGTCTTACCTTTCATCTCTAATTTACAAATACAAGAAAATTAATTACTCATAAATAACACATGAAGGAAAAATTAAATAAAACACTTACATGAAGGTCCCAAACTCTAACTTGTCCACCTAGGCAGCCTGTGGCCAAAATTTGGTTAGATGATGGATGAAAAGCTATACACCAAGGAGTCCTTGGATGTCCAGAGAGTGTGTTGGTGACTTTTCCAGTTTTTAAATCCGAAACATAAACATTATGGTTCCCATGTGTTGATGCCACTTTCTTCCTAGAATAATTCATATATTTAAGATAAAAACAAGGTCTCTTGAAATTCAGAAGCTACAAGATTTCTAATTTTCTCATACTAAAAACAAAAATTTCCAAACACTTACCCATCAGGACTAAAAACCATTAAAAATGTTGACCTCGTTGGAACAGGAAACTTGCATTGCTGGAAGCAAAGCAGTAATTTTTTAAAATTTTTACAAAAAAAAAAAAAATCACCACAACAAATAAACAAAACTAAAACTTTGGTAATTACTTAAATTACAATGGAATTGGAAACAATTTGACAATACAATATGAGCTCTGAACAAGCCAGAGAAAGCAAAGTCATTACTCATCAAAACCTGAAGGAAGGAGGACTGAGATAAAGCAAGAGGAACATACAATAAACTGGGGTGGTCAAGCTGCTCAATAATATGGCTACTATCTTCAAGATTCCAGTTCTGCAAGGAATGTTTTTACACATGTTTATGCTGCACTAGCCTGATTCTCATCTGACAACTTAGTACATCTTGTAAGACATATCTTACAAACCCTTTTAGATGATTGCCAAATTAATTTCAATTACACAAAATGTCAATGATTTTATTAAATTCATTTATACTACCTCTGTTCATTTACAGTATTATTTTTTGTCATACCAACCATTCTGTACAGTACTATGATTAGATAATTGATTTATTTTCCACAACAAATCTCATAAATTTATCCAACTCTCCTTTAGCCTCCTTCAAGTGACCAAAATTACTTAATATGCTGTGACTCTCAGTAAAAAAAAGCTTTGTTTAGTAAAATAAACAAATATATGAATAACAGAATAAGCTACATCTTTTTCAGTGGAATATGTTTTTAATGGTTGAAAATTAATTGGGACATTTTCCCTCTATGTACACTACCTATTCCATTAAGTTTTAACCTATATCAGCTTTTAAAAATCAGAACCATAAGTTTCGTTTCAAACATCATGGAATGTAATGTGTGGTCATAGTCCATTTAACATCAATAATATCAGAATGTCACAACAGAGTTCTCCTGGACTCTTCTTTCAAACCCCAGCAAAAATCCTGCATGTGGTGCCCTCAACAAGCTGGATGAAGTTTGGGAAAAAAGTGGAAACAGCAAAGTAAGTAATTAAACAAATTACAAAGCAATAACACTGGGGCCAGGCATTTTGGAGAACATGGGTACAAATCCCCATTCGGCTATTCAGATTTTGATTTCATGGTTTCCCAAAATCATTCTATGTGAGTGCCAGGATAGCTACTCCAAAATACCATAGTCAAATTCTTTCACTCTTTTTGCCCCAATCTTCTCCCACCTCTAATGACCTCGATTTCGACAAGGCACGCAGCCCAAAGAAAAAATCCAAGGACTAATTTTTATTTTTGGATGGAGTAAATACTTCAAGTCCCACTAGGTGTCACCCCCCGCCGTATAACATATAATAGGACTGTTATAAACCATCACACAATCTTCATAAAAAATTACTAATGTAGTGATCTAGCAATCATCATTAGCTGAGAATCAGAATGCTGAATATCCAGTAATTAATTTGAAAAGTGAAAGAAATGGCAACTTAGAGAAAGATTTTTAGTATAAATGAGAAAAAAATTGCTAGGATAGAGGAAATAGAACAAAAGGATATGGTACATATAATCATTCATGGAGTGAAAACAAACAGCAATAAATTTTGCAGCAATTGAACGGATTTTTTTTTTTTTTTTTTTTTTTTTATCTGCTTAACGTTTCTCTAACAGCAAGGTCTTTAGAGAGGGGAAAGGATGGGGGTCAAGGAATTGGAAGGAATTCGGCCATGACCTTTTGAAGGAAGCATCCCAGCATTTGCCTGGAGTGATTTGGACAATTGAATGGAAGAAGTATATTTATACATCTACTAGGTTCCTCATTCCAAAAATTAAGCATATGTAAGAAAAAACACAAACTTAGCTAGCATATGCTTCAGAAGAAGAATGGACAGAAGAGGTTGGGGTAGCACTTGAAAGTATGTAATAATGTGGAAAGAGATGTACATGGGGCAGTATTGGGAGCCTTCAGATATGGGAAAGTACGAGGGAAAAAGAGTCCCCACACATCTGTAACGAACGGCTTAAGAATTAACAAAATAAAGAAAAGCCACAGAATCACAAGATATAGTTGCAACAGAACACAGAAGTAAGTAATAGTTCTAATTTTTGACGGACTTAGGAGATAAATTAGTGTCAATACCAGCAGTGTTATTTCAGCAGAGAATAATCATTTCTTAAAGCTGAATAGAGGACAAGGAGCAAGGACAACTCAGTAATGACAGGAGGTGGTGACCACCAATAAAGTAGAAAGCTAACAAGTGAACAACAGTTGTCAAGCAATAAATTCCTGCAACCTGTTACAAAGATTGTATCAGGCAGGGTCATTACTAGGATCAGCCCATTCCCATCTGCTTGGGGCACAATGAGGATATTTGTATAAAACACCTACCAAATGTCGTCTCTCAGTCTCTCTTTCTTGTCAACATACACTCACAGGAGTTGCCCTGCTGCAGGGGCAGTGATAACATATCAGAGATGATGCACTGCTTAATATCAGGTAGGATTTATCAAATACAGTTGGAGAGGGATTTATTTATTTGCTTATGGCTTTACACCTCGATGTTGGAGATTGTTAGAGGCAGGAAATAACAAGAGGTAAGGAAAGGGGAGGAATTTGGCAAGGGACTTTTGAAGGAACCATAGCAGCATTCACCAGGAGTGTTTTGGGAAAATCATGGAAAACCTGAATCTGGATGGCGGTGTGGGGATTCAAACCCACATCCTCCCGAGTGCAAGGCCAGAAATGTTACTGCTAACCCACCATGCTTGATTCTGAGATGGATATAGATAGATATGTTTCTCATTACTGCAGATAGGTTTAAATTGACCAAGATGCATATAACACCATGCTTGCTCATTGTTAATCAGTATTTGGATTATGATTAGCTAGAACTACTTAGCTTCACATTCATCACTGGTCAATTTTCTAGACAAGTACATGCCAATACATGCTTCATAAATGCTGCATAAGTCTTTGTGAATATATATACAAATATGTAGCAGCTATTGCTTAAAGTCCCCTTAATGATCCTATGACGAGTACTCACATCCAAACCATGGTTGTTCTCCAGTTCAACCCTAAACCAAGGGCCCCTGATAGCCTACCTGTCATCTCCAACTGCTCAGCTTTTTTAAATTAAAATAAGGAAGGACAGGGAGGTACGAAAAGGTAGTGGTGTCAAAAAATCCTCAGAGCTCTCACTGCAAAACAGTTGCTGAGATTGTTAAAACTATGAACTGGCATGACCTGCCACTGAATGATATAAATTTCCAGTATAAACAGTTGGCCTCTGGCCATTCATCCTGATGGACAGTTGTTTTGTGATGAAACCTGTGTCAGAAGCTGTGCAGTGATGGCAGGTAAGTCAGAAAATCAAGTGTGCAGTAGTGAAAGCAGCATGTCTAATGGTAGGAAAAGATTCCCCTGTGGCAGGATTGGAAAGCGTAGTGGTGACTGGTTTCGTAAGTTTAGAAATGAGGTCTACTACATGGGAAATATCCATGTTGTGGTCTAGGAGAGTCAGAGGTAATTGTGGACCAATAAGTTCTCGGAATTGGGTGAGCTGCTGAAGCATTTGCATGGATCTATTGTGTATTCGTTGTGGCTCTCCTGTCTTTATCAGTGGTGAGTAGCAGATGTATTTTCCATCTGTCCATTTTTTCACTGTCAGAGTTTTCAAACTTTATTTTAATTATATTGAAATCAATTTTTGAGGGTTTTAAATTTCCAAATATGGATTATTTATTTATGCCCAAGTTATCATAAAACACCCTCATTTTACTGCTGATTTTCATAGAACAGAAATAATATATAAGATTTACTTTTAACTAAGAAATACACACAAAAGACATTTAAAATCATTAATCATCATATGCCAAAATTACATTCTTTTAAATCCAGCTATCAATTAAAATAAATTAATCGCTGCACTATGACTTGGTTATACAAAGAGATTTAATTTGATCTTTTGGGCACTTAAGGATTCAAAATGGTAAAAAATTCTCGTGCCGAAATTCTTCGCCCTTCGCATTTATTTTTGACTTAGTCTGCTTCTTGAATTTATCTCGTCTGGAACTCAACGTGCAAGGTTGCAATGAAAGTTAAAGTTGTTTTTGCTGACCTCTCTTCCAAGAATTTTTAAGCTCAGCTCCCCTGTCACATAAGATCATGCAAATGCGCCATTTCTAGTCTCTTCCATGGCAAAAACGTAGAATTATTACACTGCAAATTTGATCATAAAATTTATCTGCTTGGCGAGCACGGAGACCTACTGACAGCTGATTAGACAAGTGTTCATCGTGCTGGGTACACACAGAATTCCCTCTCGTACAATATTGATCACTCTGCTACCACCACTATACATAGAATATTTCATCCAACCAATTGTGGTATTTGCCTATTTCAAAACCTACTTATTATCTGCCTTCAGTTTTGGGATGTCTCATATTTTCAAACTAAATTCTCCAGATTATTGACCAAGCAGTTCCCAAATAGTCTGAGCAGGTTTTTGATCTAAGGGATAGTTTTGGCAAACTCCATAGACCCAGCTCCAAGATGTCGCACACTCCCCATTCCATTTCTGATCTACTCATTGTGAATACCTAAAGTGAAAATGTCTCGTCCCCATAGCAGGTGGTTAGTTGGCATTTCCCCATACACACAGACTTTGTCTGACACTTGCATATATTACATGGGTGTGATCTCAAAATTGACCAGAAATATTCCAGTACACAATTCCAATAAATGTCTGTACTGTACTTATTTTCAGACGCACTTGTCCTATCCATAAATTTTTGTACTAAAATATTTACTGCAACAGCAGACCACCACAGTGTACAGAAACATAAAGGCTGGAAAAGTTCCTGGTCCACATCGGGCATTAGAAATCAAACACTACAATTCAGTTCACTGTACAGTGGCCTTATAGAGTTCTTAAACACATTTAGGTTACAAAACAACTATCTGAAGCCTGGGAAAAAGGGTCAAATATACCTTGATGATAAGCATTTAGTTTGGCCTTATAAATCACATTTCCGACACCATCATTACTATTATTATTACTTTTTTGTGCTATGAATGTGGTTCCACACTTTTTTCATTAATGCTTTTAATCCCTCTAGGAAGTATGATCTTGGACTTCCTCCCTTCCTCCTTTTTGCTGGTATCCATTCAAATATATTTTTAGTAATCGCACATTTCCCTTTCTCTGCATACGACTATACCAGGCTGTTTCATTTAACAATATTATCAGATATTTGATTCTGTAAACCCATTCTCGGTCTTATATTTCATTTATAAATGATTTTAAGATAGGGTAGAGAAAATAAACAGTTACCCGTCACTTACCACAGATGAAGGCAGGAGGGCGAGACACGTAAAAACACAAAAACAAACGAATTGCACAATATTTCGACTTTAGTCTTAGTCATGTGGGAGGCGAGACATATGGCAGGGGGAAAGATGTGGTCACATCCCAACCCGCCACAAGATTCATGTGGCGGGTTGGGATTTTGAAGAGTTAACCCACAACATCTATTCCAACAGGCACTTTAAAAAAATATTAATCTATTTTTAATTGACTTACTCCTTGTTCATATCTCTGAGTAATAGGTGATAAATTTAAATAAGAGATTTGAACACATGAGGGCAATCCTATAAGTAAGGTCTTCAAAGCTTTGCGGACACATAGAAACTGTCCGTGCAGTTGTTGGCCACAGTTATGATTGGTGTTTCCACCTTTCCCAAACAAGCATGCATGCACCTCAATAGAACACTTAGCATTGGTCTGGCAGCCATTGAGAATGCAGTTACCATTGGGTGCATCATATACGAAGTTTGCACAGTTATTCAGTTTTTGAATGCAAGAAATGATGAACAAACTAAAATTTATCACCAATTAATGGAAATGCATGAAGAAAAATGCATGAAGAATAATGCATGGGTGTCAAAAACGGTCACAAATGCTGTAGAGAGCTAGTCACACTGAAATTCAGGATAAAAAAAGAAGTGAAATACCATCAATTTTGGAGGAGACAGTCTCTAAGGTTGAGCAAACAATGCGTGAAGATTGGTGGTTCAATAAACCCTGACGGGTACTGTGAAATACTGAAAAAAACTCAGACCTGCAAGTCAGAACTAAAGAAGAGGAATGTTGAACAAAGGCATAAGCATTCTCCATGACAACACTCGCCCATACGTCGCATGTCAAAGTGTCGCTCTTCTGCAAAACTTTAGTTGCAACATCATCACCTACCCACCATATAGTTCAGACTACTATGAATCAATGACTACTACCTTTTACCTGAGCTGAAAGAACTGCTTTAATGTGATTCAGCAAAGTCGAAGAGGTGAAATATGAAGTTCAATGCTTCAAGACATTGTGGCAGGTTGGTATGATAAAGACATGATGTATATATTATAGAAACCAAATGATTTTTATCTCTCTAAAAAGATTTGGGATTACCCTTTTACAAAAGTTCTTTCCTTGTGTTTTTGTTCTAAAATAGTGATTTAGGAAATAATACAATGTCCTAAAGCTATTTTACGCCAAACCTCTCTTAAATCTCTACCATCTGCTGTATACATGTTTCTAGGATGCTTCTGTAGCTTCACACCCAATATCAATACGTTGTGTTACATCAGTATTTATTTGCAGATCTAAGTACTGCCCTCTTCCATAAGCTTTCTGGCTGTGAATCATGAAAAACCTACGAGGTGTGTTGAAAAAGTAAAGAAAATTTTGAAGTTTCATGGATTTTATTAATGATGTTTTCGTGCAAACGTGCCATTTTGAGCTGTTTAGTCTTTTGTCAGCTGTTAATAGAATCATATGTGTTTTGGTACAGTTGGAAATTTTTCATTTGTATAAATCATGGAATAGAGAATTTGCATTAAATTTTGCTAAAAAAAAAAGAAAGAAAGGAATCAAGTGCAATAAAGTTTTACAAATGATAAATATTGCTTTTGGTGAATCTACTATGAGTAAAACAAGGGTTTGTGAATATTACAAGCGTTTTCAAGATGTCCATGAAGACATTGAAGATGATCTACATCCATACTCTGCAATTCGCAAACACTGTGGGTGGCAGAGGGTGCTAAGCACCAATCTTAATTCCACGCATTCCAATCCTGAATAGTGCGAGGAAAGAAAGAATACATAAAAGCATCAGCACAGCATCTCACTTCTCGAATCTTATCCCTCTGGTCATTGCAACCCAAATAGGTTGGCGGAAGAAGTATCTCACTGCACTCGTAGGTCATAGAATTTTGCATATTCTCCAATACATTCAAACCCAAATGATGCCGTCTGTCTTCCAAATGATCCCAGCACAATCTACGTATCAATTCTGTGACACTTTCATAAGGGCTGTAGCAACCAGTCACAAATCGAGCGGTTCTCCTCTGTACCCTCTCCATTGAGTCAATCAGGCCCTTATGAAACAGATCCCAAACTCTATAGCAGTAATCCAGAGCATACGGGTCATCTTAATACATCAATAACCAATGAAAACATGGGAAAATTGAAGGAAACGATTATGAACAATTGCTAAATCACAATTAGAGAAGTTGCTGATGATGTTTACATAACAACTGACTCATGCTATGAAATGCTTTCATCTGTTTTCGGTATGAAGAGTGTTGCAGCAAAATTTGTTCTAAAAGTGTTGCATTGAACAAAACCAGTGGCGAATGGAAGTTGCTTGGGATTGTTAAATGAGGTCAACTATGATACTGAACTATTGACACATGTCATAAGAGGCGATAAACATGGGTTTATGGGTATGATATTGAAACTAAGGCTCAATCATCCCAGTAGAGTCATTCTGGATTGCTACGACCGAAAAAAAACTGGACACGTTTGGTCAAATGTGATGGTTATGGCTCACAGTGTTCTTCGAATTTAGTGGCATAGTGTATCATGAGTTCTTTCCACAAGGTCAAACAATCAATAAGGAAAACTACCTCCAAGTTCAACGTCATTTGTGTGAAGCAGTCCAAAGAAAATGCAAAACAATTCATGACTTTTACATCATGATAATGCAGCTGCTCACACATCGTTGCTAGTTAATGAATTTTTGGGGAAAAAAAAAAACACTGTAATGATGCCCCAGCCTCCATATTGTGACTCTTTTCTATTCCCAAAAATAAAGAGAACCTTGAAGAACCATCATTTTACATACATAGACGAGGTTAAAAGTGTATCGCTGAAAAAGCTCAAAGCTATCCCAAAGATTGAGTTTCAGAAGTGTTTTGGGAATTGGAAGAAGAACTGGCATAAGTGTGTACATCTAATGGGGATTATTTTGAAGCGGATAACATCAATGTAGATGAATAATAACATTCTTTCCAAAAAATGAAAATTCCCATTATTTTTTTAACACACCTCTTATGTCTTCCACTAGAACAACCAACCGCACAACAATGTGTATATGTTCCCCCCCTCCCCCCCAATTCAATGCTTCCAAACTGAATTTAAATATAGTTATGGATAGGCAGTATCCATATCTTAATCCCTTATTTACAGAAAATGATACAGTAATTTGATTTCTAAGTCCGATACATTCAAAAATTCTTAATGGCATTTACACAGCATGTGTTTAAGTAAGGATCTGTCACTGTATACAGTAGAACTCCAATTATCCGAATCACTTAAGGCAGTCACATTATGACGTGCATCGAACAAGTTGAAAGGCATAAAACCGAAGAAGAGGAGGAAATGGAGAAACAGGAAAAGAAGCTCAAGAAAAGGAAAGGGAAGAGACAGGAGAAGGTGGGGAAGACGTGTCACCTGAGGAATTAAAAACATTGTTCTGAAAATTCCTGGATCTCTAAATGTTAGTGCTGAAGATTTAGGAGAGTGGGTGGTGTGTGATTCGCCAGACCCTGGGTATGAAATTCTAAATGATGATGAACTGATTGAAAGTACGAGAGAAGAAAGTATCGAGGAAGAAGATGACCTTAATGTTGATGTTGAAGCAATGACTTTTATTTACAGTACGGTACATACTGTAGTAATGTACAGCACTTGTAAATGCGCTTAACATGTAAAAGTGTTGCATTTTCTTTTAATTAATCAAAAGCTCTTTTTATTTAAAAATAATTTTTTCTCCCATTTTCAACATACACTAATTAATTAAAATAGACCCTTTTTCCGAAAAAATCCAATTATCCGAATTTTTTATTATCCGAATGGGGTCCGGCCCCATTTGATTCGGATAATTGGAGTTCTACTGTGCTACTGTTTACCAACTGGGCAGCACAATATATATACTTTTTTTTTAAGAACTTAAGGTGGTATCTAAAGAATGGGGTTATCCAGTTACAACTATTACACGATCAGCACTGCCTGGCCTCCACTATCGATAAAATTCTACCTTTTGACCCATCACTCTCATTATTATTAGTATTATCATTGTTATCATTTAACTAGAAACAAATTTCTTCTAAATTTATTCATTTATTGTTTGCTTTATCACTCCATAGCCTTTTGTTTTATATATATGTATGTATCAACTAACTGGTGCCCACATCATTTGCGTTTGTTAAGAATTTTAAATGATAGTACTGACATGCAAAGGTGGGAGACTTGAGGCTAATACCACACACAAACACCAGTGGTATGAGCTAGATATTTGGGGAAATTGAAATATAGGGACACACATCTTTCGTTGACATGAAAATGTCCCAGATCAACCACTTTTAACGACCATATGTCCCAAACCCACACAGCTACCGGTATTCGGTCAACGTTGTGCACAATGGGAAACTCCATGCTACTATCACACACATACACCAGTGGTTTGCACTAGGTAGTGGAGGCTGCAGAGTGAAATATAGGGACACACACATCTATTTTTATATGTATAAGATTTTATCATTACCGGCAGTTACTATATATCATTCGAATCTTTCCAGAAATATCGATAGTTCACTTTCTGATATTTCACCCCAACTTCTTCCTCTCCTACCCAGTCTTCCGCTGCATATCCAGTAATGTGGTAAACTACAGCGTGTGCACATCTCATGAACCATATGACTTCAGTCCCTGCATTAATAAGGCGTAAAATAGAAATATTGTATATATTTCTCATTTATATTGCCTAAAAGCAGTTTCCCTTTTCCTTAAAATCCTGTACTTGTTGCTTAAGATGGTAATATTTGAGAAAAAGCGGAAAAATTGTGTATTAAAGTCACAAAGCAGGTATATCCTAATGGATTAAAGTAAATCAAAATATGGGTAGATGCATACAAGTAGCTACACAATAAATACATGTCACTACCTGTTGATGTTTATTGTAGGTGACTTTGTTCTTGGATAAGATGCCGATTTCTACTCCTCTAAGGCGGGTAGGGCAGAAATGACAGTATACATAAAAAAAAGAATTCTGTAATTTTTAGGATTTCTCTGTGTATAACTGACATTGTATTTCTCAAAACAGTAGCTTCTATGCTAACGTTAAAATTCAAAAGTAACTCTGTCTGTTATGTTTTCACAAGTAAACGGCTAAACTGATCTGGATGAAACTTGATGATGAAATACTATGTATCATTAGGAAGGATAGCATACTTTTTCCTGGATATTTTGTCACAAAATTTTGAAAAATCAACTTAACAGTGACAGACACACAGACAGCGTGTATAAGTCTCTGTAATGTTCTATCAGTCACTCAGGCTTTATTTCCCTTACAGCCGGTTTGTGCATTGTCTGTTCATAAATATCATGTACAGACCCCCCCACCAAAGTATTTAAGGTCAACCCCCAACATCGGAATTTTTTAGATTTGGAGACCCTTTTTTTTTTAGCTCTACCAATCTTTTAAGGGCGGCATGACTATAAAGCCTAACCCTTACCCGACTCAAGCCCCCACCGCAAACGAAATCCACTCAAGTCCCCTCCCCTCCCCACCCAAAAAAAATGGAATATGCTCTAGATTCTCAACCTCCCCCCCAACCCAAAATCCTGGATCTGCTACTGGCTCTTGAGAAAAGAGGTTCTTCAGAAGAAAATTTGGAGTTTATCTAACAGGCAATACCGCTCGCTTCGCACTGTTAACTTGCTGTCATAGTGATGTCACATTCACGTACAGTCAATTCTTGTAATTTAAAGCTATAGAATTTCAACATAAACTGATATCCTGAAGGTGGATCGGATGTCCGATAACACAACCAGATGTTCAGTGTTTGATGTGTTATAGGACGTATGTGGCCGCTTACCAGCGGCCGAATAGTCACAAAAATTGACAGTACATGAATGTGACGTCACTATGACGACACGTTAACAGCGCGAAGCAAGCGGTATTGCCTGTTAGATAATACCCGAAAATTGTACCAAAGCCAAATTGATGATGGATTCCTACACAACTCAAAGAGACAAATTGCAAGTGAAGAATAAAATTCTTCAGTATCCCGTTTAGTTCTAGAAGTATACTGTCTCAAAACTGAAGTGGTTCAGTTGAAATGCAGCCTGGACCAAACCAATTTTTCTCATTTAGATACATATGAATTCATCATCACATTACGGCGCAACAGTTATGACAGTGCTGACCCCTAAGGCATGTGCGCACCAAATTTCAGAGAAAAAAGACAATTCCTTGTGAGTTCATTGCTACTGTTACGTTTCCTTGTTTCAATAGGGTTAGCACATCAAATTAAGTTAAATAATAACTAAATCACACAATGTATAATGTTAATGTATAAGACAATAGGCCAATATGATCTCTTAGACTAGTAGAATTCATTACATAAGCAACCACCCCAGCAATTGCCTTGAATGATTTTGGGAAAACGTGAATAACTGAAACCTGCATAGCCCGACAGGGATTCAAACCTACACCCTTCTATATACAAGTGTTAATACTCACCCAGACTCAGTGCTACCATACTAGTCTACATGGTAGACTATCATTTGGAGGCCTAGTTCCTGGCAGTACTGTATAGCAAATATTCTTGGTTTGGCTAACATCGATGCAGTCAAGTGCTCATTTAAATGTACTGTTCAAAATTAATCAGTGTGGTCCAGAATGAAGACATTCCATGTTGCTACACGAAATAAATATATTGTCTCCATTTGTAATTTAAATTGTTCCCATAAGCAACACATTACTGAGGATATATTACTTCTTGTGAAAGAAGGTCCACATGCATTGCAATCTATGCAGGCTCGGCCATTGTAACTAATACAGTGTCAGGATTCCAATAATAGTTTCAGCTCTATTGTAATACAAAGCATTTTAATACAAATTTCATTAACCTAGAGAGAGGGAGTGGGGAAGGATGTCAGCCATGGCCTTTCAAAAGAACCCTCCCGGCATTAGTCTGGAAAGACTGTGGGAAACCACAGAAAACCAGTCAAACTTTAGAATCAAATGAAACTATGCAAATCTAGACACTTCCTAATCACAAGTTCAAGATGCATTGTATAATGGTAAATGGGGATATATATATAAATAATTTTTACATTTACCTAAACCACTTGGAAGTATAAACCATTGTGACTCTACTTATCGTGGGCCAAGGTTATATCTTGAAACAGCGAATGTATGTTGCACTTGCGTTAGTTGTGTATGTGTATGATGAATGTGTATGGGTATGATGAATGTGTATGATGAAATCGTGATAATTTATGCTATGTGAACTAGGAAAGCTGATACTGTAATTAGCAGAAACTTCATTCATAATGCATTTCATGTTTTTAGGTGTGTCTGCATAGTTTGATTTTGGCTGTCTTACTTGAGATTGTGGTTAAATTTAAATCCAGCCTGTACCAAAATGTTCTTGTTATACAATGAAGCACAAGGGAATTTATTCATTATTAATAATTAGTGTTACTAATTTAATAAGCACCATGTTAGTTACCCAGCGTTTACCTCATTGTAAACTGCTTCCTTTACAATTATTCAAAACATAACAAACATTTTCCGTATACTCGAACAAGTAGAAAATTCACTAACATTGTTTCCAAAAAATTCAGTCATCGATCATCTACATCTAATGCAGATCGAAATAGCGGGTGTAAAACCAAAATTAAACCACATCATAATCCGGAATTTAATGTCAAAAACACTAGGACTAACCTTTTCAGAGTAATCTTTCATAACCAATTTATCCTCAGCAATTGCTTCAAATTCTGCAGGAGCTCTGCCCGCCTTAAACCCGAACTCCCGGAGCATAAGACTTTTAGAAACATTGTTCTTGAGTTTTGGTGGAATGTACTGAGGTTTTTTACTGAAGTCTACTGGTTTATCACTGTTTCCATACATTCCATAAGCCTGAAGGGTCAGTCGTTTAGCACACGCAAAAAGAGTTGAAACCCCTGAAAGAAAACAGAATAATCAAACAAATTGCAACATCGTGATTCACAAGCTTCGCAAACACGATCTTCTCCGACCGGGAATGTAAACTGCCGCTTTGACAATTAAGTATATGCTGTCATTACGCTAGCCTACGAAATTATATTAAAATCTTTAACATCGATTAATCAGTTTACATACCTACATCACTGTCACTCCTCAGAAAAACAATAACGAACCTGTCACTAGCTGGGAAAGCAAGCAAATCGCTGTAATCCCCCCCGTGTTGAGACAGGCGAAAAGATGAAAAACAAATGTTGGTTAAAAACACTTAAATACAATGCAAAAATTTTCTTATCATTTTAGTTGCCAATCTTTCAGATTTTTCAGGTATATTGCGACACAAAATTGAGTAGCAAAATTATATACGATCTTCACAAACATAACTACTGTGACGTAGCCATCTTGGTTGTAGAAAAACTTCATACACTACCGATTTGGGGATCGACTGGGACTATCGATGGATCAAGTCATCAAAAGTGCCGCTACTGAAAACAAGACGCTATAATTCTTCAATGTACCAAGTACAAACAGAGACTACAAACAAAGAGCAGCTGCAAATAGTTTGTCAGCCACAGCAAGTCACTCCTACGGAATAATGTTCTTCATACTTGGGTCCACACGTTCAAAGTGGGGTTAATAAGAGGAGAAAACATAAATCTAACGAAAGAACAGATGAAAGAAATAGTATCAGACGAAATGTTACGAAAACAGCATTAGGGGAAGATTCCAAAATTGTTCCACGTCAGATGGTACGCATTACTTTCGAAGGACAAAATATGCCACCGTTTATTCGTATCCATTACACTCGAGTTAGCCAATGTGGAGCCACAGAACGATTGTGAATAATGTTATCTATTAGTATAATAGACAAGATGTAGCGGTGTAGCACCTACGTCATGTCACGCGGTGACGTCAAGCTATGACGTTGCCTATGACGTCACGCTTTACGATATTATTTGTGGGAGTGCGCGTTATTTAATATCATTTCCAAGCAACAGTGAATAAATTAACTCACAGAATACTGAAATAAAAGTATGTATTGCGTTAAAATCGATATTTCAATCATTAGATGCTTATATTTACGTAATATTCTTTTGATATATTCAAGTATTCCTTAAATTCTTTTTCCATACCTTAAAATGGGGTAACTTTGGGACTAGTGGTATAACTTTGGGACAGTGCGAAATTTTCAGCTTTCAAAGCTCCCAAAGATGTTATTCATTTTGAATTGGAGCATAATGTGCGTTATTAGAAGCACCAATATGTGCTACCACCTTGTAACATCAGTTAGAAGCTTTTGCTTTACTGTCGTCTCAACAAAGTGCGTTTCTTTTGAAGTCAATATTTTCGAGATTCTGTGTTTTTTCCGGAAACTTTCGTTTGCCTAGATAAATCAGTGCGTATTACAACATTGTCAGGTATGTATTTTAAAAAGTACATTCTTTGACAATCACTTTTGTATATAACAGTTATTTTAAATGTACATGTTACTTAATAACCTCAAAGCTACAAAAAGTCAGCATTCAGTGGGGTAACTTAGGGACTGTCCCAAAGTTACCCACAAGGCAACCCAAGTGCCATTCAGTCTATTTTCTGTTTTTTCTTCATAGAATAAAAGCTGATAACCATGACAAGAAATCCCAAACGTGCTCTTGGAACACGGCCATATAAAAATTATACTGAGGAAAGTTCAAATGAGGCCCTGCAGGCAATAAAAAACAAAACTTTGTCTATTCGCCAAGCAGCGTCAAAATATGGCATTCCAAAGAACACACTGCACCTGAAAAGCCAGGAAAAACATTCAAAACCTGTGGGTCGGGCTTCTGTTTTTACGAAAGAAGAGAAGATGCAATTTGTGGGTCACATTATTGCCACATCAAATTACGGATTTCCTGTGGGTATGGTTGACCTTCAATTGGTTGTAAAGTGCTACCTGGATCGCTGCGGAAAGAAGGAGGAGCGTTTTAAAAACAACTGGCCTGGAAAGGATTGGGTTAAGGGATTTATGAATCGGCACAAAGATGTGTTAACACAGAGAGCTGCAAAAAATATTTATCACTCTAGAGCAGCAACGGATGAAGAGGTTGTGAATAATTTTTTTAACAATTTGGAACAGGAACTCAGTGGAATTCCAACTACCAATATCTGGAATTATGATGAAACAAACCTTGTTGACGACCCTGGTGCCAGAAAAATTATTACTAAGAGAGGAACCAAGTATCCTGAGAGGATTCAGAATTCAAAGGTGTGCACGTCGATCATGGCGTGTGGAAACGCGTCAGGAAATTTGGGGCCTCCTTATGTAAACTACAAGGCAGAGAAGATTTGGACAACCTGGACTGAAAATGGACCCTCTGGCACTCGTTACAACCGAACCAGATCAGGTTGGTTTGATGCACACACTTTCGAGGATTGGTTTACAACTTTACTGTTGCCTATCCTGAAGCGCCAGGAAGGTCCGAAGGCTCTTATTGGTGATAATCTGAGTTTATAACAAAAAAAACTGTGAAAAATGTTCTCTTGTGTTCAATGTTGTCTGAGATGTTGATAATAAACAACTGATTTGTAACATTGGTACAAATTAAGTTTTTATAATCATTTCTGGTGAAAAATAGTACTGTCCCAAAGTTTCTTCACTTGATGGTGTAAGATTGGGACAGAAACAAAGGCTAATTACTATAAAGTGATTGAGTATAGAGTAAAACCATGCCCTTATTTGCAAAGTGGAAGGTCAGTTTTACATAATATCGTAATCTCAGTTAATTACTTTTATAAATATAGATGGGAGGTGTAAAAAACTAGAAAAAGTTTCCCAATGTTACCCCGTTTTACGGTAGATATTGTAAGATAAAAGCTTTGTATTTCGAGCATCAGGGCTGCTAAATGTTTGGTTAGAGTATAACTAGCATGGATTAGAATTACAAGTTTCATTCGACGTTAACGCATAGGGCATGAATAATTAAGTTTTTTTTTCAAAATTTAAACTGTGTCCTATTACTGAAATTATTTGTGTTTAAATTGGCATATTAATTATCAGTTTTTTTTTACTGAAACATTACATGCTTCAAATGAAAGAAGTTGCAAATTGTTCGCGATATATACGGCCTAAACCACAATGAAATATTACATGGCATAGCTTAAGTTGTTATAGCATCCTTCGTTCTTGCTGGAGTCATTATTTCAGCAGATGTAAGCTTTCTTAGCCGTTAAAATATCGATCTTCATCATAGGTAGCTATTAAGAAAGAAATGTGTCAGAACCTGTGAAGATTTGGGATCAAGTTTATATCGCGATGCATGGAATGTATTAAATTGCGTGTGATTGAAGTTTTGCTTTTCTATCAGAAATTTTAGCGGATATTATGGTTAAGCTGAAATGCAACCTGGACCAAGATGACAACTGAAGCTTTTTGCTACAGCACAATGAACGATAAATTACAATGAGCTTTATTTTGTAACAATTCTGATTAGTTAAGCAACTGCAGAGAAATATCCACGTTATTTAATAACATTTCTAGGCATCCACGAATAAATTAACTGACTGAACATACTTATTAGTTGCTTAGATTTATTTAATATTAGTTTATGTAGAAGTATTCGTTGATATCACATATATGTAAGTTAATTTTCGCAATGCTAGCGGCAGTTTTGATAGATTGTTATTAAAATTGACACAGTAGAGGGCATGCGTTTTTTTAGTAATTTTTTTTCTGTTACTTAATTCATTACTTCGTTCTAACGAAAGTATTTTTCGGTTGCGGAGCATCTTACGTTTCAGAATTTTTAATTTAATTCATGGCGACGTTTCGGAAAAAAGGAGGGTGCAAATGTGAAGAAGATGCCATTATAACGAAGCAATTGATACAAATTTCAACAGGGCAGTACCAGTTTCCGGCCGGTGGAAAATATCACCTTCCACCCATTAAAACTAATATTACGTTGGAATGACGTAAGCTGTTAAGATTTATTTTTAATTTACTTTTGTTTTACTAATGCCTTATTTCAGCCGCATGTAACTGTGTCAGCTATTCAAATGTGTTAGTATAATTCTGAATAACGAATATTAAAAATTAAGATTGAAGAACCCTTATAGATTTTTTATTTGGTTTATTTCGCGATGCAATGTGACCATTGAAATGTGATAAGTATATTGTATTAATATGCGTGTAAAGTAAGTATTGTTTCTCTGGCGGCATGTTTAGCACATGGAGGAAGGAAATATTTCCTCCATGTTTTAGCGTAGTACTGTACGTGGTTATGGGATTCTACGATAACCGTGAAGCGGCAATTTGTTGATGGATTCTTATGTAACTCGACGAAAAAAACTGAAAGTAGAGAATAAAATGTTTTGATATCTTACTTAATTCTCGAGATATTGTATCTCAAAATTGACGTGGTTAGGTTGAAATGCGGCCTGGAACAGAAGAAAAATTTCGACATTGCTAAATTTGATGATCATATCGTACGTAACTCGAAGAGACAAATCGAAAACAAATAATACATTTTCTTTCCATATCTCGCTTAGTTCTCGAGATATTGTATCTCAAAATTTAGGTGGTTTGGGTGAAATCTGGCCTGGACCAGAAAAAACAAATTACCAAAACCGCTATATCTACACTGTGAAATGCACTATATGTGTTTTATTTTCTTCCTGGTGGTTGTTGTTAGGTTGAAATACGTCCTGTACCAGAGAAACTTCACCAAAATCACAGTTATAATTGATTTTCAACATGCTATATCTCGAAAACCAAGAAAGATATCGAAAAAATTTATTCTTTATTTTCGATTTATTTCGTCGAGTTCTACAAGAATTCATCATCAGATTGTGGCACCACGGTAATGATTGAACTGCCTGTTGTTAGATTGAAATGCAACCTGGACCAGGATAGCAACAGAAACATTTTGTTATTGCGCAAGGCAATAGGAATTATATTATGATTTATTTTTGTGTTTATTTAAGCGATTGCTAAGAAATGATTTGCCAGAATACTGAAGTTGTTATGATTTAATTTAGTATCCTTCGTTTTCACTGTGGTCATTATTTCAACTGTAGGCTATGTAATTTATGTCATCCGTTAACACATCGATCTTCATCGCATTATTAGCGAAGATTGTGGTTTGACTGAAATGCGACCTGCATCAAGTTGACAACTGAAACGTTTTGCTACATCACAAGGGATGAGAAATTACAGCACATTGAGCTTTATTTCAAAACAATTCTGTTTAGGTAAGCAACTAAAAAGAAATTAATTGCCAGAATACTCCAAACCCGTCAATTTTGACGGGCTTTGTGGCTAGTATAATTATAATACCGTGTGGTCGTAATAACCTGGTGACAGGATTTCCATTGGCTATGAATTCCGCTCCTATCTTAGCTGTATTTACCTAAGCCGGTAGAAGTACAGGCAGGAATCCATGAAACAAGACTGCCGGATCTAAGGGGATCAAACCGGAGTGCTTGCCCCGGGTGGCAACTTCAGGGGGGGGGGGGGGCAAAATGTTCGAAGGGGACGGTAAAAGGCAAATTCGTGTGGCGGTGACCTTCATTTTAGCTCCGCTGCCGCTAATGGCAAAATTTAGAGGGGCGGCAAATTCATTTTTGAAGGGGCGGCACAACTTTTTGCCCCGGCTCGGAAAATTCCTAGATAAGCCAGCGACTATAGGAGACCTGCAGCTTATGTAGAATCCGCACCACAGAAGCGTTCTGGCGTACTTCATATTACACAACAAGCTGTGCTATAAGTAAAAGTCAGGTTAAGAGCCTGGGAAAATCCCCACTGACACAGGGATTCAAACCGGGGACCTTTCGATCCCCAGTCAGACACCTTAACTACTAGGCCATCTGACCGCTTTGAATAACGTTAAGATTATTGAGTTAAGCCAAGAAATTTCTTCCTGGCTGGAGGAATTCTTACAATTCCAAGTTAGAAATGCAATGTGGGAACAGGTGTGTAGCAGGGTGGTGTATTTGGGCCATTACTGTTAATTATTCTAGTGAAAGATACTGTTGTTGAACCACAGGAAGAGGTTGCGCCGTTTGAAGATGGTATAATGCCGTGTAATAGGATTAAATCGATAGAGTATTGTGAGCAAATACAAAGGGTATTAGACAGGATTTCTAGATGAGTGAGTAGACATGGAATAAATATGACTGCCAAGAAGAGTCAACTCATTATGTACATAATTAGGGGGAAAAGTTTTTAAATGATTAATGTGTAGAAGAGGATTTGCTAGTTGAAGGAATAAAAAGTAAGTACCTGAGGATATCAGTTGACAATAAACCAAACTGGGGATGACATATGTTGCAGGTAAAGGGTTCAGAGTGCTGCATCTGTTGGAGACTATAATGAGAGAATGTACTGGGGAAGTAAGAGAGATGGGTTACAAAAAATTGGTCAGGCTCTTGCTAGAGTTTTATGGGATGATATGATACCCACATTAAGAGTATCAAATTCTGGACCTGGAAGGAGTGTAAATGAGGGTAGCTACATTTGCCTGTGGAAATTACTAAAGGAAGCATTCTGTAACTGAAATGATAAAAGATTGAACTGGGAGTCTTTGAAGGATAGAAGGAGAGTTAAGAGAACTGTGGGCATGTAAAAACATATATACTGGCGACGTGGCCTGAACAAATGTTGGTGAAAGATTTATAAACAGCATGTGGAAAGGAAGAGAGTACCATGACAAAAAAATTATTAATGATTTAACATTTAATTAAAATTGCAGTGGAGTGCACACTCCGCTGGCAATTTCCCTACACACCCTTTCCTGCACCCACCTACATCTGCCCTCTACAAATTTTAACTTCAAATTCTTTCCAACGTTTTTGGTCAATTAGGCCCTACTCATGATTTCTCTTGGTAACTTATTCCAATCCCTGACACCCTTACCTAGATAACAGAATCTCTTTACACCCTTGTGCCTCAAATAGAGTGCTAGCTTGTGGTCATCGTCATCTTTTCCCTTCCATGCATGACTTTTCATTCTTACAATAATATCTTTCCACGCCTTGTACACTCCCATGATCCTTTGCATTTTGTGGTAATTTCCAGGATTTTCAGACATAATGAGTAGGGGAGTGAGGTATTGGAAAAAATTATCTAAGACGCTAATGAAAAATATGCTACAGAATGTGAAGTAATTTATGATAAAATTTCTTTTTTAAAAAAAATAAATAAAAAAAGTAATTAGGGATGTAGGTAAATTGCCACTGGGGCATTGCTTCATCGTAACTAACAATAACAATGCTGAATGAATGTTCAAATGTTTGAGATATGGTATATTGTCGAAGTACGACACGTTCAAAATGTCCAGAAGCTCATGACACATCAAATTTTAACATAGACAGTAACTACTACTGCGCTTTATATAAGGGCACATCGATCTCATGTCCGGAATTCAGGAAGCAGAAGCATATAAGGTCACATCTGGCCCACAGTATCACTAGAATTAGTTAAAACTTTGGATAGTCCTACTTCATACGCTAAACAAGAGTCCTCCCAAATCTCCCTTATTTAAAAGATGCTACTAGCATTACATATATGGACAGTCCTACTGGTGGATCCAAACTTAGCCCCTTTATTTATTTACTGATCTCAGCAAGACATCTCCCAGCCATCAGATGCGATTCAAGATACAACCGAAGCAGTATCCCATGAGGACACATCCCTTCTAGTGAAACTAGAATGTAAGAATTTTTGTAGATATCTACTATGACAAGAGACTCTACAATTAAATACCGAGTTCTTATAACATTTTAATTGATTGCAATGGAGCTGACGTTCTGGGTGCAATTTCACTACACACTCATTTTCCTCCCTTCTTGCACCCGTATTCTATTACTCACTATGAATTTTAAATTCTTCTAGTGTTTTTGGTAAATTATTACTTTCCGATGAAAATTATTCCAATCTCTGTCATCCCAAAATTTCCCACATCCTTATGGTTGAAATCGAGTGACAGTTTGGGGTCATGGTAAACTTCTCCCTTCCATCTTACATGCACTACTACTAATTCTTACACGAATGTCTTTCAACGCCGTATTTCCCATATATGCCTTGTACGCTCTAACTATTCTCCCTTCCTCTGTACTGCAATAAATCCTATTCCAACTCCTTTATCGTATCAGTTACCGGTTGTGTTCTACATTAATTTCTAGTGACAAATCTAGCAGCTCTTCTTACCTCCTACAACTCCTGTATTTGATACACAAAATGTGGGTCCCACATTACACTAACATACTCAAGCAATGGTGTGACCAAAGTTTTATAACCTAATTCCCTCACTTCTCCGGTACATCCCTCCTCATACCTCCCTAAAACTTGTCAAATATGTTCTGCGCAGTTGACATTATTACCATATGTTATGCCAAGGTACTTACATTTCTAGTCTTCTGCAAGCACTTACTTCCCCACCTTTCAATCATAATCAACTTTTAGATTTTCTTATTCGTTTACCTAATAACCTGTATAGAAACTAGGGTTCTGATAATGAAAATACGCTTACAAATAAAGCTATATTGTAATTTGTAGTGAAATGTTTATAGACAAACATAATGCTTGAAACAGTTTCTAAATTAAATTTATGGGCGGAATATTGAAGTCTAAGATAAATACACGTGTGCAGCTAGACGGTGGTATGTTATCAATTTTCTTCAACTGATTTTAGAGAAAAGGAATTCGGATTTAAAAAAATGAAAGAACAGAAAATTACATCAATAACTTGGAAAAAAAACAAAGATGTTGAAACTAATTTCTTGTTATTTGTAGACTTTAAATTCTTACAAAATGTGGCAGCACAAATCAATCTCTTGTAAGAAATAAACAACAAAACTTTGGTCAGACTACTGTTGGAATATGGTGGTGTAGTTTGGGATCCACATTTTGGGTATCAAATACAGGAGTTGGAGGGGGTGCAGAGGAGGGCTGTCGGGTTTGTCTTTGGAAATTACCGCAGAACACAATCGGTAACTAATATGATAAACATGATGATAAAGGAGTTGGAGTGGGATTCATTGGATGATAGAAGGAGGGTGAAGAGAGTCACGGGAGTGTACAAAGCCTATACTGGTGATAAAGCATGGAAAGATATTGGTGGAAAAATTAAGAGAGGTGTTTGGAAGGGTAAGGTTGACCATGACCACAAGCTGGCACTTGATTTCAGGCATAAGGGTGTGGGAAAATTTTCTTTCGTAGGAAAGGGAGTGAGGGACTGGAATAATTTGCCAAGAGAAATGATGAATAACTTACCGGAAACACTGAAAGAATTTAAAGTAAAAATTAGTAGAGGGCAAAAGTAGGTTGGAAGGGGAAAAGTAGGGAGTGTAGGGAGATTGCCACTGGAGCGGGTGCTCCATCGTTTTTTTATCAATTGTTTTTATTATTATAAAAGATAAAAAGAGCACCACTGGTTCGTTTATAAGTGTGTACACGCGCAAGAAGTGAAACTTCTGTGGGTAATACACACTTTTTCTGTGTATTTTTCCTGTTAATCCTTCAAAGAAAAACAAATTATTATTTCGGGTGAATTTTATTGAAAATGAATCTGTAATCCTATTAATAACATATAGTAGCGAAAAGAAAGCGCGTAGGAAATACACATATTTTCCTCAAGCGGGTATCGAACACGCGACCTTTTGTATACTGACACATTCATCAAACCACACAAATATTCGGCTGGCTAAGCAAATATGGCTTTTCTATAGGTATACATACACAATTTAAAACGTCAATTTCTTGTAATGGACGACCGGGACGAATGGTAGTAGGGCACCATCCACAAATTACGTCACACGAATTTTATGATTTTTGGACCCCTCCCCCCCCCCGCCCCTATGTCACAGGTTGTCATATTTGTGGGACCCCCCTCCCCTAGTGTGACGTCACATAGTTTGCAATTTTAAATTTATAAATTAAAACAGCACTTCCAAAATGATTTATGTATATCTAGTTTAAAAAATCATGTCAACAATAAATCAAACATTTAAGAAAATATATTTAAAAAACACAAAATCGATTTAAAGATACTAAATTGAGTCATCATGTATCAATGGATTTTGAACCCATTCCTTGATACCGTTTATATTGGCATAATAGTAACTTCACTTTTGATTTCGATAGTGTTGGGAACATTCGATGTGTCAACATCATCTTCACGAGACAAAAAGTGATACAAATTATGCATGTGATGTCTCAAAGTTTATGACACGTCCCCCGTTGTCACACGATGTCACACTTTGTTGACACCCCCCCCCCCCCCTCAAGGTGTGACGTAATTTATGGATGGCCCCTAGGGTACGATGCTAGTAGTGTTATCGTATGAACCTACATTTATCGTACTCTGATTCCGATTTACACACCGAAGACCTCTCCTTCTAAGTTATTGACGTAAATAAATAAAATTTTTAGGAAAGTTAAGGCACATTTCGTTTGATTATAGGGACGCTAGAATGTAAATTACAGATTATTGCATCGTGTTCAGATTTTTTTTATCGGAAAACAACTTGAACAATATTATGTAATAACCATTCTTACAGTCATAGGAAACAAGAGTCACCAGCAAAATAAAATTATTTTTTTGGAACAAATAAAAATTATTTTATCAGATATTTACAGATTGTATGATGGTGATAATAATTATTAGTGCTATTAATATTAATTTATATTACTATTATGAGTATTCTAATTCCGTTATATTTGGTACATTTGTAACACATACTTTTGTAATCAAAGGTTCATAGCAACTGAAATAGAAAATAATAAATTTTCAGTCTTCCGTGGCCATCTTTGTTAATAACAATTTGATTTTTCTGGATTGTCGTGTTATTTATTTGACAATCAGCCTAATGAAGGAGGCAGCAGGAATTTTAAAGAATACGAATAATTTCAACGATGACACCGGCCAATTTCTCTCGTGGAGGAAAGAAATAGATGGAGACGAGATACCGCTTATTCTGCGACGCCGCCTCTGAACTCTCGGCTTATACTACGCATGCGCGTCGGCGTTGGCAGCCATACTACGTATCCATACAATTGCTATTTGGAGACAATATATCCCGAAAACTAAGTAAGATACCGAAACATTTTATTCTTTATTTTCGATTTTTTTCGTCGTGTTACCCAAGAATCCATAATCAAATTTGACTTTTTGCGAAATGTTTCTTCTGCATATCAACTCAAGATACCTCATATTCGAGACATTATATCTCGAGAACTAGGTGAGATAACGAAAATTGTTATTCTTTATTTTTTATTTGTCTCGTCTTTTTAAATAAGAATCCATCATCAAATTTGACTTTGATCAATTTTTTCTTCTGAATTTCAACCAAAAACATCTCACATTTGAGACAGATTTATTTTTAATTTTTATTTGTCTCATCGAATTACATAATAATCCATCATCAGATTGTGGCGTCAGCTTAGGGTTGCCAACTATACTGTTTTAAACAGTATTATACTGTTTATCATTAAATTATACTTTTTACTGTTTAACAAAAATAAAGTATATAAAATACTGTTTTCAGCATCAAAATGCAGACACATTATCATGTGTTACACTTAGACGCTCACAAATTGTTTTTATTTAGTCAGAGGGCGCTCACTGCTCAGTGCAGTGCAGCCACAAACAAATCACACTGAGTTTCTGAACGAATCTGCCAGTGGCAAATATTCAAGACTGCCATTCCACTCACTGACAGACTTGCGAGTGTGGTGTGTACGTTACTATTACTACTACGTTACGTTCTCAGAATATAACCGTTTTTTGTGTGGACTTTGTAGTGATAAGCTTAGTGTACAAAAGATGGAAAGTGATACTACTCCTACAATGCCAAGTAAGAAAGCCAAACTATCGAAAGTAAAACAAAAATATAAGCACGAATGGGAATGCCAATATGACTGGTTAACGAGTGATCCACTGTGCAAATTTAATGTTAAATGCAAAATATGTGCTTTAACATTTACTATTTCTCACGCGGGTGCTGGGCAGGTTTGATACTTTCGTTTGCGTCTTGCTTGATTTCCTCTTATCTACTTTTTGATATGCTTAAATTATTACATATTTTTTAGGTAACTGTTTTACATAATATATTTCGTTTCCGTTTTTTTTAGGTTAAACAACACTTGACCAGCAAAAAACATCAAGCAAAAATGGAAATGAGAAAATCTAGTGGATTGTTACAAAAGTTTTTTTCCTAAAACTTCTGCTTCTACATCAGGCTTGTCTCCCCTTTCTAATGAAGATACCAAGTTAACAGCGGCCGAGTTAGCGATGACATACCATACTGTCAAGCATAATTTATCGTACAATAGCCAGGACTGTAGTATCAAATTAAATAAGATTATCTATGTTGATTCCAAAACAGCCACTAACTTACGATTGGCTAGGACAAAAATGGAGGCATCAGTGACCGAAGTTCTTGGCCCACATTCCTTGCAGTCTGTTATTGACCAGTTAAATAAAGACAATGTATTTTACTGTCTACAAACTGATGCCTCCAATAAAAAAAAATATCAAATTGTTTCCTCTGGTAGTCCAATATTTTACCCCTAAAAGTGGAATACAACAAAAATTAATTGATTTTTATGAAAATCCAGATGAATCAGCCAATGAGATGTTTTCAGCCATTAAAAACTCCTTAGAGTCTTTAGAACTTCCTTTCAATCAATTATCTGGTTTTAGCGCTGACAATACAAATGCAAATTTTGGACATAAACATTCATTATATACAAACATCTTAGAGGTTGTGCCAGACTTAATAACAGGAAATTGTCATGCCCATATTGTGCACAATCCAGTAAAACATGCTATGAATTGTTTAAGTTATGACATTGAGAACATTATATTAAAAATCTATAGCCCTTTTTCTGGGTCGGCATGCAGAAGAGAAGAATTAAAAAGATTTGTAGCACTTGCTGAAGGAGAGTTTCATGACATAAAACGACACATAGGAACTCGTTGGCTATCTCTTCTACCAGCGATTGATACAATTTTGCTTAATTGGACACCAATTTGTAATTACTTTGTTGATTTGGATGTTGACTGACCAATGGTTATTCAAAATTTATTAATGTTAGATGATAATGTTAAAAATAAAGTAATTTATTGTTACCTTCTGTATGCTAGTCATATATTAAATGTTTTCAATAAAACAATTAAAAAATTAGAAGGAAATAATGTAACTATTTTAGATGTTTATAACATTATGACTGGTTTAAAGACTGAGCTAATTCAAAGAAAAAATGATAAGTATTTTGGCCATGAAACAAAAAAGTTTTAAATACTATTAGAGAGTCTTCCCAAGAAGTTTTTAATAGAACTATAAATAACTTTATACTTTTTATTGAAAAAGCTAATTTGTATTTAGAGGAATGGTTCGATTTCAATCAGACTAATTGGCTTTCTTTAATTAGCTGTTTGTCATTGAAGTCTGCGGTCACATTTGATCATTTTGAGAAATTTATAGATAATCTAAATTTATATAGACTCAATATTGGTATGGATGATTTATATTCAGAATTAACAAATTTTAAAGTAATTTATGAAAAAATATCAGAAGACAAAGATTTTCTTGAAATGAGTGCTAGCCAAAAATGGAGCCATTTATTAGTAAACACTTCAGAAGAATTTAAAAACATCACTAAAATTGTCTCATATCTACTTTCTGTTCCCGCCACATCAGCATTTACTGAAAGAGTTTTTTCAGTAATGAATGCTAAGTGGCGGGATGATAGAAATAGAGCATCTATCAAATTAATAAAAAACGAGCTCCTCATTTATTTTAATTTAGATATTAATTGTGATGAGGCATATGAAGTTTTTAAAAAAGATTGTAAATTAGTAAGTTGTGCGACAAGCTCTAAAAAATATGTATTTAAAACAATAAATAAATAAAATACTGTTCGTTTTTCTAAAATAATACTGTTTAATAACCTTCATAGACCTGAATATACTTTATTTCTTGTAAAGAAAGTTGGCAACCCTACGTCAGCTTTATCCTAGAGTCCCTTTGAGATTTTTGCTCATATTCCCCGTGTCTGTATGGATAGGTAATATGGCGGCCACGCCTTCCCACTCCTCTCCCCCCGGCGTCATTTCAGTTCGTGGTGAAGGTTCCTTGCGTCGTCTCCATATATTTCTTTCCTCCATGATTTCTCTGCGATGCTTGGCGCTCATTGCTATATAAATATAAATAGTATCTCTGAAGAAAGCTGCGCAATGGCAGCCGAAAGCTTATACTGCCATATAAATAACCCAGCATTCCCACAAAATCCAGTTATTATTAGAAAATATATGTTTCACATTTAATATGATCCACGTACCTCGTGAAGACTCCATCAATTATCGTATTCGATTTCTTGGTTGAAATTTGTGGGTTACTTTGCGAAGATAAATTGCTCCACTAAAAATCATAAGTATTTCATATTATCTTTATGAAGTAACCTTGTATTGTATTATGTAATTATGAAGATATAAATAATCGATAATGTTAACTAACTTTTGTTTAGGAGGGAGGTGTACTGCTACAATCCTAATATTTTTCTTATTTTCACTTTGACATTGAACCATACACAACTCGCCAACGATGATGCCTTTAAATCATACATATTAGGTTAATCAGGTGTAGTTGGTCGAATTAGTTACTGCGACAACACATTATCGACTGTGATTGCCTCTCGCAACAGCCATAACCATTAACAGGTCGTGCATTATGGGGCTGTGTATATTTAAGGTTATTGTCTTTAGATGTTTCTTTCGATCCACGGTAAGTGATCATAGCTTCGCTGTTGGTTTGTCTTCTTGATGGCTTTTTTTTAAGTTCATTGGACGAGGCAGATACGGAAATGTTCTTGTGGCCAATGTAGAGAGCACAGTGACGAGCTTAGACAATAGCTGCATTGTCAATGCGATCCGTGTATCCCTCATCATCATCAAGTGTCGTTTGTCAGCCGGGCAGGCCCTCTGGTTCACTGTTCCTCCAGTCTTCAGCCTCGGTGATATGTTTTTGGTGTCTTTATGACCAAGAGGCCCCGCTCCGCAAGAACGCCGTAGGGAGGGGTCTACACTTTTTTTTCCTATGGGGGAGCCCCAAAAACCCGCTCCTCCAAGCATGGCGATTATCCTCATGTCTACTGCTCACCTCTGCACATGCATTAAGTTAGTAATTCTATAGGTGATCACAGGAACGGGATGGTGATGTATTCCATGCGTCTAGGCGTCCACCCGATCACATGGGTCCATCGGATAAGATAGACAGAAATTTTTGAAAGAAGAGACGGGGCAGCGGGAAAAAAGTGCCAAGGTTTTACTCCTGTGAAAAAAAAAAAAAACCTCTGCGACAGTGAAGGTGGGATATAAGGGTGGCTGGCTGAGATACTGCAAGTACCGCAACAGAATTTATAATATGGTTGAGGATGATGTGGGAGTTATTATTAGTTACTTACCCCGGGAGTGGCATGCCGCCTCCCAGTGCGGATGTCCGTGTGGATAGCGTGTTGTTGTTCCTGGCGTGGTGACCTTGCAGTCACCAACCAAGTGTAGTACCTTGTGGCAGCACGGGTACCGGGGTCCAGGCTGCGACGGTTCACCCAAGCAAAGGTCCCGCGCGTCCGATTTACGACTTCCGCGCCACCAGCGGTCACGAGGTACCCCCCAGGACAGCTCGCTGGTATCCACGTTCCAAGGCCGACGATTGCCGACCACGCCGCGACTGTTCAGCCACGAGGATAGGTGGAACATCCACCGGCCACGTAGCCAAGGTGGTTTCGCCGGCTTGCGCCGCAGCGATTTCACTGGCAGCCCCATAATTCCAGCGTCATTGCCGCGATGGAGCTTCATTGTCCTCGCCAGGCGGTTTCAGCTTATGCAATGGCTTCCCAGCCGCGGCGGGCCGACGGCATCACCATGTAGGTTCTCCAGATCACGCAAAGCATTAGGTCCGCTGCGTTCGCTCCAAGCAGCTCACCAAGTTCTGCACCTCCGCATTGTCGCCAGCGTACATTCCAGGGATGTGGTCGTCTTCGTCCGTCCTGCTTGGCACGCCGCTCCACAAAGTAGCGGTCATCCGGCAGAGAGAGCCGGCAGCCCGCCGGCCCACTCACCGCCGCGCTTCCCGCAGCATCATACCCCAGAGTGCCCTAGCACACCCGTTGGTGGTTGGCCAGCGTCTGCACCGCAGCGGTTTACCCGCAGCCACACAGCGGAATTCGAACAGCCAAAATGGCGGTGGCCAGCTTCAATACACCGCCCTGGTGTTTCTGCCAGCGTCACCAGCTGCAGAGTCACCGATGTACACACGAAGGCAGACACCGATATCCACGCAGCAGTGGTCTACCAACGTTGGTGCCGGTCCGCACAACCGAGATCACGCCGCCGCGCCGAGCTGGGAATCCCTCTTCTTCATGTTGGCTACAGGAAGTCCCTGGGATCGGAGACGAGAGTGGTCCACCACTTCGCTCCCAATAGCCAAGGGACTCCACTTGTCGATGCTGTAGTCACGCTGCTGCTGTTCCTCGCTGTAGGTAGGTCCACCCCGATCGGCTGCGTGGCCGAGACTTCTTTTTTTTATGTGTTTCGGCCTCAACGACCCTGTTTGTGTAGCCCCGCAACCTTGGTTGCTCTACTAGTACGTGTCAATATGTTGGTGTACATTGTGGGTTATTTTGGAGCACTTTTTATTTCGCATTAGAGGGAAAGGGACTGTGGACGCCTTAGGCGCCCTTATGTTAAAACCACGCAGTCATTCATGTAAGTATAGATGTCTTATAGCGGATGCATATGAGGCCCACTGCGGAAGCTACTCTTCCCTGGAGCAGTCGCGTTGTCTAGGCCTCATATGAGGCCACTATCTCTGTTCATGGTGATGCTGTTCAATCTTTTCTCCAACGACACTCTAATATCCGAATCCCAGAAATACTAAATCCGATCCAAAACGTCAATTCCGTTGAAATTTATTATGGAATTTTTCCACAGCATGTTCCGCTAACTGGGACTTGTGCAGCTGTTGAAAGTGTAAAATCTTCATCGCTCAAGCAGTTAGAAGCATAAAGGAACACCGCATGGCATTTTTCTAAAACTATTCAAAGTAAATGACAACAGCTCGTGGCTAACACATCTTCACTAGCAGCTCAGCACTCAGACGGAGGTACTGGAAGAAGACGCCATTTCATTCATTAGAGGCTTTAGGAAGTAAAAGAAACAAAGTTTATATGACACATCTCCTTCCGTAATACTCTTACAAAATTGTGAACACAAAGATGAAACTGTATTTCATCCTGGACATAAACTTTGTGGAGGAAGGTAATGATATTGAAAAGATTTTGAAGTACACCATTGGAAGTCTCTCGGTTAACCTACATGTTCGTACAGAGATGACTCCAAGTCAGAAATCTAGATGGGTTTTTCCTTTATGGATATTGTGAATGATAATTAGAGTCTATACCACCTGCAGGACGAAGTGTTAGTTTGGCCCGATCGAGCGTGGTGGACGAGCGGTAACGCTCTGGCCTCTCATTCAGGTGGACGCAGATTCGAATCCTCGTCTGGCCATCCAATTTTCGGTTTTCCATGGTTTTTCCGAAATTATTAACGGCGAATATCGGTGTGGTTCCTCCTAAAAAAACCATACCAATTCCTACCCGTTCGTTACCCCTAATCCTTTCCCACCTTTAATGAGGAAAGCCACAAGGAAAAAAGTCTACACAGAAGAGCTCAAGTTTTCAAGAAAGCGTTAGATTACTACTTACAGTTACAAACGAAATGGTTGGTTGTTATATCGTATTTCCGATCAGCGCTAATGAGATATTTCAATCTCGAAACGGACAACGAAAGAAGGTGGCTGGCATACGAGGTTCCATACTTGCTAACAAGAGAAAGGCTAGGTAGTAACATTCAACTGGGAAAAGTTCATGCTGGAAAAGAATGCAATGAAATAGCTGAGTACAGAGCTAGAATTTGATGTAACATGGAGTTGTTACCAAAAGACTTACACCAGGGTAAACATTATAGACAGATACACCATACAACTTCACTGTTGCACTGGTATATGTGCTATTCTAACACTTGTAATTAATCCATAAGTTCATTATTTATAAATAGGGTTCGGATCTTTATAACAAAAAAACAAAAAAGAGAGAGAAATTTGCATGCAAATATCACTGTAAAAACTGGTAAATGTAACTTAAAACAACAAAATATGACCAAACATTTAAGCTGACTATACATCAAACCATGATCAATTATACATTATTTATTTTATCTAGTAGTGTCGCTTTCATGTAGACGGCATAATTTGCCTCCGAACACTCATTGCACCGTTGGGAGATTAAATTTAAAATCGTTTTGTTTAAGTCGCTTTTATTTCACATAATTTACATAAAAGAATCGTTTCATCGCTACTAAAATACTCCTCTCCAAATTCCTTGACGTAACTTTACACTTTCAGAAAATTTTGTTTTCGGCATATCGTTACTCACTGATCCACTGCAAATTTAACGATAACTGAGGATTGTTTTTAAAAATATTGGCGACAGCCGACAATGAAACACTGATTGACGCGAATTGACACAGGCATGCTGCTGATTATCGAGATTAAAAGGCGGGTGGAACATTATCGTTTAGAGCAGCGCTTCTCAAAATATGGGTCGCGGAACAATCGAGGTTTTTGCCACAAAAATATATCTTTCATTTCATCTATTTAAAAAATATAACACGATATTTTACATGTGCAATAATCATGAAAGCTATTAGCTCAAATTAAAACTTCGTGAGAGAAAAAAAAAGTTTTCTAAAAAAGTCAGACTGTATTATGCAATAATCTCGTTGTGAGATATAGCAGCGGCAGCATTCGAGACATCCCGCTCTCCCGCCCCGCTCCTGAGCGGAGATGCGCGCGCATATCACCTGCAATTTTACTTCTCTCATTGTCATCTTCTTGTTTATTCTTGAATCGAAACCAAAGTCTTTGGTCGAAACAGTCTTTCTCTACTTGTGAGAGTGAGTTATTGTTTGCGTTATGTTTTGATTGAGAGTAGATTTAATGCGATTATGGAGAGTTGGTTGAGGACTGGGTCGTGCCGTAAAAGAGAGTATCCAAATTGTGAGGAAACTTCAACTTCCATGGCTAGTAATAATAAGTTTGAAAATGTTATTGAACCACAACCAAGTATTTGTAATTACAATGCAGGCAGCGCGACAAAGCAAAAGACGTATCTGCGAAAATATAACCTGGTTTATTTGAAATACGGGTTTGTGTTTTCGGGTACCGAAGACAAGCCAACCCTCAGTGCGTGACTTGTGAAAATTTGTCCAATGAAAGCATGATGTCATCAAAACTTGAAAGGCATTTTTAACCAATAACCCTGAGTACACAAGTAAGCCTATTGAATTCTTTCAAAATAAAAAAACTACATTATCTTTCGACAAAATCTACAATTGAAAAGTCAGTGTCAGGTCAACAAAACAAACAAACTACCATAGTGTCTTACCAATTATCCTTGTTAATACCAAAGCAGGGAGCTGCTCACACAGTAGGTGAGGAACTTATTTTACCTGCAGCAAAAATAATATCGAATACTTTGTTTGATGGAAAAATGTCAAAAAGAATAAGTGAAATCCCTTTATCAAACGCTACTGTAAAAAGTAGAATCTATGAAATGACTAATTGGGTCGAGGAAACAATGAATTCAACTCTGAAGCAAAGTGATTATTTTTTACTACAAATCGATGAAAGCACATATGTTGCTGGTTAGGCAATTTTATAGCATTTGTTCGTTTTGTGTTCAACGATTCAGTGGAAGAAGAAATGTTGTTTTGCAAGTCCTTGCCTACAAGAACCTCGGGAGAGGAACTTTTTAAATGCGTTGAAACTTTTTTTTCTTAAGAAAATGAAATTGTTTGGTGAAAATGTGTTTGTTTGACAACTGATGGTGCCCGTGCTATGTCCGACATTTATTCGTGTTTAGTAGCCAAAGTTAAGTCAGTAGCCATTTTTGTGGAATGGAGTCATTGATGCCTTCATCGAGAGGCTCTGGCAGTAAAAGGTTTGGATGAGTGCCTAAATGCCTAAATAAAACTCTGGAAGATGCTGTGAAAATTGTTAACTTTATCAAAGCATGGCCTAAATATTCAAGATTGGTTGGGGTGTTGTACGACGAAATGGGGAGTGAACACAAATACCTTCTCCTTCATTGTTAAGTTCGATGGCTGTCGGGAGGTAAAGTAGCGTCGAGATTATTTAACTTCGTGACGAATTAAGAATGTTTTTAAACGAGCACGAAAGTGACCATAAATCCATAAGATACTTTATTGAATATGTTTATAATGAGAACTGACTGAAACGTCTTGCTTATTTGGCTGATATTTTCAGTGCATTCAATGTAATGAACCAGACAATGAAAGGGAAGGATATTCACAGTTTTTACGTCCAGGGCAAAGTCAATACAACGATTACAAAACTTGAACGATGGAACTGCAAAGTAGAAAAAAATTAGTTTTGCATTTCCTGTCTTGCGTAACTTCCTTGAATCAAACGAAATAAAAGTCAACAAGGAAATTTCAAATGTCATCAAAGAGCACATTGAAGCCTTGGCGTCTGCCATCAGGAAATTTTTAATTATTTTTTTCAGTAAATTATAAGTAAGTTGTAGGCTTCATTTAATTTCAAATAGTATTTCTGTTTTATTTCAAGTACCCGTAAGGATTTTAAATTTTGATATGTGTTAAAAAGTGAAATGTGTTCTATTCGTTTACTTATAATTTTTTAGGAGCTGCTTTCCAAAAACTGAAGATAGTTACTTTTGGATAAGAAATCCTTTTGAAGAGGAACATCTGAAATGCTCAAAACTCTCAACAGCTGAAGAAAACTCGCTAATAGAGCTATCTTGCGATTCTTCTCTAAAGACAATTGTCGCGGGAAAATCCTTAATTTCCTTCTGGATGAATGTACGAGCAGAATAGCCAGAAATCTCTAAATTACCAGAAGGGGGGGGGGGGGAATCTTCCCTGGCCTCCAGTTCTAGGAACTGGGCCGGTTCGCTTCTAGGAACTGGACCTGACATGAGCTCTGCCGCTCATCGTGTCCACGCCGCTCCGCTCACATATGAACTAAAATATCCCACATTTATAAACAAACTTAAAGTTTATTAATGTCACTAGCAGTCCAAGACGCATTCGTTACACGTTTTCTATCTCTCTTAGAAACTTCATCTCTGCCGCCTGTAATCTGCTAATATCTCTCTTTGTCAAAGTTCAGAATTCAAAACCATAGGTCTGTATTGGTTGGTAATATACTTTGTAGAGCAAAATTCCTTCCCTCCAGATTACGTCCTTTTGTCTGTGCCATTTTGGAGCTGTAGGTTTCTATTAAAGAGAAATGGTAAATTTGGTGGAAGTAATATTTTCTGGAGTTAGCGAGCTGCGAGTTGGACACGGCTTGCTGACACGAACTCAGCAGGAAGGTGTTTGTCCTCTGTAGAATGCTTACTCGTTGACAGCGGTCACCTCCAAGTGGATTGATCTGGAATAGGTACGGCCACGAAGCATTCATTTAGCTCTCAGTAGATCCGGAGCTAACATGGGCTAAATTGTAGCAAACCGTCTCTCATAGCCTCAGCGCAACCGCATACTTTCCGTTAAGATCATACCGCCATGCTTTTAATCAATATCACCCAGTCATTATCTATTTTATCGCAAGTCGGAACTAACCTTGCAGAATACGCTAACGTCTGCAATATGTACATGCAGCAAGTATTCTAATAAAGAGGTAGTTCAGCAGCTAATCGACCTTTTTGTTCATAACTAGGATAGATTCTCAGCTAGACATTTAACTAGCGCTAGCCTTCCTATCCCCGTTCCTGGACATAAACCAGCTGGTGTCAGTCCTGACTATACATTACCTCTCATTAGCAGCTTCAAGATCGCTGAACAAGTGCAGAAGACATCACTTGAAGTAAGAAGATTCGCAAGAGGATTTTAGGAGTTAGAAATATCCCGAAGGTTGGTGAAATTCCTCTCAACATCCTCCCCCATCACAGATGCCCAATAGAACCAATCAGGCCCACCACTCGGCCCCTCACACTTTATTTGATTATACAATTGTCCACTCTTTCTTATTCTCTGCCCTATTTCTTCCTCCATCTTTCCGCTGAAAGTTTACCTTGCTTTCCAAATACACAAACCGCTTTACCCATTCCAATTTTCTGCCGTCGAGTAACACATCAATTGATGGATTAGTGTTTCTTGCTGTCTTCATTATCTTGTTTCCCCGCCTGCAGAACGAAATAAAAATAAAAAATTCTAAAGTAGGTAAGGCAAATTTTCCTAAAATCCTTTGTGCCAGATTATTTGGCATGGTAAATTTAACACATAGTAAAAATATCTGAAAAATGACAATATTGTACATATATTAAAAAAACCTTGCAAATAGATAATTTTTGTTCTTACATATTTTTTTTGGATTTAAAAAATAATTTTACATTTATAGTATGCAATGGAATTTTGTCTCAGGCAACTAAAATTCAAACATATTTCTTTCAAAATTTGTGCTTATAACTTGAAGATTGTTAGTTACTTCCTCACCTCGGAAGAAACATTTGCATTTCGTTATGCACTCAAAATTTTTCACTATGTTTCATTTCTAATTATTATAAGCAATTATTCTGTTATTTGAGTTAAGAACAAAGGTATCAAAATGATTACATGTGCCGATGGCTCTAACCACTAGGCCGACTGATCCAACTTCTGCATTGTCTCCTATGAAAAAAAAATTTTTTTATGTTTAAGTGTTCTTAACAAATAGATAATCTACGTATAAGTTCATTGCTAAATTGTCTTTTATATTTCATACTAATTTTATTTAATTAATTGCAATGGAGCACATGCTCCGGTGACAATTTTTCTACACAACTGCTTGCTAATTTAAGTTTTTTAATCTTAAATTCTTTGAGTATGATATAATCCCCCTCTTACTTATTTATCATTATTATTTATTTATTTAATTATCAAATGGCTAAGCAACTAATGTGAAATATACAAACATATATAACAAATACAAGGACAAGAACGTTGGCATCATTCACATATAGATATCCAGTTATTGCAGCTAGTCTAAGAAGGAAGGTATGGCACTGATAACATCATGGGATGGTATAACAATTTCCTTAGAGAGCATTCCTTAAAAATGAGTTCCACAGTCTCTGAAGGTGCTTCGCAATCACAGAAAGGAGAATCCCGAAGTTACCACTTACCGCGGCGTTGTATTTCGCGTGGCCTGTTCTTAAGCAGTTTAGTTTAATCCATTAGTATCTCTTCAGATGGAATATCGGAAGTCCAGTTATAGGATATTGAATATCTTGGTGTTTCACCATCCTACTATTTCTCTTGCGAATTTAAATTTTTCAGATCCTTCGAATCTAACTTATCTCAGTTCCTGACCCTCTTACCTAAAATAGAAAATTTACAGACTTCCTTCAGGTTGAAATTAAGTGCCAGCTGGTAGTCATGGTCATCCCTTACAGGTACTAGTACTGATTCTTCTATCAATGTTGATCGAAGTTTTATACACTCCTTACATTCTCATATCTTGTCCCCTGTTTTACAATGACACCCAACCAGCTCCTTTATGATGTCAGTTATTGATTGCGTTCTACTGTAATTTCCAAAAACAAATCTATCTGCACTCCTTTCAACCAAAAATATGGGTCCCATGCTGTAGCACCATATTCAAGTAACAGTGCAACCACGGTTTGGTAACTCGATTTCCTCTTTTCTATTGTACATTTCCCAATTAGTCTCCCCAATAAATGAAAGATTTTGAAACGTTTCCCTACTACTTGTAGAATTTGCTCAGATTTCCTAGCAAAAGCTCCTCAACAAGCAAAACTTTCATTTTGCTATTTGTGAACCTGGTAAGTTGACTCTATCTGCCATTTATATTCATTCCATGATGACGTGTCCAACTAGATACCCTGTAAATTTTCCCCTAGTGCTGTTAATAACCCGCTCAAGTTTTAAGTGTTTAAGTGTAAACCCACAAGCGAGCTGAGGTTTGGAGGGAGCCAGTGGCGAATCTAGGAATTTTCCGAGCAGGGGAAAAAATTGCCAGATTGCCGCCCCCTCGAATATTGTTTTACCGCCCCCCCCCCCCCCGAGTGTCGCCCCTCTCGATTATCGACTATTGTTGTCACCCCATTGTCGCCGCTTGAGCTTAAATTGCCCATTAAACACGATTTTCCCACTCCCTGAAGTTGCCGCCCAGAGCAAGCATCCAGGTTTTGCGTTTCCCTCCCTCCCCCACCACCTCCAGATCCTGACCTAACTTTCGTGATCGCTTGTTTCGCGCTAGGTTTGGCCAGATTACTCGTCAAGAGCATTGATATAGCTTACTTGTCTACTCACTCTAACTGCAGCCGAGAACCAAGGCGTGTTAGGCGATGTTTGGACCGGGGTAAATCTGTGTGTTCGTAACATCACGTCACTATCACGCTACCTGTTGCGCTTATGATATCCGCGTTGGACGCTTTTCGCAAAATATTTATACAAACACACTGTTTTTATCCGATTTTATATTAGTTAGCACACGTATACTTCAAAACAAGGCGGTCTGGTAGCTCAGCGTTCAAGGCGTTTATTTCAGAAAGTTCTCTCTCCGGTCGCAGGTTCAAATTCCGCGGTGTGTAGGAATTTTTAGGAGTTTTATTAGATTATATGAGCTACGCTGGGACGTTCCGTGGTTCTGATTCCACGTTAAACTGCAGGCCTATGTAGAAAGGAATTAGCCTTTTTCCCTTGAGACAATAGAGATAAGAAACTGGTTTGCAAATCGATAACGTGGCATTAGGCAGGGATATTCATGTGAATCTCAGATGGTGGTTTACATGCAAAATATTTCTGATGAATTGGACAAAGGAGGTCAAATTGTCAGTGTAGCACTAGATCTTTCCAAGGCATTTGACAGAGTGAACCATAAAATGGTATTAAATAAGTTCAAAACTATTGGAGTGGATGAAAAAGTGACTTTCTGGATAAAGGAATTCTTATAGGCAGAAAGCAAAGCGTTAAAGCAGGAAATGCCATATCAAAAGAGGTGGAAGTGAATATGGGAGTACCACAGGGTATTTTATTGGGCTAACTGCTGTTCATTAATCTAATGAATGATTGTGTTTACGATTTACAGTCGGAATTTAGGTTGTTTGCAGATGTTATAATGGTATATAGTAGGATCAAAACGAGAGAAAACTGTGAACAGCTGCAGTGTGATTTGGATAGAATATCTAATCAGGTATGTCATCGTAGAATGAAGATAAATGCCAAGAAGAGTCATCGTATTAGGTACGCAGAGGGCAAATGTAGGTGAGTGCAGGGAAGGGAGAAGATGGGTGGTCGTGAAATTGTCACCGGAGAGTGTGCTCCATTGCAATTTAATTAAATATTATTATCAAAATACTAAAGGTTGTTTATGATTATAGGATGATCACAGAGTGGCTTGTTGAAGGTTTTAAGTGTAAATATCTTGGGATAATCTTTGATAATAAACCCAACTGGGCAGGACACAGCTGGACGGGTGACAGGAAAACGTTTCAAGAGCCCTCATTTACTCGCGAGGGTGATGAGGAGATGTACCAGAGAAACGAGAGTGAATTGGGTTAAGACTATTGCTTGACTATGACGGTGTAGTGTTGGATCCATACTTTCGGTATCAAATACAGGAATTGGAGAGGATGCAACGAAAGGTAGTTAGATTTATCTATGATGATAACCGCTGAACGCAACAGGTAATTGGTTGGGTAAAGCAAATGGATTAGGCCCCATTGGAAGACAGAAGAAGGTTGAAGAGAGTGTTTGGAGGTTTCAAGCCGTATATTGGTGATGAGGCGAGGAATGATATTGGTGAAAGAATTAGGAGTAGTGCACGGAAGGGTAAGATGACAGTGACCACAAGCTGGCATTCGATTCAGGCATAAGTGTGTGGGAAATTTTCTTTTGTAATTAAGGGAATTAGTCATTGGAATAAATTTATAAGAGTGGTGAAGAATAATTTACCAAAATTGCTGCAAGAATTTAACATAAAAATTCATAGATAGCAACAGCAGGGCAGGTACAAGAAACTGGAGACATAGGTGTGTAGGGAAATTGCCGTGCACTTCATCACATTAAATTAATGCTAGGGTTTACAAGAAGAGACAGGAAAAAGGCCGTGCATACTCGTTCAGTAACTAAAGTAACACACATCTTAAAAAGAGTCATAACCCAAAAATGGCAATGGGCCGGTCATGTTGCTCGCAAAAGAGATGAAAGATGGACTACAGTAGTGCTGGATTGGATAGCGAGAAACCTGAAAAGAGCAAGAGGAGGACTCCCGGATCGCTGGGATAAGGATATACGTCGAGTTACAGGCGTGAACTGGAAGAGGATGGCTCAAGATCGATCAGCCTGGAAAGAACTACTACAAAACTATGTAGAATTAAATTCTAATGTATAACTCATTAGACTTAAAGAGGCTATATCCTGAAAAAAAGATCGATATATCTGCAATAATAATAATAATAATAATATTGGAAATAGATAGCTATATATATAAAAAAAAGAAGGGGATAACTTACAGTGATCGGTGCATATGCCCCTGAAGAGAAGAAAATCAAATTCAACTAAAAATTATACTAATTTGTTAACACTTTTATACTGACTTTATCAGTTATTCGATTAAACATATGTATGTATGTTTTATCGTATAAATTACAGAGAACATCTGTAGCATTACGAAGACAATAAAATTAATACATCAATGAATTATAAATATTCCAAATTTACATCATATTAGCTGCTATTTAATAAAAGCCTTGTATTTTATGTAAACAGTTATCAAGATGTAATTTTTTATTATATTCCTGAACATTTTATTCTCAATGGTATGACCTTAAAAAGCTTGATCGATACATAGTAGAAAGTTTCTTGAGTGCATGTTCATCCACATCTGAAGAGACATATGTTATCTCTATCCCTAGTACTGTAGGTATGATTCACACCTAACATTTCAGAATATTTCTTAGTTCATACTGTACCCTATTTTACTTTCAGGACAATGGGCAGCACATTGATTGAAGACCTTTCAAATTAAAACCAGTAATTTTGTGTGAACAGCGCTCAACAAAAAATGAGTACTATTTTGTGAACATTTTTACCTTAAATTTCTCAGCGTCTCGACGTCAAGTAGAAGGAAACATACCTTATTTTACGCCCCAGACTATGGAGCGCTCATCACTCGAAACCACATCAAAATACGATGAGTAGTTGTTGCGTGAATTCAGTTCATACAAACAAACAGACAGACTTTTTTTTTTTTCAATGAAAAACTGATTCCTTATCTGAAGCTGGTTAATAGTGCCTCACAATATTTTTTCTTTTTTAAAAAAGTTTATTTTTCTCGCGTTACAGTATTATTATATTTATAGATTCAAATTACAATTCCAAACTTTGATACGTCTCATTATGACACTCATGGAAGTCGACACATATTTAAAATGAACCAAGTAAAAATATGGAAGTTTTTTTCGGCATTTGGGTGAAATTTATCAGTTTCAATATGGTATCTGGGAAAAGAATGTTTGTAAAAGAATAAAAATTGTTATATATGAAATTTAATGTGTATGATTATTGTTCAAAAAATAAAAAAAAATTGAAATAACTGAGTTTCTGAGATGTTTAACTGCGTACCATTGAAAAGTAGATGTCATGAATTTATGATCGAAATATTAAATTACTGTGATGCCGTATTCTACAGTTACTACTAAACTAATAATCTGTTTTCAGAAAGATTCTTTTTTTCTTTGCTCTTATTTTTCAAGTGACACCTATTAGATGCAAATACGAGACTATTCGGACAAATGTTTATAAAATTTTCTCTTTTATATCAATAATTGTTTGATAATGTTGTCAATATTTTTCATAGAAATAATTAAGAGAAACTATTATTTTTAATCTTTTCAGGCTTGAGTGAGTGGAATTTTTCTTTTGGTTAATGGAGTCAGGATTGGAAAAAAATGACAAGAGAAATGACAAACAATTCGCCAGAAAAACTGAAAGATTACACTTCATTGCAAATAAATTATTAAATTTATAAAAATTAATAAATTTTAATCTGTCTTGGTAATATCGCCATTAAAATAATAATTCATGTTTAACATAAGTTGTTGTAATACATAAAAAATGAAATGTTAGTAGATTATGACAGTGATTTTCTAAATATATATATTTTAATGTTCTTTTGAATATTTGAAAATAATATTTTAGTAGTATACATACATGAACTTTTTGTTGTGCAGAATGACACATTTAAGTGTTCAAAATTGTTTTTAGTTCTATAGCGAGGCACAAGATAAAGAAAGTCACCCTGTTATGGACAAAGTGTATTTACAAGCCTAACTGTCTTTGTGCTTAGCATATGGTAGTAATTCATGAATGTTCACAATTACCTAAATTCCAAATTTTGAAACAGAATTTAATGACAACTGGAAGTTTTGGGCTGTTACCTTAATTGCAATATAATCAATTTGTATGAGTAATTAATATCATATGTGATATTAATTATTTATAGAAATTGAGAAGTTAATAACTCTTTCCTGTATCCACAACATTTGCAATGGTCTAGTATTGCAACATCACCAAATGATATAATGTTTTATCAAGATTTGAAAAAGTGCAGTGCATTAAAAATGTCCCTGGTCCATCAATGAAGGAGCAGGAAGAAATGCCAAGAGGTGATATTAATTTGGGAAATAAACATAAAATAAACCCAATAATCAAAAAAGTTGAAGGCAGCAATGACAAAGAAAAAAGAAACCAAAACACCATTTCACTTACACAAGACAAAAATATTTAGGCTATTCCCTTACTGATCAAAACAGAAAAATTTGGCTGCGTTGACTACAGTTGTCTGTGCAAGCTCTCACATGTTTCTATTTTCACATGTAATGGAACAACCCAAAACATATTTTTTTGTGTTTGTGAATTATTTTTTGTCACTGCTGCCCTCCTTCCTCCAACTTTAGTGAGTGATAGGTATATTTTATCTTTCCTTCACATTTGAAATATCCCTATTTGTTATCACTAAATAACACATGAACTGGCTTATATGTTCAGTGATATCTATTAATATCAAGTATATTTATTCTTTTGGAGAACGGAGCTGGAGAAAGATGAAGATGATTATGACAAGTTACATTTCTATTGAATTATTACTTTGTTGCTTGATTGTATTTTCAACCAAATCATATTGGCTATTTAACAGCAATGTTTACTTAACAAGTTAGTATTGTCAGAACTGGTGTATTGGAATTTATATTATAGCTTTTAAAAGTTGGAAGTGGACATAAAACCTGTGAAACTACTTAACGAACTACTTTAATAGCAGAAATGTTGTCATTAATGTTAACTACTTGTCTGCATTTATAGGAGTGTAGTAAGAGTGTGATAAGATTATCATTAGATGGATGTAAAGTATCAAACAGTGGTATTGAGATCTTTGTTTAGGTAAAAAATGAAGTAACAATTTTTATTTATTTACTTATTTATTTTGGGCTTCTAAAATAAATTTAACTAGATTTTTTTTTTTTTTTGTTAACTGCTTTACGTTTCTTTTTAGAGACGGGAGAGGATGGGGGGCAAGGATGGGGGCAAGGAGTGGGAAGGAATTCGGCCATGGCCTTTTGAAGGAAGCATCCCGGCATTTGCCTGGAGTGATTTGGGGAAATCATGGAAACCCAAATCTGGATGCCCGGACGGGGATTCGAACAATTTAACTAGAGATAAAATGAACTGAATCCTTAATGCTCCAACCTACATGAAAAGGAATCTTCATTTCACTTATTAATTATAATCTTCAAATATTTTTATCAACTGTTCTGCTTTGACATGTTAAATTATCTTTTCAGCATTGATGATTTGTCTTGCATGGCCTCAGCCCTTGAGTATATCTTTATCAACTTATACAAATAATGAGATTGTTTTACATAAAATGAAATGAAGCTATTTTTTTTAGATTGTTTTACATAAAAAGAAATGAAGCTATTGGGATAGACCTCTTAGTAAACAGTTAATTTATTGTCGTGGAGCTGTTTTCCTAAAAAGCTATTATAATTAATGTGCACTAATCATTTAAATTCTGAGATATATTCCTCATCACCTCTTTATGTATGTACTTCTTTCCAGTCCCCAAGTTATCTATCACAAAGAAATACCCCACCACTCACTTATTCCTGAAATGAATGGTGCTGCAGGTTTTAGCTTATTACATGCTAACCACCAGTTTCATCTATATTCTATCCTCCTGTGATCCCCATCCCATTTCCTTAATCACTTCATTTAATGAGTACACCTTGTGGTAACTACAGCAAACAACTTTAGCTGACCTTCTTTGCACTCTTTCCAATTCCAGTATTTGATACAAATAATGTGAATCCAACACTACTATCTCTCTCTTCTAGAGCAGTTTCCAACGATAGGTCAGAGTTTGTATTTGTCAAACTACTGGCTTATTAGGCCTGTCATAATCTGATGGAGGAAGCTATCTGTTGAAACATGCAATTATATTCTGTGTGAGATAAGTATCCTTTTTGTTTGTGTAACAAATACATTATGAGGCAGAGATTGGGGACCATCTTGGCATTAGTAGTAGTAGTATTTTATTTGTCCTCTAAATCATATACATATACATTATACATAATGATATCAGAACATCAATTATAAATTAAGATATTTACATTAAATTATTTCAGTTAGTACATTTCAAATATTTTTCTACAGAGTAAAAGGAGTGGTATTGAAGATATAACATCAACAATTTCTTAGAATGTCCCCTTTTTTATGTTGCTTGTATATTATGGGGTAATTTATTGAAAAGCTTTATCCATTTGTTTTTGTAAGCATAATATGCAAATCTAATTGTTTCCTTGATGATTGTGGAAAAGTGTCTAAAAATGGCCAATATGCAGGAACCAGTACTCAGTTGTGGCTTGCTGTACCTCCCCCATGTGTGCTGCCTGAGCCACACTGATGGGCAATGTGAGTCCCATACTATGTCACCCCAGAGCTTGAGCATGGTTTTGTATCCCATCTCCCCTACTTTCTCCCAGATACATATGGTACTGCAATACCTTCTCCTATAACCCCTTCTCAAAGTCTGCTTCATTGCTTAAATCACATATATTATTTCTAAAAGTTTTTTTTCCATACTTAACCGAAATCAATGAATGAGGTGTCATTTTAAAGCTTATGGTCTCCACTTTGGTCACACTATATTTTAAGAAATGATTTTTTCTGAATTCGACCCTTGAAGGCCAAATATGTCAATATTTCTCAAATGCTTTTTTTTTTTGGGTTACATATCATTTATCTATCTGGATATCTATCTTAAATCGATTAATGAAGTATCATTTTAAATATTAAGATCTACGCTTTGGTGACATCATATCTTAAGACAGGAATTTTTCGGATTTCGACCCTTAAAGGGCAAAAGTATCAATATTTCTGTAACGCGTTTTTGCCCATGAGCCATTTATCTCCCTTCATATCTAACCAATATAGATAAATGAAGTATCATATTAAAGATTAAGGTCTCCGCCGTGGTAACATTTTATTTTAAAAAAGGATTTTTTTCGTAATTCTACCCTTAAAGGGCAAAAATGTAAATATTTTTTAAAAAAAAACGCGTTTTTTGTGTCTCGAGGCATTTATTTCCCTTGAAAATTAAACAAAATTGATTAACGGGATATCATTTTAAAGACTGAGGTCTTCGTAAGATCTTTGATTCCGTTGCACCTCATTTTAAGAAAGAAATTTTTCAAAAGTCGACCCTTTCTACAACGCATTTTTCTGTCAAGAGCCATTTATCTCCTTTGATACCTAACCGAAATCAATAAATGAGGCATCGTTTTAAATATTATGGTCGCATTATGTTTTAAAAAAAGAATTTTCTCCAAATTCAACCCTTAAGGGGCAAACATATCATCATTTCTAAAACTTATTAATTTACCTCGCTTGACGCCTAACCGAAATCGATAAATGAGGTATCATTTTAGATAACAAGATGTCCGCTTTGGTCTTATCATATTTTATAAAAGGAATTTTTTGGAATTCGACTCTTGAAGGGCAAAAATATCATTATTATTTCTACAACGTGTTCTTTTTTTTAATTATGGGCCAATTATCTCCTTCAATAACTAACCGAAATCAATAAATAAAATATAGTTTCAAAGATTACATCTCCAATTGGTTAAAATCATAAATTAAGAAAGAATTTTTAGGAATTTGATGCTAAAAGTCGTCGCGCGTATAAGACGGTTCGGAGCCAAGTCTCTAGATTGCAGCACCATTTTTCTGTCAGGAGCCATTTGTCTCCCTCGATAGCTAACCGAAATCGAGAAATGAGCTAGCTTTTCGGATATTTTGTTCTGTTAAGGATTTTTTTTTATTTTGCTATAAAATTCCAATGTAAACATTTTATTCGCACAGCAACACATATCACAAAGATATTGATACTCTGTGTGCATTTTGTACTATTCATAGGTAGCTGTGTGCATTTTGTACTATTCATAGGTATAGTATTTTATCCGCAAAATTTTCGCACGGGTCGTCTAGTTACTATTAATTCCAGATACCTGCACTCTATAAATTCAATGACCCATTAGTGCCTTACATTCCTGCACCTGCTACAAATCATCCTGGTAATTTATAAAATAATTTTTTCCATCAGAGATTTTCCTCATTCAATTGCCAAGCAATCTCTCATCAAATTATCTGTCACTGAGATCAAATTAATAGGTCTGAATTTTTCGGCAGCATTTGTCTCCTTTTGTTAATAAATCAATACCACCATGCTACACATCCCGAATACCCTTTTCCAGTGTAATTTACTTATGGTAGGTTGTCTTTTTTTTAATATACTTATGGCTACACTTCCAGTCTACATCTAGGTCATTAGAGGCGGGAAGGAATTCGGCGATGGCCTTTTGAAGGATGCATCCTGGCATTCACCTGGAGTAATTTGGGGAAACCATGGAAAACCCAAATCTGGATGCCTTGATGGGGATTTGAACTGGCGTCCTCCCGAATGCGAGGCCAGAGAGTTAACTGCTCACCCACTACGCTCGGTGGTAGGTTGTCATATATACTAAACTTCAGGTCTCCTACAGCACCTTCCCTCAATAATGTTCTCCTGTTGACAAAGGGCCAAGACCTGAAATATACAATGTTATTCATGTTTTTTTTTTTTTTTTTTTTTTTAAATGTGTACACACCATGCAACTATCATCTAAGATAAGTGACAGTTGATTTTGTTTTCATATTTGATAGTATTATTATATATATCAGCCAACTATAATTTTTAAGTTATCAATCTCCTCCATTACTCATGTAATTACTAAGTCTCTGATTTATTTATTTTTAGCTATATGGAAAAGTACCTGCACAGTCATTTCTCCTGCTATCTCTGTGTTATATTTTATAATGATCTTATAAAACTTGCTATTCAACATCACAGCCTCTTTCATATGCTCTGTAATTTCATCCCCATTTCTGTCTATGATTGAGCGAATGTCCTCTCTTCCCCTTTATTTCCTAATGCAGACATTGAAATTTCTTACTTCAGCATTCGGTTCTCTCCCTTCACTCTCAATATTCTGAAACAATGCATCATTAGCCTTCTTCTTGGCTGCTCTTAATTCCTTATCTATTTGCTTTAAATGTTAACTACAGACATACTGTTTCTTCAGGCACTAACCTTATCAACTTATCACCTATTTATTACATTGTTTAGGCTCAGTGTTTCTCCCGATATTTTATTTTGGAATAAACACTGCTTGCCTCATACTTTTTGTTTCTTTCAGCTTTTTCAATTTCCATCCTACAGCAGCAGCAAAATCTGAAACCCTTGCCTGCTCATAATTATACCCATATCTGCCCCTTCCTTTATCACTGGTTTACTTCGCCTCCTTATATCTACCACTGATACATCATAATCATCTGTTTCCTCCATATAGTTGTCATTAGGATATTTACTAGGAAGATATTAAACATGTTCTGCTTGCTTGTGCTTCATTCTTCCACTTATGTATGTTGTTAGTCCTCCTTATTTTGTCTGCAAATATCTTTTCTTTTATGTTACTGAATCCACTTCTTTTCATGCAACACATGGTACATCTGGATCCCTTCTCATGACTGTTCTACTACCTCCTCTGAACTCTGAATATGCAATTAGTATATCCCCAAAAGTTTAATCTTAATCATTCATATAATTATTGCAAGCAGTCACAACTCTTACCTACTTTATTCTATCCCATCTAAACTTTACCCCAAGCAACTCAAATAATTAACTTTACAGTCTATAAATACCAGTTAACTTTGACTAGCAAACTCATCTGGGCAGAGCACATTGGACAGGTGGTAGGAAAAGTTTACATCCTTCATTTACTGGAGAGGGGTGATGAGAGAATGTACCAGAGAAGTTAGGGAACTGGTTACAAAACATTGATCACACCGTTGGTTGAATTTGGTGGTGTAGTTTGGCACCCACATTTCGGCTATCAAATATAGGAGTTGGAGGGTGTGCAAAGAAGAGCAGCTAGATTTGTTTGTGTAAATTATCACTGGATTCATTCAGTAACTGATATGATAAAGGAGCTGGATTGGGAGTCATTGGAGGAAAGGAGGAGGTTGAAGTGAGTGCTGGGAATGAGTGCTGGGAATATGTTGGTGATGGGGTTTGGAGGGATATTGGTCAAAGAATTAGGAATAGTGCATGGAAGGGGAAGGGCAAGCATGATCACAAGCTGGCACTCAATTCCATGCAAAAGGGAGAGGGACGGTTTTCTTTTATTGGTAAGAATGTCAGGGGTTGGAACAAATTACCAAGAGATGAATAATTTATCAAAAGCGCTTAAGCAATTTAAAATTAAAATTGTAAAAGTAAATGGGTGCTAATTTAAAACTCCAATTCTAAAAGAAAATTTAAAAAAAAGTATTATAGAATGGGATAGTTAGATGATCAAGGGAAATACCACTGGAGTGTTAGCTACATCACAATTAAAGTTAATAACAATAATAACTGGGAGAGACACTATTATAAAACCACCTCCACCAATTACTCTTCTATCTCTATTTTCCTTTCCTTTTTTTAGATCCCTACAAAGAGAAGATCTTAAACACAAATGTAATGTTAACACCGCATCTGGTGAAAGTCCCATCTTATACAACTAACTGTTCTGTATAAAATCTTGAATGGCTACAGGAGTTTCAAATATGCAATTCCTCAGTTTTTATTGAAATGTATTTTTAATACCTATGAACTTTCTATACTCTTATGAAGTTTATTAAACAGATGTGTACTCCTATGGAAAAAATCTAATTGAATAACACTCATTACACTAAGAAATGTTCGTAACCTGTTTGTATCTCTGATTCGTATAGTTACCAATCTCTAGAACTCATCATAACTAAATTTAATTGTGATTGATCAAATGTCTTATTGTAGTTTATTCTAGTACCCAACTCCCTTACCTACAAAGCAAGTTCCATCAATCAAATGTCAATTTATAATGAGGAATATATCTTCCCTTTCACATGCTACTTCTAAATCCTTTTAGCAATATGGATATAGGTCTTATCACCAATATACACCTTATACATTACCAGCACTCTCTTTGTCCATCTCAACTCTTCAAATGACTTCTAATCCAGCTTATTTATTATATCATTCATTGTGTTTTATGACAACATTTAAAAAAAATCAAATTTCCAAATCCTGTATTTGATATCCATAATGGCAGTCTCGTACCAACTCACCAAACTCAAGCAATGATCTGCCAAGTTTTTGTATCTCAATTTTCTCACTTCCTTGTACATCCTCTTATGCCTCCAATAAATAAAGGATTCTGAAATCTCTTCATATTGCCTGCCCAATGTGTTCTGCCCAAATTAATTTATCATCAAATATTATGCCAGGATATTTACAATTAAAATTTCCAGTAAGAAAACCTTTATTTTTCTACCTGTGTACCTAATCAGCTGATTCTTTCTGGAATTTATCTTTGACCCATTCAATCAGACACTCTGCTCACATTCCTCTGTAGGCGTTCAAAGACTTGGCCCATTTTCATATCATACAATATTATCTTCTTCTTCACCATTTTGAGGCTGGCTGCCTTCGATGAGTTTTACTCATCTTCGACATTATCAGAGCTATGGTTTTATGGATGTATGACCTTGCTGATTCCAAGCATTTTATAGCTACTACCAGGTTGTAGTAAGTTCTAATGAGGGAAATGAAGTGTTCCCATCTATATGTGAAACATGGAACTATCTGATAAATGTATTTTTTTGTTTGTGAAATGTTTATTTAAAACATGGAGATTGGGGACTGTCCCAGCATTCTCCTTGATGGCTCAAGAAAACTGCCTAAAACCCACAGTCAGTACAGCTGGTATGTGGGAGCTTAGTCCATTGTGTGTGGCATCACTGAGCCACAATGGAGGTTTATTATACAACATTATGGTACCTAAAAAATAACCTAACTAATGGCCAATGAAATCATGCATTAGAAAAATTATCTGTATGGGTCATTCCTATTTTATTTCTACTTTTTGTACTGAATTTCCTAACATACTCTTTTTTTTCCTACCTTTCAAGAATTCCTCTTCTGAAAAAGTCTCTTTCTCATCCATCCCAATTATTTGTACCTTCTTTACCAACATTGTGGATCACTCTGTCAATTGCCTTGTAAGGATTGAGAGCTACACTGTCAACTTGGCTACTTTGTCCATTTCATCTAAAACATTTTGCATAACTGAGATTCACATGGTTATCTTTGCCTAAGCCATGTTGCCATTTCGAACATCAGTTTCTTGCCCCACACATACTTCTGATGAGGCTGCATATCATCCTCTTAATCTCCTTAACTACCACTCAATTAAACTAGTCAGCCTGTAACTTTCAGCACTACTTGTCTCCTCCTTTTTGGATCATTACTGCCATGACAGTTTTCCAGTCCCTGGTAAATAGTTAGCCTCTATATACAATCTACAAAATATTTCAAGTAATGGTACAATATTATATTACATATATGATTATATTATGTATTTAATACATCTGCAGTAACATTCATCACACCAGCCCTCTTATACTTTTTTAAAATCTTTTTTAGTTCCTTCATAATATTCTCAGGATGTATTTTCAATGTTGCAGTCTGCTCATTTATATTTATGTAGAGAAGCTCCTGCTCTGATTTTCCTGTTCCATCCCTGAATGGAACCAGCTAGGTAATATCTCTGCTTTATACATACCGTATCATCTTTTCCATCCTTAACCATGCATCAACCATGGTTTTCTTACAGCCATAATATTCTTCATGAATGTAGCTTTATCTCCCATCTTTATTTCTCTTATTTCCTTGCTTAGTTTCTTCAAGTTTTTCTAACTGCTTTGCTGTTTCATAACTCTTTTGGGTTCACTTCTTACAAAAGTCTTTAGCATTCTCATTTTCCTACTATAATAAGCAAGTTCCATAATTTTCTTTATTTTTTTGTTTCAGAATTAACATTTCTTCTACCATTCATCTTATCTCTTTGATTTGCTTACACTTTCACTCCACTGAGCTTGTGCTCTCCTTCCACATAGTGAACCTTATGTCCATTATAACTGCTTCATGAAATCTTTTTCCTTCTGAAATCTAAGAACTACTTTACTAGGAAGATATCCAATATGTCTGCTCTACCTCTTGTGTAAAACCTTCTTCCTTCACTAAGGCATGAAATCTCTGCTCCCTTGTGTTTGTAAGCTTATTACCTTTCCAGTCCACACCTAGTAAATTTAAGTCTGCATCTATAGCAACCATTCTGCACTCATCTCATGAACACAGAATATGAATTCAGTATCATCCCAAGAGTCTCATCTTCATCGTTCATTCTTCCACTACAGTAAGCAACTTTTATTTTATCTTCCATATCCTTCCAGAAATCTACCCTTGGAAACTGATGTTTAAGATTTAATAATACCAACTAACAATAGTAACCTGTGCTTACTAATATGAATACCCATCCTCTATCCCAATGGTATACTCTATAACTGCTTGGAAAGCCACTTAATAATTTCTTTGTTGTTCTTGTACTCTATTATTTGTTCATTATAATCATACATTTCACAAGTAACAATCTTATAACTAGTTTTGTGATTATCTTATCATTACTCTTCACCCTTCCTACTGAGATCCACATTTTTTATTGTTTCATAAACTTTATTGTTTCTATGGTAGTCACGATTAAAACCAGTGGCGGATCCAGGAGGAGGGGAGGGGGCTAGGGGGCTGAAGCCCCCCCCCAAAAGCACCAAGGTCATCCCCGACGATACCGATTTTGGGGACTTTTTTTGCTCTACTGTTTTTATAAGGGCGGCATTCTGGGAAAATGTGAGATTTCTCCCCTTGCCCGAGGCAAGCCCCCCCAAACCAAACAAACCAAGCCAAATCCTGGATCCGCCACTGATTATAACCATCAGCAAAAGGTAAAGGCTTATGTGGTCGTAATTACCTAATAACAGGGCACAGGTAAACCTCTCCGATGAACCGTTACGTGAATGTCCGTCTAACACAGCCACCACAAATCGTGGTTGACCACCAACGGGTGCTTGTCCAGCGAAGGCATCCGGCTGCAGCTGTCGTGCATCCTGTATAGAGGTGGGCAAAGTGACTCACTAAAAAGAGAGGTGCTCATTTGATCCCTCTATAAAAAGAACTAGTTCTTTTCAATGGTTCACCAGTTCACTAGCTCAGTTTAAACAAAAAGAGCAGTTATATCTATTTTGAGTGTAGAATCTATTCTTTTTATTTACATTTAGACTGATTTCTTAGGTTAATCTGACATCGGTTATTTTCATTTATTTTTGTATTTATTTTGTTTCTTAAATACTGAAGGATTACTTTCATGCAGAAAAGGCAGTTTCAAAGCGTCAATGAAATATTTTTCGGATTGCTGGGAATATTTGAGTGAAAGTTTGAGGATAGTTAGTTTTACATTAATTTCAATTTTAAAGAAGTTTTTGCTTTAAATGAAATTAAGGTTACTGTTCACAAATAAAATTTTACTTATTTGGCCATACAGCAGCCTACTTAATTTTTCAGTACAAATTTTTCGAGCATTTGAAAATAATCTTTCACAAGGCACGCTTGTAGTGGGAATACACAAAGAGAAGCAGAGCAGGACTTCAGATTCGAAAGAACTAGCTCCGCGCTGTGCTGAGCCCTTGGGATCGGAGAACGACGCGAACGAACTAGCTCTTTCCGCGCCGAGTGCTTGGGATCTGAGAACGACGCGAACCAACTAGCTCTTTCCGCGCCGAGTGCTTGGGTTCTGAGAACGACGCGAACCAACTAGCTCTTTACGCGCTGGGAGTTGGAAACGGAGAACGTCGCTAACGAACTAGCGCTTCTCGATCTTCGGGATTTCTTATTTTTTCAGAGCGGAGTGTATAAACAATGAACGGCGTGAAACAGAATTATGTTCACGATAGTATGTTATGGTAGAATAGAGTTACCAGACGTCCCCGTTTGCCGGGGACAGTCCACGTATTTAGCTTTCTGTCCCCGCAATGGCCCCGGATTTTTACTGTCTTCAGAATTTTTAAAGTCAAGCGAGAGTTCTTTAAAAGCCATGATTTGCTAATGCATTCGTTTAAAGAGACATGAAACGCACTTCTTTCTTTGTGCGTGCATAGGAATAAAAGAAAATTACAAGGAAACTGCGTCTTGGACACAACAGCTTTGGAAAATCAAGTCTCCTTGCTGTGTGCAACATGGCTGTCTCTGATCCTCATTTAAAATACAAAATATAAACAATATGTGGCTTTTAAGTTAACCCAACCTTTAATTACATAAAAGTACAACGCCTAATTAGGACAAATGCCGAAAGCGTCCCCGGATTTTGGTGAAAAAGTTATGAATCGTCCCCGGATTTGGAGAAAAAATTCTGGTAACCCTATGGTAGAACCATCATACCTATTAACTGGTTAGGTAATAAGTATTGAAATCCGGTAATAGCATATGCTATGTTGTAAACCTAAACCACGTAGTATTTATATTACACCTGAAAAGCATGAATCCCTTACAAGATCGGTATTCTGACATTTATAAATTTTCCATTTACTAAACTTAATATGGAACATGTAAACTGGAGTGTAGAATTAATATATATAAATTGTATATCTATAAGCAAATGAGAATCTTGTCTAAGGCAGTATGGTATGGCAGAAGAATCATAGGTACAAAATTGTCATGTGATATGTATTAAAGTCTGTAATTGTATATGCTCACTTGTAAAGACAACTCTATATAGTATTATAGCCAAATCTGTAAGTCCAAAATGTAAAAGTATACATGGTTTGGCTGTATGGTCATGAAACCCAAAGCCAATAAATAAATAAATAATATAATGACGGCTTGGAACTAAGAATAAACGTGGGTCGGACCGCGGGGCGAGAGTGGCAAAGCCGAAACCGATTTATTGTTGGCGCACACTCGATTGAAGTTATGTTCAATCGAGACTGTCACACCACCGTCATTACGGCTTCCAAGAAGAACTACCGCTCACTTTTAGTGAGCGACTGCTCACTTGCTCCTTCAAAAGAACTGTTCTGAAGAACTGTTCTAAAGAACTGGTTCACTCGCGAACGACCCATCTCTAATTCTGTATGCTACCGGCAGAGGACGCCGCACACCAGGGGCGCCCATGCCCGGTTGCAGGGGGGGGGGGGCGCCCCCCCTGGTTCTCGGGGAATATATATAGTATTCACGGTTACAACATTAACTGCTTTATTTATTTTGTTTTATGCAAGCGACTACCTTTATTTATTCTTTTAGTCAATCTGATATATAATAACACAGTACTTACTTGCTAGTTTAGCATAACTGCCGTATAATGCTGGTTCAAATCAGCCGCCAACAAAGCAATATTATTATACCTTCGCGCTATGTTAGGAGACGCACATGTTAGGTTGTGCGTCGCGCCCGCAGTCGACGTGAGGCGCCGAGTGTATATATACAATATATGCCGACATTACTATATATCCCAAAAGTATAGTTAACCTAAGCCTTACCTAATCTTACTCTTATATTCGCCCTCTCTCAAAGACTACGTCTTGCATCTTTCGGTCATTAGTGGTTTGATGAACGGAAGAGACTTCGTCACATCCTTGATCCTGCCACTGTCGTCCCTCAACCGGCAATACCACCGTGTTTATTCATTGCCAGTATCAGGCTTCATCTTTTCTTCCAATATTTGGTGAGTATACTGTCACATTGATCTCGCAAAATAGTAGCTCACTCGTTCTGACCTAATCGAGTCAGAAATATTTATTTCAGGGATGGATATCAGGAACTTCTTTGGACAAATAGGTGTTACTGCTACACAGAAAAGGAACTTGCATGACTCATTAAAAGTTCCAGATCCAATACCTTCGAAAGTGCGTCCCACAACTACTTCTAATTCTCAACACCAACTCCTGAGCTCACGTTGCAACAGTGTCCTTCCACCATTAGCCCTGAGTCTGCTGATATCATTACTCCTGATGCTACTGACTTGGATGACGTCAATCCGCCCCCTTCGGTTTCCACCGTTAACAAACCAGAGTTCGTTAGTAGTTCATTAACAGTTAATCACAGCTTTGATTTAGGTGAATACATAAATGATTCAGTGTCAGACGAAGTCAAGTATCAATTAATAACAAACATACGTGCTCTAAATATGACTTATGATTTCAAAAAGGACATTGATGAGAAAAAAACTATCAAAAGGCCTTGTCAAAAAAACTTGGCTACAAAAGTACTCATGGCTAGTACACTCGCCCAAGTTGAAGGGGGGCCTCTGTAAGTTTTGTAGTCTTTTAAAACCTGTTTTAAAAAGAGGAATATTTGGTGCTTTCGTGATAAAGGCTCATCAAGATTACAAACATTTTCATGAAGATGCTCAAGGCCATGAAAAGAGCAGTTGGCATCTAGAATCTACGAGTATGGCTAAAAGTTTTTGTGAGTCCTCAGAAATGAGATAGAAAAACGTGATCGAACAGTTAGATAGTGGGATCACGGAGCTTGTAAATACCAACAGAAAAAAAACTGAAATCAATTCTTGCTACTTTAATTTTCTGTGGCACTCATGACATATCCATCAGAGGAAAGAAATCGAGCGAAGGAAACTTTCAGGATTTACTTTTGTTTAGAGTAAGTGCGAGGGACAAAGTGTTGGCGTATCATATGCAAAACTATTGTGGAAAAGCGAAATATACATCACACAGAGTGAAAAACGATTTAATAAGTACATGTGGCTCCGTGATACAAAACGAGATTGTTAATGAAGTAAACAGATCATCAGCGTTTTCATTACTGGCCGATGAAACGGCTGACATTAGTGGAAAGGAGCAACTGTCTGTGGGAGTACGATTTGTAGACGAGAAGAGAACTTTACAGTAAAAGAAGAATTTTTAGGGTTTACGGAGCTTGCTACATTGGATGCTGAAAGAATTTCTTCATCTATTTTAAATTTTGTTGAAAAATTTGGGCTTAATATGAATAAGCTGATTGGCCTTGGCTTTGATGGCTGTTCGGAGTGCAGGCCAGGATTAGAGGGAAGTATCCTTCAGCTGTCTATTTTCACTGTGCATCGCACAGACTGAACTTAGTTGTCAATGATCTTAACAGTGTCCAGGAAATTCGCAACGCAATCGGAACGATAAAAGAAGTTATTAGGTTCTATAGAGTCTATTGCGTAGGAAAACAATACCTAACATTCCACTGTTTTGTGAAACTAGATGGTCCCATAAATATAAATCAATCAGGATATTCAAAGAAAACTTCTTGGTAATAAAGGATAGTCTGAATCACCTGGCATATAACAGTGAATACAATCAAGACACTCGATCACGTGCCAGCCAACTTGATTGTGCACTACATCATCAACTACATTTATCGTTTGTCTACACATTATATCGAGGTATTCTTCATATCTGGAACCAATAGTGAACAAACTCCAGAGTACTGATATGGATCTCCACTCAGTTTACAGATTCGTCAACACCGACTTGATAGCCAATTTTCAAAAGCAGAGAGAAAGTGATGACGAATTCAGAAACATTTTCGAGGCAGTGAAAGAAGATTGTAAGGAACTTGACATAGATGTAAAAATCCCAAGATTGACTGGAAGGCAGACCCTCAGATGCAATGTGAATGTCCATTACTCATCACCCCAAGACTATTTCAAAGGTGGCAATTTACAATCCGTACATGGATTCCATAATCACGTCACTTATCACAAGATTTGAAAAAGACATACCATTCAAAGGTGGGATTCTTCACCCACATTTAATGAAAAAGGAGAAGAAAGATGATTTCATGAGAGATATAAAAAGTTTGGAAAGGTTTTACCAAATAGACAACTTGGAAGCAGAAGCCAGATTATGGTATGACGTTTGGACAAATAAGGAGTGTTTGGAAAAAACAAAGCTCAATGATATACTTGCAGAAACTATGTTTTACCCAGCTGTAAGGAGATTGCTTGTATTCTACCAGACCATACCCCCCACAACTTGCACCATAGAACGTTCTTTCAGCACACTGCGTAGAGTGAAGACATGGCTGAGAAGTACTACTGGCGAGGACCGTCTGTCCAGCTTGTGCCTTCTTAGTGTTCACAGGAAAAGAGCGGAAAACCCTGGTTTCCAGGACAAAGTGATTGACTTGTTCGGCAAGAAGAAAAGAAATTTACAGTTTGCTTTTTCACATAAATATTAGTGTTAAATCCATAAACCAACCAATGTATAATAATTTATTTCAGTTTGCTTTTTATATCACTACTAGTGTAAAATCGTCTGAGGTGTGTATTTTGAGTTTGCATTCTGTATTAAAGTTGCTTCTGCATTTATGTTGCTAAATATTAAATGGTTTCAGTATAGTACTTATTGTTTTGTTATAAAGGGCCAGTATAAAGCCGCGGCCGAGGTCGGCCACGTGGTCTCCCCATTCAACAAAAATAGTAGAAACAAAAGAGAGAGAGAAAGGAATCATTTTATTTAGCTTTCTCAACTAGTAAAATTTGTACAAAATTTTTTGTTTTGGACAAGGTGCGTTTAAACGGCAGAGCAATATGATTGCTCTGTTGTGTAACTCTCCCTGTCCGATTTCCTACGTATTCCACCCGATCGCACATTTCTGGAGTTATTATTCCGCGTACCATTTTAAAAATAAATATTAAAATATTTCGCTTTATTCGCTCGTCAATAGCTATAAATAATTTAAAACGTTACGTTGGTGTATATATATCGCAATGCAATATAGTTCGCATTGCCCTGTTCTGTAACTTCTCAATTTGCTCCTGGTTGGCATAAAGGAGCACTTTTGAGCAATACTTCACATGAGGCGCAGTCATGGTTTTGTAAATTAGGTTTCTCGTATAGGCTCTAACTAAATTGCCTACCCTATTCAGAGAGAGAGGGAGAGACATAGGGTAGCGCGGCGCGCTCTAATTCCGTTATTCTTGACGATAAACATGTAAGTGAGAAAATGTTTGAAAAATTACTGAAATTGTGCTTAAAGTTTGTTGGAAGTGCTCTCATAATGAAACACTGGATGAATATTTGAGGGGTAATTTTCGCTCCATTTTTAGGCAAAGCACGTCTTTGGCGCATATCATTATTTATGACATCATCTATCCTCAACTATTTGCTGTACAGCGATATAATTGTGCAGGCGCATGCATGTATACATTGACATATGCCATATGTAAAATAAGTTGTGAATATCTTTTAGTAGGTATCAAAAAGTGATAAATTAAAACTTCAGACATGATGTTGTGTTTAATGCATTCCAATGAAAACAGAAGGTAGTTTTTGAAGTGTATATGTATCTATCACGTCTAATTCCTGCACTATGTGTCGCGGGGTGATGTAATTTTATTGAAGCATTCAGTAGTATATGTAGATACTCTCTGCAGTGTATTAAGTAGTAAGTTAAAACGTCATGGTATATGCTGTTTGACCGCATGAACAGCTAAAATTTAGTAAGCAATAATTTTATTTATTTTATTTTTTTCGGGGGGGGGGGGGAGGGAGGTGGGAATCAGCAAAATAAAATTCAGTATAGGAATGATATTAAAAATACCCCAATCGATCAGGTCTTGGCGCCCCCCCCCCCCCCTTACAAACTATCATATGGGCGCCCATGCCGCACACGGCCAGAGCACTCACTGCCCATTACTGGTTCTCCTGTATTCCTTGTTTAACTAGCGCTGTTTCACGAAATAAATTGCTGCCAGGTCTCCTTCTAGTGTACACGTTATCACGGAGCCAAATGTATTTTCGTGGATCTCGAAGATCCATTAACTTATGGACGTAATCCAAAGTGGAACATTACAAAAAAATGTCGCCCAATATAAAAAGCTTTTCGATTAACTTAATCTCATAAACTCAGTTAATAACGGAGCATATAGAACAATACAATACCCATTTGAGGCATAATTTTATCAGAAGACTTTTGCCATATCAGTATATTTTAAAGTAAGTAAGAACTCTTAATTAGAACAACTTTGGCGAGTCATACTGGAAATGTAAGTTCTGTCAACATGAACGCATTGTGAATGGCATTTTCTATATCTTATGTCATTCACTCCCAGAAATTTTTCAAATGTGAAAAACGTTATCGTTAAGAGTCCAAATTTTTAGCAAACAACAATTGTAGAGCAAATCGTAGAGGGGTAAGAATTTATTTTTACCTAATCTAAAAGTACATATTTGTTAGGATGCAAATCCCGTATTATTCAGTCGGTGAAAATAGTCGGATGATGTTGGTTTGAAACCTAAAAGAACAGGTGAAAGTAACCGCCAGGAAATTTTGAAAGTCGTGTTTCGAATTTGCACAACTTAAACCTTTAAGTCAATAGCTAGCTGCTAGAAATAACACTTAAATTTATAAGCTTGCTGCATAAAAAATAACTTATCTTCTTGTCTTAAAGTGCTGATATTTGTTGCATTAGCATAACCTATCTCCGGTAAATTGTTTTCACAAAGCTTACCATACGATACTTTGATCAGTGGGAAAAAATTTAAACTTTACACTGCTGGTGTAAATACTGCACACACTTCATAAATAATATCTTTTCCGTTAACCTGAATACCACGGGTAAAATTTAGGTGGTCATTTAGTACATTTTTTTCTTTTTCTTTTTCTTTTTTTGCTGTCATGAGTCTTTCGACTGGTTTGATGCAATCCTCCATTCTTTCCCATCCTGTGCTAACCTCTTCATTTCTACATACCCCTTACAACCAACGTCCTCAATTATCTGCTTTATATATTTTCTTCAAAACTCGTGGTTAGTTGTCTCCAAATTGACACTTTTGACTGGTTAGTTTTGGGTGAATTACGTAATGGTATTGTATCACGCCAATAACGCTTGGACAACTCGCTTCGCCATCTTTCTGTGAACCGTATGTTCTGCGTGTTAAACTATTTATGTCGCCGGCCTCGGTAGCGTATGTCAACGGTTCGAGTCCGGCCGTGGGCATGGGTGTTGTGTCTGTGAATGTAATGTCAGTCCTATGGTGTATCTAATTAGCTGGCTATATGGCCTAGACGCCGAACGCCATTAAAACAAAACAAAAAAACTGTTTGTGTCAATTGAGTAGTTGTCTGGAAGAGATTCTGAACTGTCTTGACATTTGCCTAGATGATTATGGAATGCCATCAAAATGCCTAGTTAGGAAGATCGTTACGTCACATCCGAGGTGTAAACCTAGACCATTTGTGCCTACTCGTTTCTCCTGCATGACAGCGGTTTATCAAGCAACTTATTTATAATTCATGGTTACATGCATTTTGTATATCAGACAGAATTGGGGCTGTTTTCGGTGTCTAACTAAATTTAAGGATTGGAACATTGCAACCTGGACTTGTCTAAATTACGGAACTGTTATAGTCATTGCATCTGTGGACGTGTAATACATTGAGCCAGTGTGTACAGTGCAGTTCACTTAAAGTTTGTCTTCAGACTTCTTTGAGGCCAGTTTGTCAATACTCGTGTCCCGGGTACCTCTGTCACAGTATATACGATTAAGATACAATTCTCCTTATTCATCCTTATTTAAGTTAATTTTCTATATAGCTAGATGTTTCTGTCGCTACTAATACTTCTAAAATCCCTTCAAAATAGCAGAAATTCTTCAAATTTTGCAGAGTGAACCCTCAAAGGTTAAATACACACTACATTCTTATTCCAGCAGTTCAGGTCATGGCCGATCTTTGACTCCAGAAACGTATTTTTTTGTCCATAAAAACACATTTTTTTGTCCATAAAACACATTTTTTTTTTGTCACTAAGATTCTGTTAAAAGAATTTGGAGTTCAAATTGACCTTAAGAGGTCGACAATGATCAAAGAAAAATATTACATTATTCCAGGCTGTCATGATCCGCAATCCAAAAATCTCATTTTTCTTGTCTCTAAAAACGACTGAACTTGATTATTACAAAGTATTGAGTGTTTCTGCCAAGGTGGGGTTGCGTATATACCACTGCCGACTGAAGTGATGAATTCTTTTCAAGTTGTAAGGAAGCAATTCGCTGTCATGTTGATATTTGCCACGACAGTCAACAAGTCCCAAGGGCCGACCTGGGCAAAGTAATCCACCAATCAAAGCAGTGCGATCCCCGAAATAAGAAAGTGGAACATTTGATTAGGCCTTTACCTGTCTGCTAGTCGGGGACTATTCTCAACCCGTGACTAAAACCCAAAACACTGTCGCGTTTTTATAATGCAGTGGCAAATAAATAGCGAAATGTTTTGGCCATCTCTGTATTATTACGTTCCGCTGAACTTGAGGCCCTTAAGAGTGTCATCGGACATTGTAGAGTCGACGGTGCCTGTGAGCAGCAAATATACCTATTTGGAGAGGATGTAAAGGAAGGCAGCTAGATTTGCTTGTGGAAATCAGTGTACGAGACAATCAGCACCTGATAGGTGGGGGATTCGGATTGGAAATGGCTGGAATTCGGGAGGCGAATGAAGAGAGTGCTGGTTGTCTATAAGGCATCCATTTGCACTCTAGATAGGTATTGAGTGAAGAACTTTAGGAGTACAACGCTGAGGCATGAGATGACTATGGTTATAGATTAGCACTTCATCTCATGCTTTTGTCTCTTGTACTTAAGGTGTTCAACTCCGTACCGTTCTATATTTGTGATGATATCGGTCACTGCTGTAACTGCTTCTTTATAAAAATTATTGGCTGCTGTCTTGAATCCCTCCAGTAGTTTGGGAGTGTTAATTAACTCGTGTAGGTCTTGATGTACGGGAGCTATGCGGCAGGTGTACGGCTCGTTTTAAAAGCTATGTTTTGGAGCACCCGCATCTTTTTCAGATGAGATGCAGCGGTGTATCTCCATGCCGGGCTAGCATACTCAGTATTACTAGCCGCGTCAGGGCTTCATATAATATTCCGCAGCGTGTTGGTGAACTAGAGTTTACGTTCAGGATAAGGCACAGTGTGTCACTCTGGATTTACTGTCTGCTACAAGTCAGTCTCTGTTCGTGTTTGAGACTGAGATAGTGGTGTATGATAAGCTGGAATTTACATTACTGGTCCTGCCGTTGTAGAGACCTTATATTGCTGTTGCCTCCAATTCAGGCAGCGATGTCGCATGGTGCTTTATGGTTCTCTTAGCGTTGTCCACAGTGGCAGACAAACTTAGGCAGCTGTCTATAGACAGTCGAAAACTTTTGTCTACAGAATGTTGGCAACGCAGTTGGTGGACTTTGCCATGAGTCCACACCTACATACTTGTCCCTCAAGTCAGTACTGGAACATTCTTCGTCATTGCAGGACACAATGTTGCCTGTGGGTTAAGAGCCGTTTCGGTGATTTTTTTTTTAACTAATCATTAAAAAATGGAAACGTTGGCAGACTCCACAGATTTCATCAGAGGAACCTGCATTTGATAAAACTCTCTTGGATAAAATGAGATAGGAAAATTCCATGGGATTCCAAAATTTCACGCGATTGACCCCAAATTATTTCGAAGATTTACTTAAGGTAACTGGGGGAAAAATCGCCTAGTAGAAACTGAATTTCCAAGAAACCATTCCAGTTTTCTCAAGAGTTAGCCATAAGATTTTTTTAATTATATTACTAAATTAAATTCGCCTGGAGCGATATCTGAAAACCATGGAAAATCGAAATATTGACGGTAGAACGGGAACTTGAACCGTTGTCCTCCAGGATGTCAGCCCCTGGCGTTACCGCTCACCCACCAGGCTCGGTTGTTTGTGCTTTGTAGGAGACAGTATTTTATAGCCGTCGGGTAATCACATGCCTACAACTTTTCAGTTTCGTCACATCTCTAAGGCCTTTGGTTGAAAGTGACACAAACTGAGAGCTTCAACGAATTTTCTATTTCTAGTTTGCTTCTGAATACCCCCTGTAAGTACTGTCATTCATCTATATCGTGACTCAAACAGCAAGGAAAGAGTTGCAAGTTTGTAATAAAATTTATTCTCATATGAATCCTTGTGTTCATTTTAAGACATGTTTGTATTGTTTTCAGACTTAAGTTAAATTTTCTGTTGACATCATTATGTCTTGACTGACAATTTCTGGTATATCAGAGATTTAAGATGTGTACTTTCAAAAGAATGGAATAATAATAAGAAATTTGTATTGTGAAATGTATTTAATGTTCTTAAAGTAGCTGTAGTTTCTCTGAAAAGCCAGCAAAAGAAAGCGGTGGGAGCGACGAATTTCAGTCTTTCACATACTGGCCAGAGTTTTGAAACTATGCTATACTGTGTGCTTTGATGTAATCAGCTTAATAAGAGCGCAATGTAGTCTTCACGGGTGTACCGCCGGATAGTGTTGTGGAAACACAATATTTCGACGGCTGGCTCTGCCGTCTTCTTCAGGTGTAGAGACATCTGCACTGGTCGGCTGACCCACAGATACTGAGATGGATCGGGTGCCGCTCTTCCTTATGTACATGTCCGCGTCCGGCGGCTGCGTGGCCTCGGCGAAGGCTTACTATGAGCCAGGCCCGAGGACCAACTGGCGGCTGGCTGCCAGTGGGCGTGGCTACGGTTCTTGTTCCAGCCCGAGCTAATATGAACGGAAGTACAACGTTCTCTGCGGAGTGAGGCATGGAAACCTGCCTTGGCAAATATCCGCAGCGAACGTTGAACTTCCGTCCAGCTGCCGCCATAGAGGGCTTCACTTTAGCTCGGGCTGGAACAAGAGCCATAGCCACGCCCACTGGCAACCAGCCGCCAGTGGGTTGCGGGCCTGGCTCATAGTAAGCCTTCGCCGAGGCCACGAAGCCGCCGGACGCGGACATGTACATAAGGAAGAGCGGCACGCGAACCATCTCAGTATCTGTGGGTCAGCCGACCAGTGCAGATGTCTCTACACCTGAAGAAGACGGCAGAGCCAGCCGTCGAAATATTGTGTTTCCACAACACTATTCAGCGGTACACCAGACTACATTGCAGTCATACGCCGGGAAAGTCTTTGTTCTTACAGCTTAATAAGAGTGTGGGACATTAAAAATTTGACTAGTATTTTTTTTTTTTTTTTTTTTGCAGTTTTATTTATAAAAGACAGAGCGAGTTACGGCGATGGAGAGAGATCAGGCTTGTGGCGCGACAGGCAGGTTGGGGCTGGAGGGCCGGAAGCCCAGCTCGTCGGCGGTGTAGCTGAGCTGGACGGCGATGCCCTCGGGGCTGGTGTAGCTGTAGGAGCCCGTCTTCACCAGCACATAGTCAGACTTGTCCGCAGTCTCCTTCAGCTCGCCCTGCTCCGTCACCGTGATGCCATTCGCCGTCTGGTACCTACGGCAAGGCAAACAAAAATACTCGACTCAGACGTGACTACTGTACAAGAAACCCGGTCACTACGGAACAATCTGATCAGAAAAATAGATGGGGCGCGCAGGCTACCGCACCGCCAAGTGCAACGCATAGCAGAATACTGTGCACCAGTCTGGCAGCAGTGCCCCTACACCAGGCATACAGGAGTGTGGAAAATTCTCTTTTGCACGTAGTGGCGTGAGAGATTGGAATATTTGGAAATGGTTAACAATTTATCAGAAACAATTTTTAAAAAAATGTAAAATTAAGTTTCGTAAAGACCAAAAGCAGGTGCATTATGATACCCCACTCAAAAAATTTAACATTAAAGTAGCAAAATTTTATTTCAGTAAAGTCTAACCATTTTCAAGATATTAATTTTTTAAAATATTTTAAGGAAACATGTTTGTTCAGTTTATTATTCTATGCCATTGCTGTAACTTAGACTTTTTTAACCCTGTATTTTTAATTTACTCAAAGTATTTGAGTTACCTAAAACAATGTTCTTTTTTTTCTTACCTTATTTTATACAAGCTTAGACTTTCTACAAATTCATTGACCAAATGTCCCAAAAAATGAAACAATACTTGCATGGTAACTTCAATTCGATAGACTTTTATTTCAATAAAGTCCAAAATACCAATGTTCGTGTTTTAGAACTACCATAACATAATTTGAAAAGGAATGTTAAACAATTATACAATTTTAAATTGGCAATAACGAAGCAATTTTTTTAATGTAATTGGCACAATCCGCTTAGTAAATTTTTTTTACACCAAAGGCTGTCAACGTCAACCGTTTGAACAAATTTGTATACACTTTTTATTTAAGCTTTTTTAAAGTTTTTTTTAACTTTTTGAGAAAAAAAGAACCTTGGTTTAGACGACTCAAACATCCTTGAGTAATGTAAAAAAAGAAAAAAAAATTCAAAAGGTCTTGAGTTGTAGAAATGGCATGGAATAAACTGGACAAAGTCATATGTTTGAAAAAAAAATTTAAAAAAAAAAAATTAAAAAAAACAACATCTCGAAAATGGTGAGACTTTTACTAAAATAAAATTTTGTCATATACATAGTAGGACATAATGTAACTTATTCTGCGGTTGCAGATTATCCTTTCTTTCATGGACGCCCTATATATATGAAAGTAGAAGTGTAGGGCATGTGATCCACCGCAATTAAATAAATTGAATGAAATTAAAACAGACATACAACTTAATGAAAAAAGTAGGTCCACAACTGGAGCACTAAAACCGGCACCGTAGCAGTGGCTCCACTTAATTTCGAATATTACTCATCAGCGTTACGTAGGCAGCAAAAAATATATCGATAACCGAATACAGTGCAACTTTCCAGTTCACAATACGTAGGTAAACTAACGGTAACTCAATTGAAATGGTGGAATTAAGTTTGGGAAGGAAAGTTCACGGCAGGTTTACAAACTTCCTCCATCAAATCAGCATGGAAGGGAAAATGTTGGCTAAACAAACTACCCAGTAATCAGTAAACACACAGTTTCCATATTATAATTTTATATTATTAAAAAATTAAAATAATTCCTTGTGATCGTAGTGACCTGGTGACAGGTTTCTTCTATTGACTGCGAATTCGCACGTGCAGCAGCCGCCTTAACCGAACCCTGTAGTCCTACCATATACGGGGGACCTGCAGTTTAACGTGGATCCTAACCACGGAAGTTATAGCATACTTCACATTACAAACTTCGCTGTGCCCGAGGTGAAGGTCTATGAAAATCCCCGCCAAGACAGGGATTCGAACCTGGGACCTTTCACTCTCCCGTCAGACATCTTAAGCACTGAGCCACCAGACCACTCATATTACTAAAACTTTTCATATTTTAGCTACAGTCCCATTTTTGTTTTATTTAATTATACTACATTAACATCTTCAAAACCTGTGGAATACCATAATATAAAAAAATAAATCTCACCATTGAAAACACGCCAGCTCACAAATAACGAAACAGTTACATTTGCTCCTACACTTTTCTTTTAATGCTTAACTTTATTTTTTATTGAAATAGTTGACGTTGACGATGTTAAAATCAATAAAATCTGAAAAATGCGTCCCGAAGACTCATACCACAGAATTCCTCAGCTTTTATATTACGGAAATATTGAGCTATCATACTAGCACACAACACGAAAAATTCGAATTACCCAGTATATAATGTGAAGATAATACTAGAATGATACTGAGCAATATTTTTTAATAGAGGGGGGGGGGGGGAATCTAACAAGCGATTATAGTTATAAGGAAATTGTGAAAAGTTCTAGGACTCGTAGTCAGAAAGTATTTCTTTCTGAAAATATTTTCCAATAATAAATTCAGAAACAGATGGGAGTCGTCAAATCTGGTGAACAGGGTTGGATGTCCAACAATTCGTATTCCAAATTCCTCATTTTTCGCATTTCACCTTTGTGAGTGGGAGAATTATCCTTATGAAAAATGATATTTTTCTTTTTTAGTTATTGATTTATAATTTTCAAAAGAAATCAGTAAGAAGAATCCCTTTTGCATCACCGTAAACAGAAGATATTAAGCTTTTGGCAAACGATATCGGCTTGTCGTAAAATGCTTGTAGTGTAAGTCCAAAGAAGTTGATAATAAAACAGAAAACAAAAACAAAAAATAATCTTGTTGTTTGCTGACACTTATAAATTTTTTTTTTTTTTTTTTTTTTTTTTTTGCTGTCGTCAGTCCCTATCCTGTGCTAACCTCTTCATTTCTACATACACCTTACAGCCCACGTCCTCAATTATCTGTTTCATATATTCTAATCTCTGTCTTCCTCTACAGTTCTTACCTTCGACTGTTCCCTCCACTAACAAATTAACCAATCCAGCATGTCTCAAAATATGACCTACCAGCCTGTCTCTTCTTTCCGTAAGCTTCTTCCACAAACTTCTTTCCTCACCCATCATTTCAAAAACTCGTTCATTTCTTACTTTGTCTGTCCACTGAATTTTCAGCATTCTTCTGTAGCACCACATTTCAAATGCTTCAATTTTCTTTATTTCCGGTATTCCTAAAGTCCATGTTTCGCTACCATAAAGTGCTGTGCTCCACAAAAAGAGTTTTAAAAAGTTCTTTCTAATTCCTAGATTAATATTTGAAACTAAAAGGTTTCTCTTTTTCATGATAGCTCTTTTTGCTAAAGCTATTCTGCTTTTAACATCATTCCTGCTTCGGCAATCGATTGTAATTTTACTTCCCAAGTAGCAGAATTCACTTACTTCTCCTATTGCATCCGATCCTATTTTTATATTTAATCTACTAGTATTGGTATCATTTCTGCTACATTTCATCACTTTTGTCTTTCTTTGATTTATATTCAGTCCAAAATCTTTAGACCTGACTTCTTTAAAATTTTGAACATCTTGTCCCACCTAACATTGTCAAAAGCTTTTTTCTAAATCAACAAATTGCCATAAAAGTATGTTTGTTTTTCTTGATCCGCCCTTCAAGTATTAATCTTAAAGACAAAATTGCTTCCCTTGTACCGCGATTTCTCCTAAACCCAAACTGATCTTCACCTATTATCTCTTCTACTACCCTTTCCTTCCTTCTGTATATTATTCTGGTCAGTAATTTTGAAGCATGTGATGTTAGACTAATGGTGCGGTAATTCTCACATTTGTCGGCTTGTGCTTTCTTTGGAAGTGTGAAGATGATATTTTTATTAAAATCAGTTGGAATTTCTCCTGTTTCATAACTTTTTGATATCAGCTTGAATAATCTTTTGATTCCTTCCTCTCCTAGGGGTTTAATAAGTTCTGCAGGGATCTAATCAATTCCAACTGCCTTATTTGCTTTTAAGTCATTCAGAGCTTTATCAAATTCTGTCCTCAAAACAGGATCTCCTAAGTCATCAATGTCGACATCACCTTCCTTTTCCATCTTCTGAGCTTAAAAGAGGTTTCCCATCGGCAGCTTCAATGTTCATACCTCTATTCTTCATTTCTCCAAAATTCTGTTTGATCTTTCTATATGCAACATCTACTTTTCCTGCAACCATTTCCATTTCCACTTCTTCACACTTCGCTTGTAGCCATTTTTCTTTTGCTATTTTGCATTTCCTATTTATTTGATTTCTAAATTGCCAGTACTGCTCTCTTCCTGCTTCATCCTGAGCATTTTTTACCTTCTCCTCTGATCCATCAGCTCCAAAATTTCCTTCTGTGATCCAAGGTTTTCGGGCAGCTTGTTGCTTAAAGCCTAATGTTTCTTTACCAGCTTTCATTATTTCGGTCTTTAACGCATTCCATTCGTCCTCGGTTGAGCTCCTTTCACAGTTACTTCTTCGTCCCAAGTCTACCATTTCTGCAAATTTTTCTCTCGTGCTAGATTGTTTCAGTTTATTCACTTCCAGTCTTTTCTGCTTATAGTGCTTCCTTATTCGCTTAAATTTCATCCTGCACTCCATTATTATCAAATTATGGTCAGAGTCTATGTCTGCTCCTGGGTACGCTTTACAATCTATAACTTGATTGCTGAATCTCTGTTTGACCATGATATAATCTAGATGAAATCTGCCTGTATCCCCAGGACGGTTTCCAGGTGTATATTCTTCTTGCATGGTTCTTGAACAGTGTGTTTGCCACTACTAGCTTATATGTTTCACAAAATTCTAGCATACCTGCTTCCTCGCTCATTTCTTTCTCCTAGACCAAAACTTCCTACAATATTCCCCTCTTTTCCCTCTCCCACTATTGCATTCCAATCACCCATGATTATCAGATTTTCCTCCCCCTTCACATATTGCATCAATTCTTCAATTTCAGCGTATATTTTTTCTATTTTTTCGTCATCTTCCTGTGATGTTGGCATATACACTTGTACTAATGTGATTGGGACGGGCTTAGTTTCTAACCTCATCAAAATAATCCTATCACTAAACTGTTCATAATAACTCACCCGTTTCCCTACTTTCTTGTTCATTACAAATCCTACACCAGTGACTCCATTAGACAGCTTGTGTGCTAATTATCCTGTGTTCCCCAGACCAGAAATCCTGCGCATCCTTCCAATTAATCTCACTAATCCCAACAACATCTAACTTAAGTCGTTCCATCTCCCTTTTTAAGTTTTCTAACCTACCTGCCCTATTCAGACTTCTAACATTCCACGCTCCGACCCGTAGAATGTTTCTATCCATTCTGATGACTCCTCCCTGAGCAGTCCCCACCCGGAGATCCGATTGGGGGACTATTTTACCTCCGGAATATTTTACCCAGGTAGAAGCCATCATGATATACGTAATTTGAGAGGATTACATGTCCTCGGGATACCCTTTGGGTCTTTAATGCAGTGGTTTCCCGTTGCCTTCTGCATCCCCATGCCGTTGATCATTTCTGATTCATCCGCCTTTAGGGGCCGTTTCCAACCCCAAGGGCAAGAGGGTGCCCTGAACCACTCCCCGCTCTTCCGCCCTCCTTTCGGAGGCCGTTGGCAAGCAGTGGGTGATTCCTTATACCGGGAATCTTTCAGTCGCCAGAGCCTCGTCCGTGCAAACGGGTGCATCACGTGAAGGAGAGGTTGACATTTGGTTGGAAAAGGCTAGTATAGCCTCTCCCAAACCCTTACACCCCATATATAATTATTATTCTTCATTTACTTACAATGTTTACAGAAAATCTATCACAAGCATCATACTGTAAAACTGATTCTTTTTAAATGAGACTTTACGTGTAATGGACATGGAGGTCATTGGAAAGGGAATAGCATCGCTTGCTTGCAACCGACAGTGAGGAAGTCTGCAGTAGGATTCTATTAATGAACCATCGCAGCATTCGTGGGGAGTTATTCGGGCAAAATCGAAATCTGGACTCGCAAACGTGAACCCCTGAGCACTACCGTTCACCCACCAAGCACGATGGAGACGGTAATAACATGTGTTGAGTAGTCCTACACCTCAGTACAGGAGTCCCTTACGCGACATGACACTCAGATGGAATGGCATAAACAGTTGGTTGATATATATATCTATATATATATAATTCAACCAGCTGTTTATGCAGTATATATCCATAAGTCTTTACCATCACATTCTTCTAAAAATTCTACCAGAAATTCGTCATGTAATAATGGGATACTATAGTGAAGACAACACTTAATTAAAACCGCGTAACCCCGAGACTGGACTCAGAACGGTGACCCTTAATACAATGCGAGGTCAGCATGCCAGCACCTACACTGGCATGGTAAACTTTTAGTGACCGTATGTTCTACGAATTTGATCGGCATTTCCTCGTGCGTCATAAGTGTTTGGTCGGAAAGTCGCTTATGCTTACTCGGCCACTCAAGGGACTTCGTAGCGATTGTATACGAGAACTCTTCTTTGTATTTGGTCAGCATGTAGTCAGGCGCCGTTTCTCACATGAATAAACAATTCAGCTGTTGACACGGTTGATTCCGTGAATTATTATTGTTTTTTTTTTTTTTAGTTTCTCCAGTGCGTTTTATGCTTCCTATGTATAGACACCACAGGACGGACAGGACATTCACACAGACACACAACACTTAAACATCCATGCCCGCGGCCGGATTCGAACCGGCGACCTTCGGCACGTGGAGCTAGTGCTCTAGCCCCTACGCTACCGAGGCCGGCATTCCGTGAAGTATCTGGGGGTGATAGTACAAAGCAACATGAAATGGAACATGCACATAACTTCCGTCGTAGGCAAGGCTAATTCTAAATTACGATTCAGAGGTCGTATTTTGAGGAATTGTAATGCTCAAACAAAGGAGATAGCGTATAAAACACTAGTGCGTCCGCATCTGTATTACTGTTGTGGGGTTTGGGATCCGTATTGCAAGGTTCTGATTGACTCAGTTGAGAGGGTGCAGAGGAGAGCCGCTAGATTCGTGACTTGTTACAGCCCTTATGAAAGCGTCAGAGAATTGATACATAGATTGATTGGGCTGGGATAGTTTGGAAGACAGGCGATCGATTGGATGGGACACTTGCTAAGACGGGAGTGATTGTTAAAAGATGCCTTGGAAGGACTAATTTGTGGGAGGAGAGTAAAACGAAGAAGGAGGTTCAAGATCATAGATAACATCAAAGAAAACGGCAACTACCTGGACACGAAGAGAAGGGAAGATGACAGAAGGGCATGGAGAGCAGTCATGTGAAAACTGACTTAAGGCAGAACAGTGATGATGAGGAGGCTGATGTATTATCTGTAGTAACTGACAGCCAACCCTTCTGTTCGTGGGAAAAAATCTCTAGTTCCCTATCCACTGTTACTTGAGATTGTGTTTCCTCAAGCAATTGATCACCATGTCCGTTGATCAATAGAATTCGCCTTAGAAGATATGTAAAAAAAGAAAAGAAAAAAAAAAGTGTGGTTGCCAGAGACTTCGCCTCGGCTATTCCCGTATTGTCAGCAGACGATCTGAACAAACTTAACAGAAAGCTTGGAGCAAGTTCTGTGAGACGTACTTTTTTTTATTATCTGCTTAACGTCTCTCTAACAGCGAGGTCTTTAGAGATGGGAAAGGATGGGGGGGGGGGGGCAAGGAATGGGAAGGAATTTATACCATGCCTTTTTGATGGAAGCATTCCCGGCATTTGCCTGGAGTGATTTGGGAAACCATGGAAAACCAAATCTGGATGCCCGGACGGGGATTCGAACCACCTTCCTCCCGAATGCGAAGCCAGAACGCTAGCCGTTACACCACCACGCTCGGTGTGAGACGTACTCGTTCGCAGACCTACACGTACCCTGTATCCCATAAATGTTACCAGTTTTACAGGTGTATCTCGGTCCTGAGTATTGTGAAGAGCTTTATACAAATATTATCTAAAGCGTATAATCATCTGACCTTCCAAGTCAATGTGCATGGCTATCGCCCTTAGTATTTGTTCAACAAGATGTTTGCTTCCCTTCATCCGCATGCTACCACTATTCAGCACGGCTTATGGACATACTCATTCATCTAAGCGAGCAGCATTCAATGTATTGAGTCGGTAGTCAACCAGTATCCGGTACAGTTGAAATAGTTGTATTCAAAGTACCAGGTAACGCATCGATGAGCCTTAGGCCAATGGGGTTAGGATAAGGTTGTTGTCAGTTGCTCTTATTCGTTGTTGTTGTTGTTTTTAGGGTTTTAGGGCGCGTCGACATCTAGGTCATTAGCGCCCTAACTAACACCTGATATGACAATGTGGCTTAAAACGCAAATACCGTCTGCATGGCCGACTGTAAAGGGGTCGGCCACACAGACAGCACATTACATTAAAATACTCACATTTTGTTAAAATCCCATCTGTGACCGACTGTACAGGGGTCGGCCACAGATATAACAAAAACATAAACCGATAAAACAATGGCTGTAGCTCTTATTCGTGTTACTCAACTTAGGCCACAAGGGGGCGTCCATTAATTATGTTAAGAGTAGTTTTTGTGAGACCGTTTTAAGGCCCGGTCAAACAGAGCGCGGGCAGCGGGCGCGTGCAGGGAGGTCTGCACGCAGCGGGCGCCGTATCACATTGTATTGCATCAACCCTGTCAAACAGCAGGCGGGCAGAACGCGCGATCCAGTCCGCGGGTAGCGCGGGCCAGCGATCAGGTTGTGCGTGCACACAGATATCGCGCGATCACGTCAAGATGGCGGATGTCGAAATAGAGGAATTAATCAATTTGGTGCGCGAAAAAGATTATTTATTTGATTCACACCATTCCGACTGCGAAAATAACGACAAAAGTGAAGTTTGGATTGAAATTGTAGAGAAAATGAAATAAACTAGCCATTGTTATTTGCATTACTATTTATTTATTTAAAACATTTTATTTCATTTATGATTTGAATTACATTATTTACATAATCATTATTTATTGGTTACATTTATTTAGTTGCAACTTATTATCATTATTTATTTGCACTTTTGACATAAAACATATAATACTCTTTACCTGAGTAAGCAAGAAATTAGTAAACACGTATGTTTACGATATGTTTAAATATCCGTCTCCATAGCTAAATAAACACGCCACTTATGGGTTAATATGCCAAAATTATTTTCCAACGGAACGTCGTTGCTCTGCTATGCAGTTTATTAAATATTTTCTTTGATCGTCTGTCGGAAAAGGACGCATTAAATAAGTCTGCAGCGCGTAACTTTCGTCGGCCACAAATACATGAGAGACGGGGGTATCCAGGGGGGGGGGATCTAGGGGGCTCAAGCCCCCCCCCCCCCCAAAAGTATTTAGGGCCGCCTCGACATTGTAATTTTGGAGACCTTTTTTTTTTTAGCTCAACGGATTCGAGGCTCGAGGGGACTATAAATCCACTGAAAACAAGCCCCCCAACCAAAATCCACTCAAGTCAGGCCCCCCCAAACCAAAATCCGCTTAAGCCGCCCCAAAGCTAGATCGTGGATCCGCCCCAGGGGGTATCCATACCTGGCAATGCTTTCAAAGATAGAATAGTTTCACAGTGAACGAATTTAGAATAAAAGGAATAAATTTTGAAAGATGCTACTGTCGCTGTCCGGTCGTAACTGTCAATATCAACTACAAGGAACTTGCAAACTGGATCAAAAATATCCAGTAAAACTATGGGAAAAGTAACAAAAATAGCTTGAGCCAATGTTGTTAGGACATTTTATTTTCACATATTTTCCGTTTACACTTTCAATGCAATTCGGAAAGTGCCAAGGTACTCTGAACCCCTCCTCAGAGTTTTTCACACATCATCGGTCGGAACAGGTAAATATACAGGCTGTAAAACGTCCCAGCTACTTCTTTTACTACGCTGGAGACAGTCGTATTACTGATCCGGAAGGAAAAAGCGAGTCACCTGTGACCAAATACTGTGATCGTTTCGCATGACGCTCGTTCCCCACATTGGATCGCTTCGGTCAGCTCGCGCTGTGTTTGACATCGCCAGAACGCGGCGGGCATCCCTTGTTTAGCACGCGCACGCTGCCCGCGCTCTGTTTGACCGGACCTTTAGGTCTCCTGCTTCCGAGGGCGGTTATATCCTCCACGAAGGCGGTGGAACTTTTTTTTTAGTTCTACTGTACTTCAAGACATTCAAAAGCTCACGTGAGTTTTCCGTCGACGCCCTCTATTGGTGAGATTTAGCCGGACCCCCTCCCCCCTCTCCAATTTCACCCCACGTAATTCATGGACGCCCCCAAACCAAGGATTTTTTTTTTTTATTCTACACATGGAAGTGAGCTAAGCTAGAGTGTCAGAGGTAGGATGGCCATTTTCTTTTTTCCGGTACGTATAGGTAAACTTTAGAACCCGAACCATACAGTGATCCAACATATTTTGCAATATCTTAAAAGTTCCAGGTCGCACCGGTCTTCGAACACGGGCTCTTCAATTTTAAAAGCAAATGCCTAAACGACTGAGTTAACACACCGCTCTCTGTGGGGACAAACTGTTTTTCTTCTCTCTCGTGTCTTTTGTTACTGACGTGATGAACTGCTATTTAAAATATGTTTCGTCTAGCCGAATAGTACTTGATCGCCGAATTCTGTTTTGCCTTTGTCTCACGTCAGCAAATACTGTCCGTAATGCTTAGTCCTGCCCCTATATGCAAAGTTTGTCCCCTCTGAGGTATTTTTCCGACAGTTTCACTTAGTTTCATTTATGCGAAGTAGACTGTTTGGAATTTTTTGGTTCTGCGCCCATTTATACACTGAATTAATCCTAGTTTCTCATGGGAATCCCATGTTTCTATCTTCATCATTGTTAGTAGCAAATTGAATTATTAAAAAATGTTGCATTTAGAATTATGAACGAAGACAGAACTCGAGAACATGAAGCTTAATCACCACACACGTATTCAATAACTGAATGGCTATTTACATAACGAACTTCTAGCAGAAGCGTATACTTCTACCAAAGAAGCGAGAAAGCGTAATTGTTTCCATCTATTTGTGAACCGTTCAAGTTTTGCTTAACGTGTTTGTTTGTGAATTGTGTTGTTTCCGAAGCGGATGTTAGAGCCATCGCAAAATAGTTGTCAGTATGGCCGTATGTGCTTTATGTGTTATCTACAAAACGTTGCCTCAGTTAGTTCGAAATATTCCGTTCACAGTACTTGACATCCCGGGTGATCGCTAATTGTTCTGTGATCACTTTATGTTTCTGAATGTCTTTTGACTCACGGGACCGATCCCCGTTGTGTAAAAATCTTTCTGCACCAATTTGGAAACACAGGAGAGTTATGTCCAAGTAATCGGTGCGCTATTTTTTGGCAGTGGTTTACCATTAAGCCTTCGTCATGTAAAGCATTTGGCTCTGAGACCGTCCTAATGCTGAGAACAATGCGAGGATAAGATTGGCAACCCTCTATCCCTTAATATACTAATGATAGATTACTGGCAGGAGGACTTTATAGGCAGCTGCCCTTACCCATATTATTAGCTTTGCGGGCAAAGTGGTAGTTATTTGGAGAGCAATTCCCTCGAACAAGTGGCGTACGTCAAAAAGTAGAGTCTGAGATTCCGGGTCATCAAGTTCACATGAACAAATTTAGGTATTGTTTTGGTGAGTGCCATAACTATTATTCCTTCTGCGAGTGAGTATTGTCAAAAAATCTTTTCGTCAAGCTTCTAGACACCTGGTGATCAAGTCAGATTGAACTGATCTAAGTACTTACTCCTAAAGCCGTTAGTATTCTTGTGGACTGTTTATTGTCCAAAGTGCCCGCTCCGTTACATCAGTTGGTTGCGGCACAGTGATGGTGTCCGGCGCTGAAACGGTGTTTGCTGATTCGAGAACTGGTGGTGGAGGAAATTTTCATCCTCAGTCACTTGGCTACATGCTAGAAGAGATGGTGGTACACAATTCCCAATCACCAGATTTTACACCAAAATCTTTCCGCTTTGCGTATTCAGTGAGGAAATACGATACTACTGATAGAGATTTTTCCGTGGAATGGAGAAATTAAGCCTCTCGTGTTTTTTGGAACTTTAGGCCAGAATGGTCCGACACTGGGTTTTTCCTTCTCCCTTCTTTCATTTCGCATTCTACACTGGACACACACATCATCACAGTGTTACACACTTACAATAACACTTACGAACACTGACACACTGGAGAAGCAACAAAAAAACCACCACAGTGTCACCTCCCCCTGGACGTTACCAAGGTAAACGGCTACACTCGGTCACGGGTGCTGCACTGGTAGATGAATAGAAGATTGTCCAAAATAATTTGGTTGGGAACACTTTAGGATCTTGATACTCAGGTGAGGGTACGCAATCACCAATCTCCTTGATCCTTAATGTCATTAATATATGACGGCAGTCCTCCACGTATACTTTAATTTATTGAGGAGTACCATCCAAAATCCTTAGTTTGGTAAGCGAGCTTGATCCTCTTACTAGTTTGAGAAGGCTGTGTTGGATGTATTTGGCGTGCAGTCTACTAGATTTGAGACGCGTGTGTTCCTGGTACTCACGTTAAGGAGTACTGCCCGAAGTCGTCCCTGAGGTCGCTGCGGAACAGAGTGGCGATGGGCAGCGGCACTCCGAAGACATCGGCGTGGGCAGTGGCAGCGACTCCCAGCACCGCCAAACAAACCTGCAGGCACAACAACATGCGTTTCTAATGTTTAATCATAGTTATTATTGAGCGGTTATTAAGGCGTTCATCTTAAAAACTCAACATGACCACTACTCCTGACGAAGCTTGATTTGTGTAAGTGAAGCATTGATTCCATTTTAAATTTAAGATCGTACTACGAAAGAAGCGAAATGCGAGGAAAATTAAAACTCTTACACTTTAAGCCAATAATGCCATATGATTTTTTTTTACCACTTGTTTGTTGTATATCTCAATATCATTATAGAAACTCATCTCTTTGTGCTATCCTGTTAGCAACAACGGCAGTAAGAATAGCTCAGTATCACCGTAACTAGGTGTGAAGCTGTTCAGCCATCTGTTATGCTTTTTGACTGACTCTCGACAGCATGACATTTGAACGTATGTTAAGCCTATGCAGCCGTCAAAAGTACACCCCACACATCTTGTCAGTTAAATCCAGTTTTGCGATATACCAAAGATTTTTTTTTTTTTAATTCATCTGAAAAAAAATTGAGAAACTTATAATAAAAATAATGATCAGGAGCGGTATTAGTATCCGCCGAAGGAATGAGTTGTATTTGCATTTTACCTTATTTTTCTGCTCAGCATCGATATATACAAAAAGTCATGGTTGTGAATTTCAAGGTCACCTGTTACTTCCAAAATTCAGTGCGGTATGTTGTTACGCAATACACTCACATTTGCGTTGAAAATAGCTCATTAGTGGGCGTCATTAAACTATGTAGCTCCATTTTGGCCCCCTGGAACCCCCGCGACTTCTGTCTCTACCCCTTCTCCCCCCCCTCTCCTCCCAGTGTGGCAATTAACTTTTTTACCTATTGATTCCAGAACACATTTTGTATTGTTTTCTCTTGTCAGACTATTGTAAATTTCATACGGAGATAATTATATGAGGGAAATAAATATTCAGATGCTGTTGTGGGTTCTGTATCTCATTTTAACTGTGACAAATAATATGAATGAAAAGTTTCATAACTTGGCTCGGAACCCCTCCCCCATTTTGCCTACGTAACCCAGCGTAGCTTTCCAGCCAACCCCTCCCCCCCTTTCCTAGACCGAGCTACGTAGTTTAAGGACGCTCCCTTACAGTAACATCCGTTTATCAAGTCCACACAAATATACACAACTTACGTAAACTTAAACCATCAATTAGCATATTTCACAATGTCAGAAACGTAATGTTCCAATCAATCTGAAATATCATAGTAATATGATCATTACTACCCGCCGTGTAGAAATCGCTACTGGTTGCCATCAGTTGTTTATAAACAAAGAAGTAAATTCAAGTGCTCATTCAGCAAAATGTTACTCTACTGCTAAATTTTGTCATATCATGAAAGACCAATACAATGATCAAAGTGGCGGTCTCGTAGCTCAGGCGGCAGAGCGTCTGACTGCGGCCCGGACGGCCGGAGTTCGATCCCCGACGAAGCTGAGGATCCTTCCTCGAAGTTGAGCTTCCGGAACGACGGCCCAGGCCCACTCAGCCTGCTACCTAATGAGTACCGTGGAGGAAACTCCGCGGGAAGGTAAAGAATGGCCGGAGCGTGGCGCCGACCCAGCCACATCCATTCTAGTGCCAACGGTTGTAATGGGAATGCAGAGCTCTACCTCCGCAAATCCTACGGGAAGTGGCAGGAGCCGTAGGAACCCCGTGACCTTTACCTTTACATTGGTAAAAGTGCCCTATGTAACGTACTGAGAAATCGTAACCCCATACTTCAGTTTAGAATTTGCTAGGAAAACTTGCGGCATAATGTAACAAATTGTCGAAATGATCTACGAGCTTACCTCAGACTGTGAGAACCATATGAAGTTCTCCTGCGATTACCACTGTCTCACTCTGTCACCCTCGTATCATAAATGAAGAGTATACAAATTAGCAACGCCACTTTATGAGTAGGCTATCCCTTCCGTAAAGAAATAACGGGAAAAGTACCTTCGTGAAATGGGGCTGGGGGTGAATGCCATTGAGGCCCAACAGCAGAGTCATCTTTAGTTTTTTTTTTTTTATTTAAAAAGGAAAATTCAGTTATTTATTTCAGATAGAACTGAACAGTCCATTCACTGACTTGGCTTAGTCCCTGAAATATTTTGGTGTAACATTACAAAGCTGGATGAAATAGGGCCTCCCAATAACCCAGTTCTAGATAAAACAAATTATATATTGCGATTCATACGTCGTATTTCGAAGAATCGTTAGGCTCGTACAAAGGAGATGACGGACAAAACTCTTGTGCGTTCTTATTTTGATTTCTGTTGCGGAGTTTGGGATCCGTATCGCAAGGGATTGATTGACATTGCAGAGAAAGTACAAAGAAGAGCCACTTGATTCGTGACTGCTTGAACTTGTGGAAGCGTCACTGAATTGATACTCAGATTGGACTGGGATAGTCTACCAGACAGGCGACGTAGGTTTCGTTTGAAACGAAGATTTTTTATTTTAATCACGTTGTTAATCACTTAAGTAATGTTTACGACCCTCTGCTTCACGCAGCTATCGGTGTGTCGTAGGTAGAGCACGCACACATTGCAGTAATAAACAAATTACGTTTCTGATGGAGGAATAAGAAACTGCAAGCCGTTTTGCTGTCAGTCTCAAGACTTCACGCTGCTACCTGCTATACCGAAACAGCTGATTATACGACCATCAAAGCCAAGTAGAATTCGTGATGCGGCAGCTCTTCTGAATTACTTGAAAATTCTTTAGAGAAAAAAAAAAAAATGTGTATTCGTAGTGACTACATATCATTTTAAATCTCTAACGTTTTATTGCATGGGTTCTGAAAAATATTCCTAGCATCAGAACAGAGGTTAAGATTTACAAAACAAACGTAAACGCTACTGAACTTTCCTGGTTACCACCTATATGTGATAATGCATACAGGTTCTTCGGAACAGCTGATTATGTAAGATGTCCTTAAACAACTTGAGTCTCGACAACGCAGGACTCCTACGGCACCGCTTTAGCAAAAAATATTTTTACCGCCTAAAAAATTTCTGCGAAAATAATATGCTGACGTTTGCAGAAACGGGGCTAAAACTTTCGCTGAAATCTACCAGTGCTTCACTAACCCAATATCTTTTACACTAAATTAATCTTCGAGTAAGCATCGAGAGATGGGAATACATTCCAAATATTTTTTTTATGATTTTCATGCGGGAAGAACTGGGGGAAAAGAATAGGAGGGAATTTGTCCATGGCCTTTTGAATGAACCATCCTGGTATTCACCTGGACTAATTTCGAAAACCACGGAACACTGAAATTTGGATGGCTGGATGGGGATTAGTACCCACGTCCTCTCTGATGTGAGGCCCGTGCATTATCGCTCACAACACGCTCGGGCTCGTTTCAAAGAAAGTGGTCCTAGAAGCCGATATGTTTACAACAGGGAAAGATGCCAATCCAAACATCTGAGGTATGAACTCGATGGACCGTACGAACAAACCCAAATTATTTTTCGCGTGAACATAAATCTTGTCGCACCCATTCTGCTGGTAGGGTGGTCCCGCTGCCCAGATTTCGGTTTTCATAGTTTCCTAAAATCTCCCAGTCGGAAGCCGGAATGATTTCGCCAGTAAAGACATGGTCGATTTCCTTATCGATCTTTGACAATAATCCGATATCGACTCGGATGACCCCTTTCTCAACTAGCCAGAAATTTTTGCTAGTGATGTAAAACCTGATGCAGATATAATGCTCAAACAGAATACTGTTTCCAAGACATAACAGGCTGTGTAGAAATTTTTTAATAGTTATCAATGGCTGACAAGATTGTAAGCAGGTTTCACATATTTTTCATTGCAAAATTGCGCTAGGTAAGACATTTTTGACTCGCACACAACAACGCCAATATTATTGTAAAATACTGTTAGTTCTCTGGCTTGCTTAGGCGGATAGAATTAGTTCTAACTAAACTGGATTAGTGAATTATGAGATTCATACGAGAATAGGAATACAGTAACGAGAGTGGTGGATAGCGATAACTCACTGGTATCGAATTCGGGAGGACGCGGGTTCGAATCCTCGAGCGGCCTTCCAAATTTGGGTTTTGTATGGTTTCTCAAAATCATTCCAAGTGAATGCCAAGATCGTTCCTTCAAAAGTCCATGGCCAAATTCCTTCCTGTCACTTGCGGCCAATTCTTTCCCGCCTCTAATAACGACGATGTCGATGAGGCGTAAAGACACAATAAAAGTTAATACCGTTACCCAGATTCTAAGTTATGCGTTCGTTTGATTGAGTACGTGTTTGTCATATATTCTCCAAATAGTAACAATAACAAAAAGTATATGTGCTACAGATATAATTTGGCCACACGTTTCACTGCATCTAGAAATTGCAACTGTGAGTAGAAGACACCAGAAAGAACTTAGCCTACAGCGTCTTAATAGTCCACAGTGCTGTATTTCCCAGGATCAATGGTCATAATAAATATACCAAGTACTGACTCATCTGGAAACTTGATAGTTCCACAGAAAAAGGAACCATCATAGGCAATGTTGATTTTTAATGCGCAATTTCTGTGAACTAGAAAATGGATGCGAAAATATAAAATATATGTTGTCTACTCTTCCATGATCATAGTTTGGAAAATTTCGAATTTACTAAACATTTACACGTTCATGATACACTGTCCAAATATAAAACTTTTTCTGCATTTCAAGAAATGCTTATTTTTTTTCCATTCGTATTTTCATATAATTTACCGGATTCAACCGGCCGATATTGTTAGTTTGTAACCTTAACGGAAGTGGTAAATCCTTTTGGATGTGGTGATGTGTACTCACCAGAGCGATCTTCATGTTGTGTTGTTGCTGCGACTGACACCCTGCCTGGGACGGAACTGTGCCTTTTATACCGAGGGCTACGGGGGTTGCGCCACGGAAACACACACTTTCCCAGGGTTGGCACACTGAAGCCTTGAACACCTCAGCGACACAGCACCATGCCGCCAGTTTAAAGTATCCTAGTTTTATCTAGTTTAAATAGTCGTCATTATCATAGGACAAACAAGGGAAAGAGTTACAACTCGATGATCAGGCGCGAGAGCGGCGATTTCAAATAACCGATATATTAAATTTGGGTTGATATGAAAGCGTTCTCGCCTGAGGTGGTATGGACATGTCCACAGGATGGAGGAAGAAAGAAGAGCAAAGGCCTACTTTAATATGAACATCCAAGGTAAAGGATGTGTGGGAAGGCTTAAAAAGAAACGGATGGACCAAATCAAGAAGGATGTAGAAGACTTAGGGCTTGATTGGAAGACTATTCATGGACAGGAAGAAGTGGAGAGTGCTCGCGACCAGCACCCGGGAGGACTGGAACTGGAGAATGACGATGGAAGACAGCAACCAGTCACAAATTAAAATAGAAATGTTCGTACTATAGTAGTAATTGATTCTTTTATTCATAACGATCTGTTAATGTTGGTTTCTTATCCGCTGGCTGTATGGTACACACCAAATGCCAATAAAAATAAATAAATAAATGTTGGTTTCTTTATCTGTGGAAACAGTTGAATACCTTTAGACCAGTTTACTATAGTTCATTGGTTTCGAACCATTAATTGTGCGCTAAATTATGTTCCAATGTTAAAGTAGTAGTTGACTGTTTCTTCATATTTGGTTTCTCACTCTGCAAACAGAATTGAATGACTACCGGTGAATTACCACTCCGCTTGTCTGCCCCTTCACTATCTGAATAAAACATTTATAAATTTCAAGACAGTTATTGAAGTAACGTAATTAAAAAATTTATACTAAATGCTTACAGTTTTCAATGGTAAGTCCATAATTCTCTACAACGCTAAGACAACTTTCGTTAATATTGCTGGTCAAGTTTACATTGCGACAAAGTGACTGTTACTGCTCGTAATTTAGTAACGTGTATAATGAAATTAATTGTGATATTAATTTATGCTACACTAATTAGGAATCTTGATATAGACAATGCTGTTACTACTCGAAATGTAGTTCTAATGCATTTAATGTGTTTAGGTGTGTCCGTATCATTTGATTTAGTAGCCGTAATATAAGCAGAGATCGTGGTTTGGTTGAAATTCTACCTGGACCGGAATGTTTTTGTTACAGCATAAGGCAGAAGGAATTTAGTTGTTATTAGTAATCAATAAGCTCCATGTAAATGAGGTGTATTGTGTTGTAAACGACTTCCAATGTTGCTTCATGAAACAATAAGTTTCTACATTAGCTCATTGAATACATTCGTTTTAAGAGAAGGATTCGATAGATATTTGCAGAACATTGAACAGTTAGTAAAAAGCACTGTTTCGTGAATCATAGTCTCTACTATTTGTACAAAAATTTTGAATAAAAAATAAAAAGGTTAGTTAAGTTTCAAATTTTGGCAAAAATAATTTGTAATATAGAGACTGTATAGTAACAAAAAAGAAACAGGAAATAAATTAAACCGAGATAGACTGGAATCCTTTATATTTTTATAAATACGACATTTTGGGCACGACCATTTTGCAATTTTAGTGAACCGACTTTCGTGCTCATGCCTAATAGTGCCTAAAAGTCTCACTCAACTAATTACTTGAAACAACTGCCTTAATCAATCCTCAGTAACTTCTTCTCCATCTTTGTCTATAATTGTCTCAACACCCATCGCTTCCCTTTAGTTTTCTAACACAGCTATATAAATTTCTAGATACATCTGTCAGTGGTCCTCCTGCACCACTAATACTATTTACAAACCCATCTTTAGCCATATTCTTTGCTATTATTAATTCCTTGTTTAGTTTTTCGAGTAGGTATTCTCTATTTCCTAGCTATCTCTCAACTCTGTTATGGTCTCTCCTCACCAACTCAGCCACCTCACCTTTTAATTTTAGTACGTAGGTTCTGTACTTCTCTTTATTTTCGGTTGTGGAATAAATATTTCTTCACCCTTTTTTATTATCTCCTTGAACTTATGCACCCTCGACTCCCCTGTACTTGTGGCATCCTTCCATTTGCTGAAACTTTCTCTGAAAAATTGCTTTAATTTAGAAATCTGTCCCTTTTTATAATTGTACCTATTTCCCACTTCAATTTTGGCCACTGGTTTACTGAATCCTTTAATAACATTCAAAATTGTTTCATGAGCAATTATTCCTTCAGTTATTCGAAACTCCACAAGGTTATAAGAAATCCAACCTGTATGGAGCCTTTGTGTTCTACTCTACTTCTGAGTAAATCCTCCTTCCTATCTGGAATAAGAAACTTAAATTTCCTCTTAAAATTCACTGTTTCCAAGGGTTTTTTTTTAACATATAAGAAAACCACTTTTCTCTTAATTTGATCCACTGAAATGTGTGATCTGCCTAGATATATCAAATTTTTTGTTAATGTATATCAACCTTTGGAAAAATTTTCTCCTGTTATGATGCCATGCCCGATTCTGGGAGTAGGTAGTTAGCACGGAGAATTTACCCTTCCATGGGTACTCTCTCGGGAAGATGAATTAAAAAGATGGTTTCCCGTTGCCTTCCCTGGTTCATTGTAGGTTTGGATGACTGTTAGCACGGGTGTACAGAATAGAGTGTTGCTTGTGTTGTTGGAAATGAGAGGTGAAGAAAGGAGAGGGTGAAGCCAGGCGCCGGCTCGTTCAGGCCTTCTCTTCCGAAAGGGAATGTGTCTCTAACAGTTATAGATATTAGTGTAAAAAAAAAAAAAAAGTTTTATACCTTTCCATGTGTCACGATATTTATTGCCTTCCTACTTCTCAAACGACTGAGTTAGCACTTGCCGAGTATTCAAGAATAAGATTAATTAACAGCTGTCTATTATACATCATATCTGTTTTCAAAACAAATTCATTGTATGCGTTATTATATAATTTGAAGTGGCTATAAAATGATTTATTATTTCTTGGTTCTGTGCAGAATAACGTAACTTATTTTTACTGTAGAGGAATATGTTTGTGTAGTATGGGACTCACATTTTGGGTTTCAAATACATGAGTTGGGGGGAGGGGGATGCAAAATGGGCTGCTAGATTTGTCTCTGGAAATTACCGTGAAACACAATCCGTAACCGATATGATAAAAGAGCTGGAATGGGATACATTGGAAGTCAGGAAGAGAGTGAAGAGAGTCATGGGAATGACGTATATTGGTGACTAGCTGTGCCCGCGACTTCGTCCGCGTGGAATAGTTATTTTGGGCATCATATTTATTTTTGCAAACAACCTCCTCTATAAATTATAGCAGTTACCCACGACTTTGTCCGCGTCAATTTCTGTTATTATTTTAGACAATTTATTGCAAATTTAGTTTTTAAGTTTTTAAAAGAACATAATTATTTTAAAGTACTTCTGCGTAAATTATATTTTTAGTTTTATTTTCTTGTGGCAGAAGAACATATTGGTTTTCTCCGCAACCCGATCTTGACAATAGTTGGCCGTGTGAAAAGCAGTCTTGACGTAAATCGATTCCTACGTGTTTAAATGTTTGCCCCTGTGATTTATTAATTGTAACGGCGAAAGATAGCTTAACGGGAAATTGAATTCTTTTAAAATTAAAAGGTAAATCATTTGGAATCTTTGGGATGCGAGGTATAAGCACTGTTTGACCAACTGCTGGACCAGTCAAAACTATTGCAACGATCACGTTATTGCGTAGAAATTTAATTTGAAGTCGGGTTCCGTTACATAAATTTGGTGGTTTGAGATTTCTAAGTAAAATTATTGGGGCAACTATTTTTAACTTGAGGGAATATGGGGGAAGGCCACTTGGGTTCAAAGAATTAAGAAACTCTTGTGGGTAATGTACCGCATCTTCTTGATCCATTGTTATCAATAGATGTGTAGGTAAATGTCTCCTGGAAGTTTACTTAAAATTAGGTCGTTAATTTTCGTCCACGCTACTGTTTCTCGCCGCCAATATTGCCCTTTGACACATCCATTGATGATCTTTATATTCTATTTCGCTGATTTCAGGGTAAACTTTCGATATTAAGTCCTCAATGTTACTTACTCTTTCTCCTAAATCGCGATCAATTTCAATTTTATTTTCAAAATGAGGTACTTTCCCGTCTCCTATTAAAAGTACTTTGAAGTAAAAGTTATACTTCCTCCCGCCAAATGTGCTCTCATATTTGTAGTTAATTTTAAAATGTTAACAAACTTCCATAATGGGGAACTTTTAAGGCAAGACTTTACAATGTCTGCTCTAGTTCCCCTTACTATTAATTACTGGTAAAGTTTGTCGAAAGTCCCCAGCAAACATAACAGTAATCCCACCCATGATTTAATCACAGCTTCTGATACCTCTAAGAGTCCTATCTAGAGCCTCCACATGAGCTCTATGGATCATGGTACATTCGTACCAGATTGTTAAACTGATATGTTGTAAAACTTTTCCCAAAGGACCATTTTTACGTATAGAGCACACGCTATCTTTCTGTAAAGAAACAGTTAGGGGCAGTTTAAAAGTGGAATGAGAAAAAGTGTTAATAATTGTGAAATTATTAGAACCAAAATATTATCCTTAAAACAAAATGAAATAGTATTTAAAAAGTATTATTATACGACAATATTATATCGCAAAAACAAATAACGCTGCATACAACCGTTCAGAGGGAAGCCGACCGCGCGTAATATCTTCTAAGATGTTCATTGAAATTAAGTGATGCCAAAGACAATTTTGTTCACAATTAAATACTCTTAATCAACAACACATAAAAGTGTTAATAATTGTGAAATTATTAGAACCAAAATATTATCCTTAAAACAAAATGAAATAGTATTTAAAAAGTATTATTACACGACAATATTATATCGCAAAAACAAATAACGCTGCATACAACCGTTCAGAAGGGAGCCGACCGCGCGTAATAACTTCTAAGATGTTCATTGAAATTAAGTGATGCCAAAGACAATTTTGTTCACAATTAAATACTCTTAATCAACAACACATTTATTTGGATAAAGATTAATATTATTATGTTGATACAACTCTAACAAATAATTGGTAATAATGCATTAATTTCGACCAAATTTGATTACCATAAAAACGGTTCTAGTGAGTTAATCTTAAAAGATAGACACATACTTGTCGCGGACATTTTTTAGATCAATTCAAGAGGAATAATCCTTTCATACATATTTTTTTGGTATCTTGAACCGTTTTCGCAGCGCACGCAACAGAAGCCCTCAAAGATGAATAATTTTCCCCGTTTTTTCCACATTTTCCATTGTTTCTTCGCTCCTATTAGTCGCAGTGTGATGTTATATAGCTTAAAGCCTTCCTCGATAAATGGTCTATTCAACACAAAAAGAATTTTTCAATTCGAACCAGTAGTTCCTGAGATTAGCATAATGGTGTAAGAATTAAAGAGTAGTGTATGGAAGAGAAGATATGACCATGGCCACAAGCTGGCATTCTATTTCAGGTACGAGGGGGTGGGAAGATTCTCTTTCGTAGGTAAGGAGGCAAGGGATTGGAATAAGGTACCGAGAGAATTGATGAATAATTTACCAAAAACGGGTAATTTGAAGTTGAAGTTTGTAGAGGACAAAAGTAGGTGGGTCCAGGAAAGGGTGGAAAATGGATGTGTAGGGAAATTGCCACGGAGCGTTCGCTTCATCGCAGTTAAATTAAACTACTGACGCTTAGAGTGCTCCAAGTATTCTCAGCTTTATTGTGGTTATTTTTATTGCTATTATTTTTTGCCTTTAAATTTCAACAACAATGTAAGCAGGATCGTAATTAGTATGTAGTATGGTATTTACAGGTTCAGTACACACAGCTGAATGTGCTGTCAGTTGGGGAAACATTTTAAGAGCTACAAGAGAAACACATGTGATGGGATTAGTGATTGTAGCTGTATTCGACAGCTAATCCTTGATGGTAAGGGGCGCGGCCCGATGGTGCTGCCGTCTACGGATCAATACGACGTCTCCGTCAGTCCAGTGCTCTTGTCTGTCTCTCCTAGATGTAAACACCTGCACAAAGTTGAGACTTCCAAACAGTGCTCTATAGTACTAGCAACACAAACTTGGGCGTGCAATCTGGTTTGAGACACTTGTTTCCTAGCTCCATAAAAATTACAATAAGCTTCATTACGCGGTCATGGCTTATGAAAAATTAATTCTTGATGACATCGCCTCTTAGGGTTTGTCTTGTTGGATTCAAGAAATGTAGATTGTTGATGTGCTGAAATTGCCTCATCGCCGCCAAAAGCAGTTTCATCCCTATATTTCGGTTTAGTGTCCACTCCATACTGAGAACTACTGTAATACAAACAAAACTCTGTAGATCTTATCACACTTAAAAATATGCTTCTACATTACATCCGTCATTTAAATTACTGCATTTTGTATTACACTGAAAGTTCAGTAAGAAGTTACAGAACTTTGTGCACTTATTCTCGCTCCCATAAAGTATGTTGCCGGAGTTGTTAATAGCGCTGTAGGACATCAGTTTTCGAATCTAATAATTATGTGTTCCGCACAATCCAGTTAAGAAAAAGAGTGTTTAATGTAAACAATGTTCGGTGACCGTTTATAATTTGTAATACAGATCCTGATGGTTGAGCAGTAACGTTCAGGCCAGGTATTCGGGAGGAAGTGGGTTCGATTCGACATCCAGCCATTCACATTTCAGAAATTTCCCGAAACCATTCGAGGTGAATGGTGGAATGGATCCTTGCCCACAGTCCTCTTTCGGCTCTAATCAACTTGATGGCAGCAAGACGGATATTGATTTTTTTCTTTTTTAAGTGTTGATGGAAGAGCTCATCCGTTTTGCATTTTAAACTACAGTCAGTAATTTTGATTAACAGAGTAATTACCTTCAATAGAATTCTATTTACACTGTTAAGTCTTCGTGAGCTATTTTAGAATATGATTAGATGATTAGCAATACACTTATCTCGTGATTTTGAATTTAAAAGTTAATAATGTAGAAGAACTAACTAAGTGTCAATAAAGTAGAAACTCATAGGTATCAAACGGATATTTTTCCTGCTTTGCTACTAGTCGACATGAGGATCATCAGAGCCGGCAGAGGACTGGGACAAGAAACGGGAAATGTCCGAGCATGGTGTTTTGAAGGAACCTCCCGGCACTCACCTGGAGTCATTTAAGGAATCCATGGAAAACCGAAATCTTGAAGGCCGGACAGGAATTTGAACACGTGTCCTACAGAATGCTGGGCCGGTGCGTTTACGAGGCTCGCTCAGTCGGCTTGTCTAGAATTACCTACTCTAGCAAGGTTTCACTAAAACGGTGCTGTAACGCTAGAAAACTAATGAAACAACCATTCAGATAATTCTCTTGTCAGTGAACGCTGCTGGAGTTATTAACAAGCCAACACTTTGGGGCTTCTATCCAGTATCGAAGTTGTTGTTCTGCTGTAGAAGGTTATACATACGAAAATTTTGAATTTTGTGATTTTTTGTTTTTTTTTATGTTTTTTTTGTGTTTCTGGAACTTACTGCTGGTATTTAGGTAAGGATTGGTAGTACCTGTTTTTCTTTCGTTTCCGTTAAGTTCCTAGCAGCAAACACTTTGGACAAATAAAACTTAGTCTTCGTTTCTCTGAAATGAGACTTTGCTTCACCATTTACAGTTGTACTGGTGAGGACCTATGGGAAATGGCAGAGAACGTATTATCAAGTGCTAATGCAACATGTAGCAAAAATATACTCAAGTAACAAATAAAACTATCTACCACTAAGAGCCCAGTGCCTAGAGGGGACACTAGCAAACTCCGGCAGGGCTGCCCCTCCCCTTAGCAAGGCTTCTCTCACCGTCGTGCTGCTGGTAACGCTCGTTAGTCCACCAACAGCTTTAACGGTCTTCTCTGCAGGCAGGGACCCACCGGGGTGCGATGCTTGTAGCGCACCTCTGGCGGTGCGCCACGTTTTAATTGATTGTGGACTGTTTTTTAATTAAGGACAGACGTTGACCTGGCCAACGATCTGTCCCTTATTTTAAATAATAATACCAGCAATGTGGCGAGTGTTTTAAAATTTTGTGTTATGGCCGGTCTAGTGCCTAAAATTTTAGACAGATCGGCCTAGTTTTAAGATGGATGGGTAGCCCCCTTACAGCCACCTGTACATCTGCATTGTTATTACCATACATATTGTTATAATTCCTGTGTCGTTGGCCATTATACAGCCAGTGAGACATGTAGTGTTTTTAATTCCTTTGTAAACTTGTTTGGCCCCTTTACAGCCATCCAGATATTGTCTTAGGTAACGGTGGCCTCTTTGCAGTCACGTTGTAATACTCCTCACAATTTCTATTTCTTATTACCAATTTAAAGTCCACAGGTTTGTTGACGGTTCGGCCCTTATACCGTCATTTCACCCAAGCACGCGGACTGAGGAGCTACTTATCTTCATTTTAAAGGTTCTTATTATACAAATAATAAGAAGACGTTTAACTTCGTACAATCAATAAGTTTCTATTTTATTGGTCAAAGTACATTTGCTATTCTGAACAACTTTATAAAACCACAAATGAAAACACACTCTTTCGTACATTAAGAACAATCACAGACCCAGCAGGCTCAATACAAAATTACTAGACCGCCGCCACAATCTTGGCGCGCAACCACTCGCGCCCGCTCGCGGCCAGACACTCTCTCGCACACCTTCTCACACTCTCCAAAAAAAAACCAAAGATATTAATGTCACTTATATTACCCCTGTTTACAAACTTGGTACCGTCTGTGGTCTCCATGAGTTAAATACACTGGCTTACAATTCATATTATACATTCATTTCAATACTACAAAATACACTTATAAATACATATATATTTTCGGGGCAAGTGGATAAGCTACACCTGCCCCCACTACGAGGCAAATTAAATTTAATGCTTGGCATGTATTTCACTTTGCCGAGAAGTCATTACTATCTGTCCATATTAACTTTTCAGTTAAAATTGTTAGCATTAGTTTCTTACACATTGATTGAACAACCTTTTCACACCACCAAATGTTATTATGTACACCAATTGAATGTTTCCTTATTAATCACATTTTACACCTTTTTCCTTTTTCAGGAACTGTACATGGTCCGTTACAATTAAAGCTGCCAACAGCTGACTGAGGTCAAGAACCAACTCTTTGCGGTGAGCACACATCCTATAGTCAGATTTGACGATGCGGGTAGTCTACCTGGCGCTCGGTTAGGGGCGTAACGGCACAGCTGATTTTCTTTTAGCGTCAAAGTTACTTGTGCCACTAAATCACTTACACAACAAGCACATTTTAAAGTCCATATATTCTAACATTTACTTCAATGTCTTCATTGTTCTTTATACACTCTTGGCAGGCTGAAACCTTACTTACATCTATTCAGATCACTTATATTTTAATGTAACCTTTCTTCCCGCGATAGTTTTTTATTATCGAGACAACAACCAGGGCTACCAATCTCTGAATATAAACAAAAAAAAGAACTTCCAAACTTAATTCCCACGTTTGAATCGAATTTACTTCCAACTAAAGGACTGTTACTTGCTCTATCAGTTAGTACATTACTCTATATCAACTCCATACAACAATTTTTACACACTATCTTTAGTTTTGTACAGTTTCAAGTCTACTATGTTTCGCAAACCCAGTTTTTTATTTGATTTAGGATATGCAAGTAAATATACACTAGAATGAGGCTTAGAAATTATACGGAAAGATCAAAAATAAACTTTGAAAAATTTCTTAATCTCCGAATTGATATTACTGGACTTACATTTTGTTTTCACCAAAACTAAATAATTCAAATCGAACTCGGTAGGTTGGATTCTTTTATCATATCTTCTCTTTCTTTCACCCGCCTTCTTTCTCATTCTTTCTCTGACTTGATTTAGAAAGCTCTTGTCGATCAAGAGTGGTAGCGACAGGAAATTTAACACTTTCTCTTATAAAATCTGGAGGATCTTTATTGAACATGATGAGGAATGGAGTGTATCCGGTGCTTTCACTCGGAATACTGTTTATCAAATTTTCGAATTCTTTCACATATTCAATCCATCGTGTGTGTTTCTGGCTACAGTACGCCCGAAATAATCTGCCAAGTTCTTTCATTTGTCTTTCACAAGGATTACTGGATGGGTGATAACTCGATATTCGGATATGCTTTATATTATTATCTTTCATGCAAGAAGACCAACTGTTTGACAAAAACTGACTACCATTGTCAGAAAGCAAAGATAGCGGCCGTCCGAGATTCACGAAATAATCTTTTACTAGTTTACCCACAAGTGCCTTACCAATAGCTTTCTTTATCGGGTATAATTTTACAAATTTTGAAAATACATCAAAGCATACAAATAGGTAAGCAAATCCGCCTCTTGATTTAGGTAGCGGCCCGTATAAATCTACTGCGACAAGATCCAACACGTCGGTGGGCAATATGTTTTGCATCAGATTCTTACTTGTCGTCACCGATACTTTCGTGCGCTGGCACAGGTCACAAAACGCCAAGCGTCGTGCTACTCGCTTCCGCATATTGTCGAATATAATAACTTCTCGTAATTTTTGGTAACATTTTTCAACTCCATAATGACCGTAGCTTGAATGGGTATAATCAATTATTAAATCAACATACTGGTGCGGCCAGCACAATTTCCAATCTTCACTCGATTCTTCCCTTCTACGAAATAAAATTCCTTCATACAAAGTATAGTATTTCTTCAATTTCTCGCAGTTTTTATTACCTAGATTTTGCTTTACCATCTTAAGACACTCGTCTTCATTTTGTCTTCTTCGCATGTCTTTACACAGCTCCTTCACATTCCTTTCTTGCGGAACCCCTTTTATGTAAAGAATTTTAAATACCCTCTCTGAATTTGGTATCTTCTCAGTACTAACAAGTCTCGACAATGCATCGGCCACAATTAGGGATTGCAATCCAGCAAAGCGGGATCCCGCAATCCCGCGGGATCCCGCAACATTAGACAGTCTGGCGGATCCCGCACAAAATTAAGCGGATCCGCAATCCGCAAAATCCGGCGGAAACCCGTGTCAATCTGCGTGACTCGCTGCCTCACTCGGTCTATGTCGGATATTTTGCACTGTTTGCCTGTACCCTTCCAGTTGGCATTTGACTCATGTGAACAAGCGTTTGTTTTTGTCCACCTTCGTCATTCGTAAGTAAATAAATACACTTTTACGTATTCATCAAAACTTACTTTTGTTTCGAGTATACATTTCTGTTAGTTGAGTTATGGTGCGTATTTAGTACGATTTCCTAACTATATAATTATTTTTTAAGTGTCGCACACGTTATCTGAACTACAGGGTTACAGCTTTTATTCACGGTTTCATTATTCCCATGTTTTGTATTTGCAGATAAAGTAATTGTGACAATTCCTAATTTGCGGCTGAAAATTTGATTATTCGTTGATATGAAACTAATGTTATCGTAATTTTAACGATCGCGTACCTATTTATTTAAAAGCTATCAAAAGGAAAGTGTATATGCTTTGACTTATTGTTGTTTTGGCCGCTGCCTCAATGCGTTTCTTTGACGAAAGCCGCATGCTTAAATGTGCCGTTCAGGCTTTCGATTAATCCCTCTTCTCCTTGTTATTATTTCGACTAAAGGTAAAAAAAGTTATAATGAAATTTTCACGGGTGTATTGACGAATTGTTGTAGAAACACCATACTTCGACGGCTGCCTCCGGCGTCTCACTCACGTGTGAAATCTCGTGTGTTTGCAATGAAATCCGGAGATACAACCTATGAGGACTTCACTGCAATCATTCGCCTACAAAGTCTCCTTTCTTACTAAAAAATAATAATTTTCACTTTACGCCACATAAGTAAATCTGAAATACTTGACAGTTTACGTGTTGGTGAGTAGTTTCTTTAATAACATTGAATCAATTGTAATATCAATCAAGGAATCAGGAGATATAATAATGATTCACGCAACAAAAAAAAAAGGCCAAGTCTCGTGCTTGTGCAGTGACAAAAAGTTATGAGATCTTGTTCTGAGCCAAGTCTACACTTTACAGAGTATATTCACTTCACTTTGAGAAATGGAATGCTTTTCTCGGTGTTATGGAACGTTTATTTAGAATTAAAAAAAAAAAAAAAAACTCTGTTAACTTGGCTATTAAGCAAACCATATTTTTAAATTTATGTGATGTATTGTAAGGAACATAATATGACCTAACTCAATATTTTCCATTTTTATTATTTATTTAAAAATTGGTTTAGATTAAAAAACAAAAATGTAAAACCTCGAAATGCACTTAAGACACGCTAAAAAATTTTAATGTCGTTTGCCAATGAAAATATTGTTAACTGTTAATTTTTATCATTTAACATTAAAAATTATTTATTAATTTAATTATTATTTAATTTATTAACGTTTTAAGTAAGTATGTTTTAAATATATGCGTTGAAAAATTGTTTGTACCAATCCCGCACGGATCCCGCGGGATTGAAAACACTGCGGGATTGCAATCCTTAGCCACAATGTTGTCGCTACCCTTGATGTATCGTATCTCATAATCGTATTGCTGCATAAACAATGCCCATCTCGTAAGTCTTCCATGTAATAATTTACATTCTTGGAGAAATGTTAAAGCTTTATGGTCAGTATAAATGATAATGTGATGCCCCCATAAGTAATATCTAAATTTTTGGAAGCCCCATACGATACTTAAGGCCTCTTTTTCAGTGATTCCGTAGGACCTCTCATGTTTATTTAATAGACGACTTGCAAATGCAACTGACTTGCGCTCTTCTCGGCCATTAACATTTTCTATTTGAAACAGATGAATTCCAAGTCCGTATTCAGAGCTGTCAGACTCCATGCAAAACGGTAACTTCATATTTGGGTGGTAAAGGATTTCGCTATTTACTAATTCTTGCTTGAGCTTTTCAAAGGCAATTTGACATTCTCTGGTCCATACCCACACTGCATTCTTCTTTCGTAGGGCGTTTAAGTGCGGATCATTAAACGATTGGTCTTTCACAAATTTCCTATAAAATCCACACAGTCCGAAAAATGATTTGAGCTGTTTTTTGTTCTGAGGTATCGGAAATTTTGCTATTGCTTGTATCTTATCTGAATCTGGCATTATTCCATTTGCATTTATCGTATGTCCCAAAAATTTAATTTCTCTTTTGACAAATTCACATTTTTGCAATTTCAGGGTCATTCCTCCTATTCTTAATGCTACTAATAAGTCTTCTAAGATTTTACAATGTTCTTCCCAACTTGACGCACTGATTAATATATCATCTACGTAAATGGTTAACTTGCTCAATAATTCCTCTCCCAAAACTAGGTTCAGGGCTCTAATGAACACGGAAACTGATACATTAATTCCAAATGGAACCACGCAATATTGGTAACATCTTCCTCCATACAAAAAAGCTGTATATTTTCTTGATTCTTTGGCTAGCGGAACTTGCCAATAGCCGGCCGTCAAATCTAAACTCGTCATATATGTTACGCCGTAGAATTTTTGCAACGTCTCTTCTAAATTTTCTGGCCTGTCAGTCTCTTTTTCAACAATACGATTCAGCGTTCTTGCATCTAAAACTAATCGAACAGATCCGTCCTTCTTTCCAACAACAATTAGTGGATTATTATAAGAACTGTCACTCCTCTCAATTATTCCCCATTGTAGCATCCTATTTATTTCCCGCTCCACTGCATTTTTCTTGGCAAATGGTACTGGGTAAGGTCTCACAAAGAATGGAGTATGCGGTTTTATTTTTAGTTTGCATTCAAAATCTTTAACAGTGCCCGGACAATTCGAAAACCTGTCGGCGTTACGTTCTAATAATCTACTCAGCTGTTCTTTCTGTTCCCACGTAATCTCACATATTTCGCTCACTTTACTTCTTATAATATCTTTAGTTGCAAGATCATCATTCCTTTCATACACACTGCTGTCTCCAAATTCTTCTTCTCTTTCTTCTTCACACATCGGCTGCATTATTCGTATTTTCACGTTCCCCACTATACCTGCGGCATTTACCATTTCTTTTCCAAATTTAATATTATACTCTTTTACCTCCTTGATTAATTGTATTCTTCCTTCACCACAATCAACAACCACTTGATATTTTTGTAGTAAGTCCATACCCAGTATACAATTCATGTTTAGATCTGGAATTACTATACATCGATGTTCTATTTGTACTCCATCTATCTCCAATTCTATCCAAATTTGCTTCTTCAAACGTTTGCTTAATTTTCCAGTGGCTCCCATGACTTGTAAATAATTTACTGGCATTTCTTCGACTCTTCGATCTTTGGTTATGCGCTCGTAGAAAACTTCCGAAATCGCCATCAAATCACTCCCGGTATCTAAAAGCGCTTGACTTTGTACTCCAAATATTTTTAGACTTATCAAAGGTTGTCTTATTTCATTCTCTACAGCTTTTCCGATGTCTTATTGTAACAAATCATTTACTATCTCCTGATGCGACCATCCTATTTCTTCTTAGTGGTTCATTTTAGATAGATAACTCTTTTTGAAATCACCCGAGCTCGCTTGGCACTGGCTGTCCTCAACTGTACAAGATAATAAAGCTTTTTTGTTCTTTACTTTGCTCTTCTCCGTCGGCGGTAGAATAACAAGCTACGTCGGTACGTGTTCGTAAAGGGGCTATATTCGCATTTTGACAGCTACCTGGTGCTTCAACTGTTTTCGCCCTTACCCGTGATATACCTTTAATCTCCGATTCATCATATTTCCTTATAAAAATATTCTGACTTCATTTTCTTCATTTTCTTCTTCACTGCTTTCAGATTCTCTTTCCTCTTAGTTATCACTGCTAGGAACAATTTCCCCAGTTTTGTCAATGCTAAATGCTAGCTCATTATCTTCATTCTCACAATTTCCTTCGTCGAACAAACCCATTGCAGATTTACATTGCGCCTCCGCACTATTTACTCCTCCTCCGGTATTCTTTTCATACTCTTCTTCATCCTGTACATCGATGTTAGCCAAATCTATGACTTCGCGACAATTCCAACCACCCCTTTGCTTTAATGTTGAAACACCGCATTTCTCATTCTCCATCTCGTTGAAACATTTCCACCATTGTAGATATTCATCTTTGCTGTATGATTTGTGGCACTTGAATAAATGCTCTTCACCATTCTCTTTTATTTTAACATTATTTGGTCCATAAGTTCCGATATTCGCTTCCGTGCGGACCTTCGCAGTCGCGGTTTGGAGTTTTCCGCCTCTTCTTCTTTCTCATCCTGTACTTTTCTTTATTATTAGTTGCTTCTCATCGGAAACCACAGACGCTAACTACTCTAAACAAACTACTGCAATTTGTAACAAACTTTAGACTTTCAATGATAACTTTTTCTTTTACAATTCTTAATAGCAATTCTTTGTCTTTAGATATTCTTTAACCAAGCGATTATTACTTTTCTCGTTTCAATGTTCTTTTAAACAAACAAATTTTAGAGTTAATTTCACTGATTTTAAATTTAACTTTTTACTGTTCAAAATTTTATAACTGCTCTTCTTTCTGCAATGTGATCGTCGATTGCTGGTGTTACCCCGTGAATTAAATCTGGAATTTTGTACTTGCCAATCTGCGAAACTGCTGTCGTCGGAAGTTGCTCACCACTGTTGACTGCAGCGACGTTATAGAAATCAGAAGATTTCCAGGCGTCCCGGATGCTATGTTAATTAGCAATTAACATCCGTAATTGGTACCATCATACCACTGAATTATCCTCTGCAGGGTAGCCAAGTGTAATACTCCTCACATTATTATTTCTTACTACCAATTAAAGGTCCACAGGTTTGTTGACGGTTCGGCCCTTATACCGTCATTTCACCCAAGCACGCGGACTGAGGAGCTACTTATCTTCATTTTAAAGGTTCTTATTATACAAATAATAAGAAGACGTTTAACTTCGTACAATCAATAAGTTTCTATTTTATTGGTCAAAGTCCATTTGCTATTCTGAACAACTTTATAAAACCACAAATGAAAACACACTCTTTCGTACATTAAGAACAATCACAGACCCAGCAGGCTCAATACAAAATTACTAGACCGCCGCCACAATCTTGGCGCGCAACCACTCGCGCCCGCTCGCGGCCAGACACTCTCTCGCACACCTTCTCACACTCTCCAAAAAAAAACCAAAGATATTAATGTCACTTATATTACCCCTGTTTACAAACTTGGTACCGTCTGTGGTCTCCATGAGTTAAATACACTGGCTTACAATTCATATTATACATTCATTTCAATACTACAAAATACCCTTATAAATACATATATATTTTCGGGGCTAGTGGATATGCTACAACGTCTTGTTTTTGTGATTTATTTTATTTTGCTGTCTGTATGGCCGACCACTATACAGTCGACCATGCAGACAGTAATTTAGTACATTCTTAAGCCACAGTACTAGTTGGTTATTCTTAGGGCGCTAATTACCTCACTGTCGACACGCCCTAAAGCCATAACAACAACAACAACAACAACAACCGTGCAGTCTGCCGAGGGCTTGTCACGGAATGTAGGACCCGGCGCGCCCGACACCTCAAGTGATGCCCTACTGGAATACCATATGGGACGGCCAATACCTCAAGATGATAGCCTCTTGCATGGACTGAATAATGTGGAGTCTCCATCGTCCGTCACCTGACGACGATAATCTCAGTCTACGTCCTGCAGAGGAAATGAAAATTAGCGGGTTCTCTAACAGATTAATGCAGGCTTATTCCCATGTTTTTCAATTTCCGTTTAGGAATTTTTGTGCTTGTTGACATGTCTACTTTGTGATGTCCCGTTTCCTTAAAGGTATTCTAATATGATTAGAAGCATTACCCAACTTTAGTGTGCCCTTGACATATGCACAACCGCCGTATTTTTTAAGTGAAAAATTCTATAGGCACGTTACGCGATGTTTGGACAGGTGTAAATCTGTGAGTTCGTGACGTCACGTCAACGACATGCCACATGTTGCGCGTATCACCAACACGCTACCTGTTGCGCTTTGGACGGTTTACGGATGGGCAAACTCTTATACAAACACGCAGTTTATAACCGATTTTGATGAAACGTTGCATACGTATATTTTAAAACAAATAGAAAAACACCGTTTACGTTTGATTCACAGAAACCTTAACCCATCTCCACCATTCCCCCCTAATCTGAATTTCTGTCATCGTTGTTCATACAAACCCACAATTTTTATCCATTTTTGATAGTAGTTAGCACACGTATACTTCATAACTAGGCGGTCTGGTAGTTCAGCAGTTAATTCCGAAAAGTTCTGTTTCTGATCGAGAGTTCAAACCCTACGGCGAGTAGGAATTTTTAGGAGTTTTGTTTGATTATACGAGCTACGCCGAGACGCTCCGTGGTTCTGGTTCCACGTTAAACTGCAGGCCCCTGAGAAAGTTTGATACATCTCCTTCGGGAAGATTCGACGAACCGTCGGGTTGTGGACTAAGTTAAGTTTATAGTTTTTCAAGTGAAAACTGTTTTGAGCGCATTGGGCGATTTTTGAATGGGTAAAATCTTATGAGATCGCATTACAGACATGCTAATGTTAACAGCATATCTGTTGCGGTCTGGTGGCTCAGTGGTTAAGGTGTCTGACTGGCGAACGAAGGGACCACGGTTCGGATCCCTGTCTCGGTGGGGGATTTCCATAGACCCTTAACCCGACCTTCAGCTCTGGCACAGCTTGCTGTGTAATGTGAAGTACGCTTCCGTAGTTCGCATTCGACGTTAAATTGTAGGTCCCTTATACCTGGTAGCAATACCGTGTTAGGTTAAGGCGACTAAGACAGAGGTGGAAAGCGCAGCCCATAGAAACCCTGTCACCAGGTCATTACGACCACACGGAATTATTATATTCAGTATATGTGTAGGTATAAGTATGACGAGTTACGCGTATGATATTAATAGTATTAAGTTTTCATTTCTGTTGGCAGTCCTCAATGACTGACAATTGGTTTTTTGTTTTATTTGTGAATTTACGCCTCGTCGACGTTGACGTGCAGACGTTATGATAATTAGATACTGGGAAAAACGGGGGACTAGAAACGGGAAGGAATTCGGCCATGGAATTTTGAAGGAAGCAATTCGGTATTCACCTGGAGTGCCTTCTGAAAATTTGGAAGCTCGGCCGGGGATTCAAACCGCGTCATCCCGAGTGCGAGTCCAGAGCGTTAACGCTCACCTACTACACTCGGTTCACCCGCTTCTGATCAAGGTCCCGACCGGCTTCGGTAAGTAACACTGATTCCAATAATTAATTTCTGTTGTGGATCGGTAGTACCTACGATTCAGACTTTCCAAGCAGGAACTTAGGTTGGCAATATTTTTTAAATGCGTTGGTGGATGCAGCATTTGATAATATACCTTGCCCGAAAAGATGTAGTGTTGGCAGTAGTTTTTGTGGCCTTAGGACTCATTTACGTCAAAATAGAGCTAAGTCCGAGACCGGCAGCGTAGGGGTAACGTGTTAACTTAGCGATGCATGGATCGTTGGTTTGAGTTCGGCCTCGGGCATGGGTGTATTTTTTTTTTATAAATTGTTGTGTTTGTCTTGTGTCATCTATGTAATATATACATACATTGAGTTCACCCATAAATAGTTACGAATTACAAAATTACATAACGTTCGCTGTGTAGCCTCGTAGCCCCCCTCCCTCCCTCCCCGTAATATAGTTTGGCTGAAAAGAGTCTCCTGTGACTCTCCAGCAGCCCGCCTCCCAGCCTTCAGCTGGGAGGAATGAAATCGTAAAAAAAAAAAAAAAAAAAAAAAAAAAGCCTCGTAGCAAAACGCTTTTTTTTTTTTTTTTTTTTTTTTTTTTTTTTTTTTTGTATACAAAGAAGAGCTAAGGAAGCAAAGGAAGTAAATTAAATGAACTGTCGCTAACGTTGCTAGTTTCGGTGACGTAATCATACAGAAACGACGTTTTCAAGAAGGTCACTATCACATTACACGACATCGTAAATTGATAGCTAATACCTGTAAGTTCCATCTTCGTATGACGCCATATTCCATTCTGGGCGTCGCCGGTTGCCATTGAGGATGTACCCCTCCATGTGAACTGTCTTGGTAAGATGAACTGGGCTGGTTTCCCGTTGCCTTCTTCAAAGTGTGTTCGTATGTGTCAACATAGGTGTGGATGCCTGTGAAAGTGTGCGTGTTCAGTACAGATTTTTTTTTTTTTTTTTTTTTGTGTTGTATGTTTGCGAGATGAAGAAGGGAGAGGATGAAATCCGGTGCAGACCAACTGATGCCTACTATTCCGAGAAACGCCAATGGTCACGCCCCCTACCGGTAGGAAACACCATCGACAGTGTAGTAGGCATTCACTCCTACGCACTGCCGAGAAGTTTTAAGATTTTAGCAAGGATTTTGGTGCTCAGTCTGTTGATTAGGAATTGTGTACCACTACCTCTCCTACCCTGCCGGCAGAGTCCTTAAGATGAAGATTTCTTATATCACCGGGACTCGAACCAGCTAACCCCGTGTTAGTGTCGGACAACATCAGGGTGCCGCAGCCAACTGAGCCAACATGGCGGGCTCCTATATGTTTACGGAATGAAAAATTGTTATCTATGAGCATCAGCGAACTAGCAAGTATGTATTGCTTTTATTACAAGTGTACCGCAGAATGTTCATGATCGTCACTTATTTCACTATCGTTATATGCCTACAATAAACTGGCAGAAGTATTGCGCGCTGATGGAATCAGACTACGCCAGCTCCGGAAATTCACTGTGTGTGGTACGGAAAGCGTGAGTCCAAGTCCGACACTGTTTGTGACGAAGAATTGCAGACGCTGCAAGTGATGAATGCATTACGGAAGTAACTGTGGACAACTGAAATTTCCTGAGATTAAGAGAGAGAAAGACAGGAGGAAACATTTGTCAAAAAAAGTTAAAGATGGATTTCTGAAGAACGTTATTGGTGCAGAAAATCACTGAATCGTGTATCTAGATTCATATATGGTAGTGTTAGAACACTGAAACAAATGGAAGGTTTTCAGACAATTGTAGGTAAGAATGAAGAAGACGTTGAAAAGAATTTGAAACTGGCAGAGATATTAAGTAGACAACAGTATGGACTATCACTCAGGGATGGAAGTTAAAAAAAAAAAAAGACGAGTTTCTTGACGTAAGTACAAATAAGCAGAATAGTAAACTGAAAATAGATCCGGAGAATATTATGAATAAAATAAGAAAGCTATTAACACGTAAAGGGGTCGATGTATTGCCACTGATGTAATAAAGGTATAGGAATACGACAGTGTGTTATAACTAGCGTGGTGGTGTAACGGCTAGCGTTCTTGCCTCGCATTCTGGAGGACGGCGGTTCGAATCCCCGTCCAGGCATTCAGATTTGGGTTTTCCATGGTTCCCCAAATCACTCCAGGCAAATGCCGGGATGCTTCCTTCAAAAGACCGTAGCCCAATTCCTTGCCCCTCATCTTTTCCCGTCTCTAAATACGTCGCTGTTAAGAGACGTTAAGCAGTTAAAAAAAAAAAAAAAAAGACAGTGAAATCTTTGAAATATTATTTAGATTGAGTATGAAATTTTGCCGTTTACCAACGGGTTTGAAAAGACCTATAGTAGTACCGGTCCATAAACTAGTGGGAATAAAAGGATTGAAAATTATAGGCCTGTTAGTTTGACATTGGTGTTACGTAAATTTATGGAGAAAGTAATATACACCTACAACAGAAATGTCCTGCGACCAAAGAATCTGGTTTGCAAAACAGCAATATGAGCTTCGGCGAGGATTTTCGTGTATATATCAGTTGGTGAGTTGTATGCAAGACGTTTCGGATGAAATGGACAGGAGTGGCGAAGTTGATATTGCAGCCTTCCAAGGCATTTAACAGAATTTGCCATAAAATGACGGTAAATAAGAAAAACCTATGGACCGAATGAATGAATGACTGCATTGATGGTTTACAGTCAAAAGCTAGATTGTTTGCAGATGAGAGAATGATATGTAACGGGATTCAACTGGTATAGAACTGGAGACTGCTAAAGGGGAATCTGGACAGGATATCTAGCTGGGTAGGTCATCTAATGAAGAAAAAGGCCAAGATGAAGTCAACTTATTAGGCACACAGAAAGAAAAAGATTTTTATGATCGTGTAGTGAGCGAGTAATTGCTTGTTTAAGACCTTAATTTTAAATGTCTTGTCATAACAATTGATAGTAAACTCCACTGGGCAGAACATTTTGCGCAAGGGGAAGGGAAAGGTTTCAAAATCCTTCAGTTACTGGAGAGCGTGATGACGGGATGGTCTAGAAAAGTGGGCGAACTGTATTAAAACTTTGGTCAGACCGTGGCTTGAATCTAGTGGTGTAGTAAGGGACCGACATATAGGATATCATTACAGGAATGAGTCCAAAGATTTGTCTCTGGGAATATAATCAGTAGCTGATATAACATAGGAGCTAAATTGGAAGTCGTTGGCAGGCAGAAGAGGGGTGACCAGAATTTTAATAGTACGAGCGCTTATATTGATGTTGAGGCTTGAATTGATATTAGTAGAAGAATTAGAAGTGGTAGGTAGAAGGAAAACACGACCCGTACTGCTCCGGCGCCTGGCACGAGTCGTGATGGTGATGGTAGAAATTTTCATCAAAACATTTCCGGCGGGGTAGGATATTTTGTGGTGCTGAATTCCTAAGGACCAGGTTGTGTTCCGAAGTCCTGCGCATGGAGTGACGGCACGCGGGATTGAGATGGTGATTCATCCGTATGATGGGGACGTAAACTCGCCGGAGTCTGTGGTGTGTAATTGAAGAGTAGGGCTTCACACTCCCTTTCCTTCATCTCTTATCCACAACACCCAACATCCTACACTGAATGCTATCACTTACATTAACACTTGCGAATCATTTCACATCTGATAAGCAAACGGGATTCCATCCCAGTTCTTCTGCCCGGGATGTAACGCTTACGTCCTTATACCTGATATATCAAGCGCTTTGACATGGAAGAGCAGATATGACCACGGCCAGCACATGGTATCTGATTTCAGGTGTAAACGGGGGGGGGGGGGACTTTTACAGGCACGTTAGTCAAAGTTTGGAACAAACTACCATGGCAAATGCTAAAAAATTTACTGGAAACAGTGAAAGAATTTAAAATCAAAACTCCTAAATCGTAATATTGCACTCAAAGAATTTAAGAAAAAAAAGTAAGAAATGGGAAAATTTCCACCTTATTTGCAATTAAATTAATTTAAATGTGTATATGTGTGAAACAACTAAATTTCAGCAATAAAATTCCAAACTGTTTAAAGTTAATCATTTAGTCATAGAGATGTCGCAGAAATTAAGTTTACATTCCAGTGTCAAATATTACACTATAAGGAGCATCACTAAAACGAACCTGCAGAAAAAATGTGTAACACAAATGAGTTAACAGTGAAGTAGAATTTATGTATCAGAATTACGTGTAAAACAGTTTGTTTAAAATAGTAACTACATTATGCGTTTATTTTAGAATACTTTTTCAACATAAAACAGTGTTTTAAAACTTATTTTATTGTAGACGCTGACGTCACGCACCAGGCCTTCGTTGCGGTCTAGCAGCGGCCAAAGATGATACTACAAAACAGAGGATTTCATGAAATGAATTGCCATAATCCCCTCATTTGCTTTCGTAACATTTCATTTACAAATTAAAAATATCAATATAGTTCAAAACATATGGTAAAACATTAAGTTTGAATAATCGTTGACGTGCCACCTGATTCCCGTATGATATGCACGTTAAACGCTTTTCGGATGGGCAAAATCTTATTAGTTCGCGTCATCAGCATGCTGTAATAGCAGTATGTCTGTAGCTATAAGTTGAACAGCAAGGAAACTATAGGTTATACTTGTATCTCCTGATATAAAAATGAATGCTTTTTTTACCAATGTTCTTTATACAAACACATAGTTTTTATCCGATTTTGATAGAACTTTGAATACATATACTTTATAACAAATAGAGAAATTCTGTTAATGTTGATTTACAGAAACTTATCCCTCTCCTCCTTTCCACCCTCACCTTAATTTCTGTCAATGTTGTTCATACAAATTCACGGTTTTTATCCAATTTTGATAGTACTTAGCATAAGTACAATTTAAAAGAAGCAGGTTTTGTAGCTCAGCGGTAAAGGCATTTTTTCCCTCTCTGGTCGTGGGTTCGAATCATGTGATGAGCAGCAATTTTAGGAGTTGTATTTGATTATATGAGCTACGCCGTGGTTCTGATTCCACGTTAAACTGTTGGCCTCTGAGGAAAGGAATTCGCCTTTCTGCCTCTAACTAATAGCTTGCTACATCTCCTTCCGGACGATTATACCAATCTTGGGTTTTCGAAGTGAAAACCTGTTTAGGCACGTTGGACGATTTTTGGGTGGGTACAATCATATGAGTTCACTTCACCGACATGCTAATGTTAACAGTTTTATCTGCAGTGATCTGGTGGCTCATTGGTTAGGGTATATGAGAGGGTAACGGAAGGACACCGGTTCGAATCCTTGTACCGGCGGTGATTTTCATAGACTCTTAACACCACTTCACCTTCGTGTGTAATGTGAAGTACGTCAGACCGTTTCCGTGGTTCGAATTCCACGTTAAACTGTAGGTCCCCTGTACATGGTAGCACTACTGGGTTGGGTAAAAGCCGCTAAAACGCAGGCGGAATGCGCAGCCAATAGAAACCTTGTCACCAGGTCATTACGACTGCAGAGAATTATTATTATTTAGTATATTTGTCACTATAAAAATGGCGTGTTTACCGTATGATATTCATAGTTTTAAGTTTTCACTTTTGTTGGCAGTCACCAATGAATACTAATGTTTTAAGAAATTATTATTACACTTAGTTTAATATGAAAATTTAACTTCGTATTTTAGCCAATGACCTCTGATGTTAAAAACGGAACTATTCTAGACCCGTGACTGTATCTAGTTTTAAAATAAATAAATTGTATATGGCATTGTTGACCAGGAGATCCCGAAGGGTAGCTCAGCTACGAAGTGACAAAGTTTCGATTTGTCATACAGTTCGCCTGTATCGTGGTTGGTCTTACAGTTTAACGTGGAATCCAAACCACGGATCGTTCTGGTCGACAATTCCATAAGCTTCCGTGGTTTGGATTTCACTTCAAACTCTAAAGTCCAGCCATGAGCGGCAAATTGGAACTCCGACACCAGGTCGCAAGACCACAAGAATTTAATTATTACATACGCAATTTAGGAAACAATGTCTACATCGAAGGAGGTGGCTTAGGGCAGTGAACATCTTTTGGTTGGAGGAGGGCACCGTTGGAGAACACTAGTCGCAGCATGAGCTTTGCTCTTACCGTAACGGCCATGACCTTGGAAACCCCGGACTTCAGCCACTCCGTAATAGGGATGGAGAGTGAGAGAAAAACAACTTTGTCAGCTTCGTCGTCTCTGAGAGCAAGTGGTGTTTGGAATAATTTAAGTTCTCGTACACTAACTGCCACATCTTCTGCAGTCTTTTATTAAGGAATGTAACAAGCAAATGCGATTGGCTTTGACGTGAAAAGTATGAGCTTCTTACACTTTGATTGGGATGCACTCTGCCAAAAACGACTGTTACTAAACCAGTCTAATTTCAAATTCCTATAACTCGTAAACTAACTGTCAAAATCTATCGATCTAGGATGAAGTGTAGGATGCTCGTTTCCAAAATAACTAGAGAAGATCTACCCACTACTCTCCGTCGCTACTGACATCACCGCTCATCAAAGTGTAAATTAACGACTGCAGTACTTGCCGAGATCTGTTGAGTATATGACTGCATAATTGTTAGTTCTAACAATTGAAATTGAAAAATAAACGTCGTAGCTACAATGTAATACAAATTTGGATTCTCCTCTAAAATTTTTGAAAAAATTACAGGCACTTGGGTAAGAAAATGTCTGGAAGTAGGAAATCAAAAGTGTCAAAAACGCCAGGAAATCTGAGAAAAACTAAATGGAAATGCACGTCAGATGTGGAGCAGAATAAGAACTACAGACTGAGAAAAAAAATTTGGCTCTGAAACATTTGGCTGAAAACATAATACCCGGGGCATTGAACAATATTCAAACGACGCGGTTAATGACCAGCCTTCTACGTCAAGCCCAAGTCATAAAAACAAAATGTTTTAACGTAAAATGCAGAATCTGTCAACTCCATCGACTGAAAAAAAATTGTAAGAAAAAATTTCCGAATTATGCTACGGCGAACAAGCAATTTGCGGCTAATAGCAAGAAATGTACTATTTTCTAGATTGCAAGAAATGTATATGCTTCCAAAATTATAACGTATTTAGTAAATAAAAACCTTAGGAATAACATACGCATTTCGATCTTAGTATTCACGAAATCCCCAGTAAGTGTAGCATGCCTGCAGACTAACCTCTAATCTGGTCAAAGTGTGTTGGTCTAAGGCAAAGGATAATACCAATTTAAGCAATTGACTCCAATGCAGTGAAAATTACTGGAACCGATTACGTTACATAACGACATATCAGCCGCATTGTCCGGGCCATTTCATTGAATACCAACTTAATCTCGTAAACAAAAGTGGCTTAATCAGAGCCGTTAATGGGTGTTTGCATTAAGGAACAGCGTTATCAGGACCATAAAACGAATGCACCGGTCGGAAATACAAGCATATAATACTAATTTGTTTTTCCTATTCCTTGCTCTGTGCATGTTTGCAGTAAGGTCGAAATACTTTCTTTAGGCTAGTTTTTTTTACTCTGTTGTTATAAGAATATAATTTATATAATTTCATATTGGTTGGTATAGAGAGAAGACCATAACGTATTCGTATTTGGTAGTATGGTGATGGCAATTGCCATCTGTCGTTGAGAGCTTTTAATATCTCCGTGCCTTCATTCAGGACAAATTTTAGACCTGAAATGAAGTAGGAGGTAAGATAGGTACAGTAGTCATCAAAGCGAACCTCCATCGAACAGGTTTCTATTAACAGAGGCTAACTGTTTTACGAACGTTCTGTAATATGCTACCCACCTGTTATTCCAGTGCCCTAGATCTGCAGCACCCGGTCTAGTCAGGTGGTAAGTCTTTAGCAATCCTGAAATTATCTTTTCTTTTACTTACTAAGGCTGATATTGCTCCCGGCTTTATTAATTGTCGACGTCGAGGTCATTACAGCTGTGAGAGGATGTTTGGAGGCAAGGAATGGGAGGGAGTTCGGCCTTGGCCTGTTGAAGGAACCAATCCGACGTTTGCCTGGAGCGTTTTCGTGAAACCATGGAAAATCGAGATCTGCGGTGGTCGTACCGGGATTTAAAGCAGCGTCCCTCGGGAATGCCAGGCCCGAGTGTTACCGCTCATTCACCAGACTCGGTGTGTAATAAACGCGAATACATTAGCAATGTTTTTCTCGAACTTACACAGAACATTACTTTGATATACCGAGTCTGACCTATGAGTGCATTCCCAGTTTAACCAGTCAGATTTCGAATTTCCGTGGTTTTCCGGAATTATTCAGGTTTAAGAAATAGATATAACAACAATAATTTATAACAATCAACTGTCTATGATAAAATAATTGTTTAAAAAACATAAAAAGGGCACTAAAATTTTTTGAAATAACTTTATACCTTGCTTAGAAGAAAGTAAATCTAAATGGACAATATTTTACATTACTGTTATTGAAATTTTTACATTAATTAGGTATTTTTGGAGTCGGTGCCAGCTGTCAGATCGCGCAGATCGAATTAATTAACTTTATTTGGAGTTCGAGGCGAACCGAGAGTACGAACAAAAATTCCAAATATTTTACAGCATGTCGTGAGGTAGATAGTTTTATTACTGGAGACAGCTTAGGGAAACAAATTAACGGTATGTTATCTGTGGCTCGACCTCGTTGGTCATCCAGGCATATCTCTGGCGCTATAGTTTCAGTTGGTAGGCTGCATCATGTAGTAAATACTTTATAGTTAGAATAATGTCGGTGTATCATCTATATGTTTCAGTTTTGTTGAAAAATGTTTCTAGAATTAATTGTAGGTAAGTAGTAACATGATTTTTTACGTATTATTGTTATTTATTATTGTTTTTATCTTTTTGTTTTTCTTGTTTTGGCAGGCACCGACTCCAAAAATAACTAATTAATGTAAAAATTTCAATAACAGTAATGTAAAATATTGTCCATTTAGATTTACTTTCTTCTAAGCAAGGTATAAAGTTATTTCAAAAAATTTTAGTGCCCTTTTATGAAGGCGGTTTTTATGTTTTTTAAACAATTATTTTATTTTTAAATTTCTAGTGGTATTATAGTAAATTTGAATTTAAATATACTGCAGCAGTTCTCATTTTGCGAATTTCCTGGTAGCTCAGTGGTTAAAGCGAAAGCTTTAAAAAAAATCTGTATTTACAACAACTTTCAGAATGGGGTGAATTGGATGCTGTGTTAAGGAATGTCAGTTTACATTTTGGTCCAGGCTGTGATTCGATCTAATCATAACATCTGTTAAAGCTGCTGCTTGATAATCGAACCATGTAACATCTGGATATTAATACATACCACATACACAAATCTGTCTCTGGAATATATCTGTTCGTTCCGGCATCACACAGGAAATATAGATATTTAATTGGTTTTCACAAAGTAAAAGCTCGGGGTCCAAGTTGGAATCTGAAGTACATATTGAGACATTAGTACACATACATTTTATAAATATTCTGCAATTACTTAAAATAGCTTAACTGATTTTGACGGTACTTAAAACTGTAGATTTTGTAAAGAACATTGGAAATTATAAACGATGGGGGTAAAGGAGAAGAGGGATTGGGCTTTTGTATACCAAATGTAGACTGTCTTTCTGATTGATTTAAAGTATATGTTTGTAAATTTCTATTGATATCATATAAAATTTTAAGTGTTTATAAAAAAAATAATGAAGTGGTGTGGAGGTGAAGAGTAGTTTGGTTTTTGTTAAGGTAGGGTGGACAGCATTTTTCTCTTTGTTTTAAAGTATACATGCGCAAAGTTCCATCGAAACCAGATAAAAAAACTGTAGCTTTGTGTAAAGAACATTTACAAAAATTAAATGGGTTAAGGGAGTGAGCGGTTGGGTTTTGTAAAGAGAATGTTTCTTTTTTTTCTTAAGTATACATTTGCAGTGTTCCATCGAAATCTGATAAAAACGGTAGGTATCTATAAAGAACATTGGAAATTAGGAGGGGTGGGGGTAGAAGGGAAGAGGGGTTGCGTTTCTGCAACCTAATTTAAACACAATTGTTATGTATTTTTTTAAAGTATAAGTGTGCAAATTTTCTTCAGAATCAGATAGAAACTGTGCTTTGTGTAGATTAAAGGGGTGAAAGGGGAAGAGAGGTTTGGCTTCTCTAAACCAAATGCAGACAGTGTTTTCCTATTTGTTTTGAAGTATGCATGTGCATACTTCCTTCAAAATCACATAGAAACGGTAGCTTTATATAATGAACATAGACAGTAATTAAAGGGGTAGAAAGGGGAATAGGGTTTGCGTTTTTTTTTCAAAGAAATGTGAGTAGTATGTTTCTATTTGCTTTAAAGTATACACACACGATGTTCCACCGAAATTGGATTAAAATGTGGTTTGTACAAACATTAAGGGATGTAAAAGGGGAGCTAAGGTAGATTTTGGTCAGAAATCTTCTCCATAAAAAAATACATATATGTGCCAATTTTCATAAAGATCGGTCAAATGGTGTCGTCTGTAGCTTTTCAAAAAGAAAATTGACAAAAGTCAAGTGGCGGAAATGGGGAAAGGGGTTCAGTTTTTGCAAACCAAAAGCTGACATTATTTTTCTCTTTGTTTCACAGTAAAAGTTTGCTAAGTTCTATCTAAACTAGATAAAAACTGTGGGTTTGTATAAAAATTAAATGGTTTAATGGGGAGTGGGGTGTTTTTTTTATTTTTTGGTCCGAAACCATGCTCGTGAAAAAATTCATATAAGCGCCAACTTTGATGTTAATAGGTCAAATGGTGGCGACTGTAGCTTTTTATAAAAAAAAATTGACAAAAATTAAGGGGTTGGTAGGAGGGAGTGGGTTGAGCTTTGGCAGACCAAATGTTGACAACATTTTTCTGTTTGTTTGAAAGTATACATTGGCAAAGTTAAATCAAAATCAGATATAAAATATAGGTTTCTATAAAATTAAGGGTTGTAAAGGGGGAGATGGGGTGGCTTTTTTATTTTTTGGTCAGAAACCTTCTCCATGAATATTACATGTATATGACAACTTTAATGGAGATTAGATAAATGATGTCAACTATAGTTTTGTATAACGAACATTGGCAAAAATTAAGGGGTGGATAGGGGGAGAGGGGTTCAGTTTTTTCAAACCAAAAGTTGACAGTATTTTTATTTTTATTTTTTACCATACAGTTCCAAAGTTCCATCAAAATCGGATAAAAAGTGCGGGTTTGTATAAACTTTAAGTGTTGTAAAGGGGTAGAAGGGGTGGTTTCTCAATGAAATTCATATGGGACCACTTTGGAGGTATACTCTATCCACTATAAAAATCTCATTTAAATCGGTTCAAAATTGGCAAAGATATCGTTGAACATACATCAAAAAAAAAAAAAAAAAATCAGACGAATTGAGAACCTCCTCCTTTTTTGAAGTAGGTTAAAAATAAAGGATCATAAGCAACGAGGCAATGTTGTCTGCCTCCACTAATACTGAAATTTATATAAAAGAAGTAATCAAGGAAGTCAAAGAAAAACTTAAATGTCACAGACGGCCTCAAAAAAAAAAAAAAAAAAAAAAAAAAAAAAAAAAAAAAAAAAAAAAAAAAAAAAAAAAAAAAAAAAACTAGTAGCCGTACATGTGACGATTGCTGTCCTTGTTATGAGACAGGATGGAGAATGTCGAAATATTTGTGGATGGCATGAAACAAAATATTTGGAGACAAACAAAGTCATTAAAAGTAGCAAAAATGGTAGCAATAACAGTAGATAAAGTATAAAAAATCGCATCAAATGCAGAAGAAGCAAGAAAATTCTCTTATTATGTAGTAAAATTTTAACTGACGGCCTAATTGGGAGCGATCTAAAAAGAACAATAACATTGGATTTTTTTTTAAACAGGAGAAATATTATAGTTTCAAACGCCGACCTAGAATTCAGAAAGGACTTTTCGGAAATATTATGTTCGCGAGAACCGGCATTGTGGAAGTGAGCTTGGACTTTAGGAATAGCAGAATGAAGGAATTTAGAAGCTTTGTAAATGCCGCGCTGTAGAAGGATGTTGAAAAAGTTGCCATTTAAAGTACGAAACCAACATGTTCGGGAACTAATAGGTGTGGAAAGAAGTTTGGTGCAGAGTCCGACAGGAAGATGAGAGAATGGTGGGCAACTATTAACACATGCTAGATCGGTTAACTTGTTATCAGAGGGAACAGTCGAAGTTAAGAATTGTAGAGGAACTAGAATATATCAATCAAGCAGATAATTGAGTAAGTAGGTTGCACAAAATAGATTTGGCAGGACACATTAGGCACGTGGTAGGAAAATATTACAAAATTTGTCATTTATTGGAGATGGTGATAAGAGGATGTACTAGAGACGTGAGGCAACTGAGTTACAAAATTTTGATCAGTTGATACATTGAATACGGTGGTGTAATCCGGGACTCACATTTTCGGTATCAAATACAGGAGTTGGAGGACGTGTAGAGAAGAGCAGCTAGATTCGTCCTCGGAAATTACTGCAGAATACAATCAGTAACTGATATCATAAAGGAGCTGGAATTGGATTCATTGGAAGACAGGAAGAGGGTAAGAGAGTAGTGCATGGAGGGAAAAAGGTGATCATGACCACAAACTGGAACTCGATTTCATTCATAAGGGAGTGGGAAAATTTTCTTTTGAGGGAGGATGTCAGAATTGGAATATTTTACCAAGCAAAGTGATGAATAATTAACCAAAAACGCAAAAGGAATTTAAAATTAAAATTCATAAATGGCAATACTCAAAGTATATAAGACAATAATATCGTGGTAAGTACAAGGAGTATAAGTCATTATCATTGTATAACTTGACATGTACTCCTTTTACAGACCATATAAAATGCAAATTGATTTATACTAATAGGTTCAATGTTGAATTGTTAGGAAAAAATACTCAGCACTGACTTGTACTGTTAACGCAGATATTCAGACGATAGATATGAATTTATAGTAAAAAGAAATTTATAGCAAGTAATAGTATTAATAAGAAGGGGGTAAATAGATGACTAGGGAGCATGCGCTTCATTCTAGTTAAATTTAACTCAAAGAGGTTAGTTGAGGGTAGAAATAGGTAGAGAGAGATGGAAGGGGACAAAATGCGTCGATCAGCCTTTCTCAGAGTCCCGAGGCGCGAAGGAAATATTTGTGGAGGGCGGAATTTGGGTCAGCAGACAGGAGCGGCATAGAGGGTCGTTACTCAACGGCAGGAGTCGAAGGATGATAAACATGTTAACACATTGCTCCAAGTGAAAGCTGAGGCAAACACGTTTGTCTCATCTGCCGGGTACTTTGGAGCCGCATGACCAGAAACGTAATGAGCGCTGTAGGTCCGTGACCGCCAGCTTAATCCTGATACCGCTTATTCTAGCGCACTCCGGCTTAATACAATTATTTGGTTGTTTTTATTTTCCCAACTAACTATGATGTCCCGGCAGTGTTCGAAAATTCTGTGTTTTCTTTACCACAGAGAAATAAGAAAACGTCTTGCTCTGTGGAATAGTTCTTAAGGAGATTGCAAGAAAAGAGATGCCAAAAAGTGTCAGCTTTTTAGATATACAGAAAAATAAACGTTTTGCTTGTTCAAAGTATAAAATAAACTGCTTTGGCCTGTCACTTGATCATAAACTTTGAGGGACAGAACACATTTCTAAACAGTTTTGGGAGTTTCCAAAGGCCTTCATTCATTGGAGGGGGTGTAAAGGGGCAAATGATTGGTCAGCCCTTTCTTCAGAATATTCGGGTGGTATCGCAGACACATCTTAGGGAGCGTGCATAAACCACGTAGCTCCATTTCGGCCTCCTGTGAATCCCCCCTCCTCCCCACGTAGCCCTACGTGGCTTTTGCCTCTACCCTCCCCTCCCCCACGTAGCATGTAGCTTTTTTCCCTTTTGATTCCAGAAGACATTTTGTACTATTTTCTCTTGTCAGACGATTGTAAATTACATACGGAGATAATTAACTGACGGAAATTAATATTCACATGCTGTTGTGAGTTCTGTTCCTCATTTCAACTGTGAAAAATGTTATGAAAGGAAAGCTACATGGCCTGGCTCGGAACCCCCCTTCACGTAGCCCAGCGTAGCCTTCCAGCCAACCCCCCCCCCCTTTCCCCTGGACCGAGCCACGTAGTTTGTGCACGCTCCCTTAGTTGCAATGAAATATTCACGGATGTACTGCGGATTGTATTGTATTGAAGGAGTTAGGTTGAAAGATCTTGAACACTGAAGGCGATGCTCTCGACAGAAACTAATTGAAAAATTCACGACTGACTTATTTCGGAATGACATTAAACAAATATTAATACCAGCAACATTCATATTTAGGAATGACCGCGAAAATAAGATAAGAGAAATCAGGGCCAGTTCCGATTCTTTTCAGTGCCCATTTTTTTCACGGGCGATTAGGGAATGCAATAGGAAGGGTTTACCGAGCGAGTAAACTTCAAATCCGACAGGAGTAGTTCTCAATAAACCGCTCCGCCATCCTGATCTGGGTTTTCCATGGTTTTCCCAGTTCACTCCCGGCGAATGTTGGAATGGTTCCTCACAATAGCCGATGGGCGCCTCCTGCCATATCCCATACACCCCTTCCAAACTAGTAAATACAATTCTCGGTCCATTAATCACTACAGAAGGTGGCGGAAATTAGCCGTCGAAATGTCGAGATCGTTGGGGCCATACTCATTGAAAGTTTCTGTTGATACACATTTAATTTAATTTAATTGCAATGGAGCACAGGCTCCGGTGGCAATTTTCCTACACCCCCATCTTCCCCCTATCCTGCAGCCACTTACATTTGCCCTCTACAAATTTTATCTTTAAATTCTTTCAACGTTTTCGGTAAATTATTCATCATTTCTCTTGGTAACTCATTCCAATCTCTGACACCTTTACCTAAATAAGAGAATCTTCCCACACCCTTGTGCCTGAAATCGAGTGCCAGCTTGTGGTCATAGTTATCAATAAGAGGATCTGTGGGGGTGGGGGTGGGGGTGGGGGGGGGAAGCAGTTATAACGTTTGTGGAAATTGCCGACCAACACAATCAATAGCTGCTATGATAAAGGTGCTTTCTGGGGTACGCAGGGAGACAGGTGACGAATGATAAGGAAGTTGAAACGTAAAAGGTGTACTTTGTAAACGAAGAGCGAATGGGTGTTGGGGTAAGAGCCTATGGCCGAACATTGTTGCCAAACCAAAAGCATGATGATACGTTGCTCCTAACAGTTCTCGTATCATTAGCCAGAAATGTTGATTCCATCTCCTTCTGTGATCCTCATTTCCTACGTGAGTTTCTTGAACCATAACTGTCAGTAGTGTTATCAAATAGAATCACATGTAGAAAATAAAAATTTGATCTGGTTATATCTTGTATGTTAATCTGACTGATATCGATAACGGGGCAAACACTGCTTGATATAGGGCCCTGAGAATCACCGTTTACTTCTGAGCTATGCACAATCGATGTGATATAACCAGGAGATCTGGCTGTTTCCATACTTCTTTGGTTGCTTTGAAGTCCCTGTAGTTTACGCTTCCCACGGGATACATTGACTATTTTTCCATATACTACATGAATAACAATTCTGGATAATTATTTCACTGCACATTGGAAGACATGTTTGATGCAAGTTTTATATGTATGTTTTTACTATTGAAGTCCGTTAACATATTTTATGGTGTGGAAACTTCTTGCATGTCCTTTCCGGTCATTAAATCTGATGTTTTATTCGATTTATCACTGAATATTGATCGTGCCGGCTAATCGTATTTTTGTTTAAGCCCCCTCACTAAGTTTTTTGATGTTGATAGCTGTGTTATTCCGCTTCAGCTCTGGCTTTACGTTTTGAGGCCGAGCCTGGCCGGACGCTGGCTGGAGCACTCCCCCCGTATTGATCGCGTGGTCGCCCCACGTGTAGATGTCGGCCGTGGGCGGTCGCAGCAACAAGTAGCACCACACGGGCTCGCCTCTACGTCATCGTACTCTTTAGGCAGCAAAAAACCCCTTACTCCTGTTCTGTTAATACAGATTACGTATCGTCTAACAGAAATTCCCATTGGGTGCAGTCTGTGAGATGGACTAAATTAAACAAATTACTTGACTGTTCTGTAGAATAATGAAAAAATTAAGACAAATGTCATTAAGGGGAAAGTTCAGAGACGTTGTCTCATATCAATATTTTACATGCATGTGCATCTATCTAGAAACTATTGTTCCATTTTCAAATCTACTTTGTCTACTTAAATTTATTATGTTACACACACTTTTAAGTTCTTCTAGAGTTTTGCTCTCTCTCTCGTTGTATATATATATATATATATGTGTGCGTGTGTGTGTTAGACAGAGAGAGAGAGAGAGTGATGGGGTGGGGGGAGACATTGCACTATCATTTACAGAAAGCTTTCTCTTCAGTATGAGAAACAAAGCACATAATTCACAATTGTCAGCTGCATTTCTAAATGAAAAATTTTCAGGTTGAAATAGATAGGGTTCTTGAAGGAAAAAAAAATCCAGAAAACGTTTTACACCAAGAAAAATCTAATTTTAGAAGATTCTCTCTGATTACACTAGTGAAAAAAACAAGTCCGTGATGAGTATTTAAATTGGAGCTGTTGAAAACATCGCAGAGTCCACTAACAACTCTCAGCTTCTTCTCATTGCTTATGTTACTCTAAATGTCTCGACTCGAAGTTAATATGAAGATTCCAAAGATTTAGGAAGCTATAATTTCTTTATAACCAACATTATAGAAAATCGTGGTTTATTTTAATTTAATGGCCATGGGGTGCAGTATACGTCGGAAAATTTGTCAGTCATCTCTTTGCCTCTGTCTTTTCTTATTATTATTTTATTATCTTTTATTCTATTCATATAAATTTTCCTACCAATCTGCTTTTGCCCTTTATAAATTTTAATTTTTAATAATTTCAGCATCTATGGTAAATTATTCATCACTTCCCTCGGTAATATATTCCAAAACCTGAGAAAATTTTGACACTTAATTATACATCAAACTGAGTGACAGCTTCTGGTTATGATCATCTTTTCCTTTCCATGCAATACTGCTAATTCATCAAACAACATATTTGCAGGTCTCATCACCAGCATACGCCTTGTTCACTCCCAGCACACTCTTCACCCTCCTCCTGTCTTCCAGTGACTCCCAGTCTAGATCACTTGTCGTATCAGTTACGGGCTGGGTACTGCGGTAATTTCCAGAAACAAATCTGGCTATTCTACTTTGCACGCCTTCCAACTTCTGTATTTGATACCCAAAATGTGGGTCCCAAACTACACCACCACATTCAAGCAACAGTTTGACCAAATCTTTTTAATCTATTTCTTACACTTCTCTGGTACATCCTCTCATCACCCTCTTCAGTATATAATGGATTTTGTAACTTTTACTACTACCTGCCCAAGTTTCTGATTTGACTCATAATCAAATGTTACGCCAATATTTTTATACCTCAGTTCTTCAACAAGCAATTCTGTCCCCACTCTATAATCATAAACAACAGTTAGTTTTTTATCTCTGTATGCAGTAGGCTGACACTAGTTGGCGTTTATCTTCAGTCTTCTCTCGTTTTTACCCTATAACATTCCATTATTTCATCGGCAAACAACCTAACTTCTGACTGTAAACGATCATTTATTAGTATAATTGGCACACCAATATACACTTCACGTGAAAAGAGTGATTAGAAGCAGCATACTCCGACCATAGGGTCACTGCATTTTTACACGGGAACAACTGCAAGAAAGTCCAGGTCAACTACTAAGGAAGATCCTAACACTAAACCTGAAAATGACGCTAACTGTAATAATTTCATGAATCAAAAATGTTGACACGCCTCTTTACAACGGGAATTTTCACGCTTCTCAGCACGTGTAACAGGTTATTTCTGCTGCCGTGATTCCTCGGCCTCGGGGATGACCGTGCTCCCGGCTGGCAGCGGGCCTGTTATTGACCAGTTCGGCGGTACTGGAGACTGGAAGGCAGTCAGCGAGCCGCTGACGTCAGTTGACGAGACGAGGCTACGGAGCCAAAATTTAATGAACGATCCGTATAACGAGCTTTGACACCAACTGGAATCAACTGAAGTTCGGAGATTAATCAAAAAGATAACAACGTATTTAATTTAATTTGATTGCAATGGGCAATTCCATTAATGGCAAAGAGTGTATTTAACACGTCCACACACGCACCTATTTACAGTCCGGTGCCTAGTTAGTTTATTTATTTGCTGATTTATTTTAATGGCATACAGTCAGCTTTTTACAAAAGTTTCCATTGGTGTGTACAACAGAATTTTCGATTAATTAATACGTTAACTATTTGCGTTACAATGGTACGAGTAAAACACTGTGAACTGACTTACCCAATCAGTCATGTTTTAAATATAATCATTATACAACTGAAATACTGGCAAATACAGTCGTGTGTTAGAATAAATACTCCGAAATGCAAAATAATGTATATGCTTTAAAAGAGAAAGGTCCAAGTTGCTTTAAGGGAATCATTTTTGCAATATGTACAACAAAAACTCACATAAATATGATGTCATTTTAAAAATAAGTCATTAAGCTCCTGTAAATGGTTTTGTCTCTAGACGACAGCAAAATAGTAACATTCGTAGGGAAGGGTATATCAAGGGGTTTTAAATCTATCAGAATTTTGTCTTTCTGCAATCCATACTTTTGGCAGGAAAAAAGAATGTGATTTAAGTCTCCCACTGCTGAGTCTAAGCAGTCGCGTTCAGGACTTTCTCCAAATTTAATTCGAATTAAGTGACAAGTGTAGTTACCATGATGAAATCAGCTTCTGGTAATGCTTGAGATTTAGCGCCTGCCAACGATCCACTTACGGTACCCAGGCTTCACGTGGATAGTTGGTTGTAAACGGACGTAGTGAGAACCATTTTGCTGTTTTTTTTAGATGGTTTTACGCCTCGTCGACATCGAGGTCATTAGAGGCGGCAAGGGACTGGGGACAAGGAACGGGAAGGAAGCATCCTGAAATTCGCCTGGAGTTGATTTGGGGAAACTATAGAAAACCCAAACCTGAATGCTCGGACGGGAATTAGAAGCAGTGTCCTCCCGAATGCGAGGCCAGAGCGTTAACCGCTCACCCACAAGCTCGATCTTTTTGCGGTAACGAATTGTTCCGTTCCGTTTACGGTAATTCCTGTAATAACTGTTTAATGGTTTGGTAGAATTCTGAGGAGGGGACTTTCGAGTCTTCTCTGTCCTTACTTGATAGCTTCCTTCGCCAGCCCATCGACGTACTCATTAAATTTGACTCACTTGTGTGATGGGACCCACTCGAAATTTATGGAATATCATTTCTGATGCAGATGTACGAGGGTGGCCCAGAAACTAATGCTCCACATTTTTTCTCCCTCAACCCCCAACAATGGTACGAATGCGAAACTTTAGAAATGAATTCTTTGAAGTTTTCAGAGTGCGCGCGCAAAGTTTCCTTTTCTTCCGACAGATAGCGTACTTGCAGCAACGGTTCAACAAAGCGTCTGTGAGTGATGTATGATATAAGCAGCGTGTCGTCATTAAATATCTCACAGTGGAGTAAGAAACGGTTTGAAACATTCTGGTTAACATTCTGGCCGTCCGGGCATTCAGATATGGGTTTTCCGTTTCCCCAAATCACTCCAGGCGACTGTCTGGATGCTTCTTTCAAAAGGCCATGGCCAAATTCCTTCCCGTTCCTTGTCCCCAATCCCGCCTCTAATGACCTTGACGTCGACGAGGCGTAAAGCCATAAGTAAAAAAAAATAAAAAAAAAAATTTAAAAAAATTGAAACATTCACAAACGTTTATGTGCAGTTTACCGAGAATTAATAGTCTACAGAAGTACGGTTAGTCGCCGGGAAGGCCACCCACGGCTGGAACACCCGACAAGATGCAGCGTGCTGATGTGCTCTTTCGCGAGGACCGACGCATAGCGCGGGAGCTGGCAATCAGCAAAGAAAGTGTGGGTGTAATCGTCGGTGTTCTTGATTACGCAAAAAACTGTTCACGATATGTTCAGCGCCGTCTTACGGAGGAACACAAAACTCTCAGAAAAAACATTTCTTCTGTGTTGCTGCAACGTTTTGAAGCTGAGAGGAAGCGTTCTTGTCCCGGATTGTGACAGTTGATGAAACCTGGGTTCACCATTTTGAACCCGATACAAACCGCCAATCTATGGAATGGCGCCATCCTGACTCTCCAAAGAAGAAAAAATTCAAATCAACTGCTTCCGCTGGTAAGGTCATAATCACTGTGTTTTGGGACTGTGATGGTGTCTTACTGATTGATGTGATACCGAGAGGCATCACCATTAATTCTGAGGCATATGTGAACACATAAACCAAACTCAAGAAGCTCTTCCAGCGACTTGGACGCCATGACAACCTAGGTGATTGTTTGCTTCAACATGATAACGCACGCCCTCACACAAGTTTGAGGACGTTGGGACACATCACCAAACAGGGGTGGACAGTGGTTCCCCATCCACCCTATAGCCCTGACCTAGCCCCCTCAGACTTTCACTTGTTTGGACCCTTGAATAATTCCATTCGAGGGAGACATTTTGAGGATGACGAAGAGTGATTTGCAAAGTGAAGAAATGGCTTAGTGAACAGAACAAGGAGTGGTACCGCCTGGGCATACACGCTCTTGTGTCTCGCTGGAGGAAGACCATAGAACGGAAAGGAGATTCAATGTTGCCACCTTAGCGATTTGGTCGCTAGATTTAGTGACTTTTGAATATCAAAAGCGATATTCTTAAATATGTTATCGCTAAAAAAATATTTGGTGATATTGAGTGATATTCAGCCTTGGAGAGTTTCGAAAAACTTGATTGTAATTTTGGTAGATAATGCCTCTGTCATGACTCGTATAAATAATGGCGTACAAAATATATTGAAAACGGATTATGGCTTACCCAATTTAATTGTTGTTAGATGTGTTTGCCACACTCTGCAATTAGCAGTGTCACATGCTTCTGAGCAAACGTTACCACCAAATACAGAATTTCTCATCAGAGAAGCCTATAAATGATTATCACATTCACCTAAACACTGTGATGAATACAGAGAAATATTTTAATCTATAAATTGTGGCGAAAAACCGTTGAAAATATTGAGGTCTTGTGACAATAACTGGCTGTCCATTGAGAAACAGCGACAGGATTTTTTCACTATGGGAAGAATTAAAATTTCATTTTCTAATGAATAGAGATAATTGCTTTACAGCAGATTTACTTCATTCTATGTGCGCCGATGAGACTAATCACCTATATATGTGCTTTTTAATGATGTGCAAATTGGAGTAAAGAGCTATGAAAGTGCAGACTCACATCCGGTTGCCCTACTGAACACCTTGATGACGTTGATTTGTTTTAAGGTACCAATGCCTTCAGCGGCAACTGACAAAGATTATTTGTCAATTAAAATAGAAAACCGCCTGATTCCGGCACCCTATCTAGGATATCTTTTTGAATCTTAAGTGCAAAAGAACTCCTCTAGTCGCTCATTCACCGAATACATGAAACAATGTCAAAAATACAATTAGAAAACGCTGTATGGACCTCACTATCTAATTAGCGAAAGAGATTCAGCAAAGATTTCCTTCCAATTACATTATTTTAGAGAAATGTGTCTTTTGAGAGTGGAAAATTCGTGAAGGCAAAGACAACAAAATAGTATATCTTGCCTCAGAACTCGGATTTGATTTTTTTTAAATTGACAAACTCCTGCAGCAATGACACGGTAATAATCATATTCAATGGAACGCTACAATCAATGTCATTGAATTCTGGACTGAAGTTCCAAAATACAAGAATGCTGATGGAATAAATACCTTTTGTGGAGTTATCTGATTTAGCCGTATCCTATCACTTTCTCGCTCAAATGCCGCAGTAGAAAGGATTTTCAATACAATGAACATTCTTAAAAACTATTTGAGAAATAGGTTGGCTGTAAATACTCTTCGTAGCATTCTTTTTATAAGGAATCAGTTAAAAACTGCTGCATTTACGAGCTTGCGGCTTATGTGCAACAGGTGAAGATACTAAATACTCTTTTAAATCTATGTTTGGTGATTCATCTCATCCTTCCAAATCTGCAAGTTCTGCAACTCCAGATGATGAAGAAGAAATACCGATTGAAGAAATTTGATTTCGATTTTGAATACAATTTTATATTTAATTTATTGAAAATAATAATTATTAACATATTTTTATATTTTAACCTTTATTTTATTTAGCGATTTCTAGCGAATCTTTTACTTCTAAATATCTCGCAATCTAGTAACTTTTGAGACCAGGTCTAGCGACTTTTGTTGTCGTAAGGTGGCAACACTGAGGAGATTACATGGAAAAGTAGGGAGTGTAGAAGAAACATCATTCTTTTTTGTGTATAAGCTTCATTGTGTTCAGTAAATAATTGATGAAGAGAAAAGTGGTGTATTAGTTTCTGTGGCACCCTCGTATTTTTCATGGAGAATGTCTGTTATTATAGTTACCATCCTAGGCTTCTCGATACTCTTGGTTACACTATAGGAGTATTTGCGAGTAAATTTCACTGCTTCTGGTAACACTTTAGCTTGTGCTAAGAAAATTGGCATCTGCACTGATTACGAATATAGTGCATAGAGGGCAGTATAATGCACTAGCTTCTCTGAATTAATATTTATTATTTATTTATTAACCTTGTTCCACAGATCCCTGCTGAGAAGTGACCTGTGGGATGTGAAAGATGTCATGGTTAATAATACACATACAGTGTGAATAATAATCAGAGTGCATAAAAATTATTATATGTAAGAAAGAAAAACAAATAAATAAAAGAAAATGAAATTAAAATAAACATAATTTTTAGTTGAAGTTGTATTAGATACAATTAATTATTTTTTACAAATGCTTGAATACAATAGAAGGAGTTGGCAGTAAGATAATCTCTCAGTTTTTCTTTAAATATATCTTAACTATCTACAAGTTGTATCATACTTTTAGGAAGTTTATTGAACGGAAGTATCCCACAATAATTAACTCCTCTTTGTAGTAAGGACAGTGATTATCTTTTGTACAAGTTATTGTATAACCGCCCGTATCAATGTGTGTTAAATTCGAATCCAAGATATATAATTTTCTGTTGAGGTTTTCAGCAATTTATGTAATTTCGTTCGAATAAACTCATTCATCTTTTGACGTTTCATATAAAAAGTTATTGAATTAAAATTTGTATGCCTGCTCACGTGTCTCCATCCCCAAAAACCTATATGTACTAGCAAAGAAAGGCAAAACAAGAAATGTCATTTACAAAAAGTGCATTATAAATATAATAGCTATAAAATTGAATGCAAAAACAATTTCATTTGACACAATGGGCAGCAGGTCTCAGCTAGAAATGAAAGTGACAGTAGTTTTGAGATCCGTATGAGATGCATTGATAAAACTGCAAAGACTAGGCGAAGATGGTCCTGTTCAGCAAATACGCAATAAACTGCTGGCCCGTTGTACACAGATTTAAAGAAACCTCAGTCCGTCTCTTTAATTGTTGTTTGAGCTCTACACAAAGATTATATACTATATATATATTATATATAATGTGAGTGTGTATAAAGTCAGGAAAGTTATCTAAAGTGTAGGTAAAAGTACATCTAGAAAAGAAGTAGGGGGCCCCGAAATTCCTTAAGCCGACCCTGAACGTGTCATGGCTGTATTACAAAATAATAACATACCTGCTTCTAGACACCTGTTGTGTGCTCCAGGCAACAAGTGTTTGGTCAGGGAACAGGTGTTTATCATTGGAACACCGACGATGGTATAACGGCTCTCTAGCTAAATGCTGTTTGTGACGATACGCACTACATAAGAAATACACTCGAAGGCAGGATTTAATATTACGAGAGCCACTAACATTATGTGGATCTCAAGATAATATCCTCAAAAAATTGTGTGAAAACCATAAAATAAACCAGCCTCTACAATCAAACTGGATTTTTTTATATATATTCCATTTCACTTAGGGGAGTCACGCAAGATTTATAACAGCAGTTTCTGATGGATTTACTGTAGCTATCGTAAGCGGTAAAATACTAACCGGAGTAAATAAAAAGGTCGAAACTTGTTCTTTCCGTTTTAATATACGTTTGTATGATTACAGGTACATAAAGTATTTTTTAAGCGTATATTTGGAATACTTTTTTTCATGGTGGCATCTAGGTTGACTCTAAATAAATATTTAGCATTCATTGGATGTTTTGAAACACGCTCAGTATCCGAACTTACAAAGCTGGACATGCATTTGTGACATTATAGTTATTGTGCCAAATAAATCTGACATGGTTATACAATAAACACTGTTTGGTCTGAAGTTCTATATTCTTACTGGTAATCCATTGTTTGGAGTCTGTTACTGTGTCGAGAAGAAATCGTTCATAAGGTTATCAGCGTGACAGAAAACTGGTAGGTTCGACAACAACTGTTTCCCTATTGATAACTTCTTTTGTCTGAGTCTTATTGATTTCTTTAGCTTATATTTATTTATTTTAAATGCTGATAATCACGAGTTTCACAGGCAGATGATACTTATGACTAACTTCACAGATTAAAGAATATTTATAAATCTTTGATAAGTATGCAGCATTAATTCAGATCACTGGCAATATGCAAGTGGTCTGGTGGCTCAGTGGTTAAGACGTCTGAGTGGAAATCGAAAGGTTCACGGTTCGAATCCCTGTCTCGGTGGGGATTTTCATAGGCCCTTAACCCGACCTTCACCTCTGGCTCAGCTTGCTGTGTAGCGTGAAGTACGCCACAATCCTTCTGTGGTTTGGATTCCACGTTAAACCGTAGGTTCCCTCTACGCGGTAGGATTACCGGGTTAGGCTAAGATGGCTACGACAGGGATGGAATACGCAGCCAATAGAAGCCCTGTCACCAGGTCATTACGACCACACGGAATTATTATTATTATTGCTTATATGGAAAAAAAAATTACGCCTCCTTATTGCTATTACTGTGCAAAAACGTATAAATATAATATTTTGGCATTAAGATTTTGACGCTTGTTTCCTTGAATACTTTATTTTATTTTTTACTTTTACTTTGTTTTTCGCGACGTGTATTTGTCTTTTGGAGTTACGTTTGCAGTTACGTAGACTTGATGTAAAACATTTTCATACTTTGAAAATAATAGACATTAACAATACAACAAATTTGGGAAAATTCTTCTGTATTTCCCATAACTTTTTGTTGATAAAATCCAGAGTGGCAACATATATATGCCCTATAATGAAGGCGGTGAAGATTTAACGCGCCTCGCGGTAGAGCTAACAGAGTCACGATGACGTTGTCTGCCGTTCGACACGGGGTTAGCTGATTCAGGTCTCGGTGCTGGAACAAATTTTTATTATTCGGGACTTGGCCAGCCCGTGTGAGTTGAGTTACACAACCTCACCATTTGTGAATGTTAATATTATTTTTTATTAAGTAGTTTTGATTTTAGATACTAACTTTCGGTTTCTAAGTACTATGGTAACATAACTTCAAGTCAGAGGTATAGAAGATCTCTGGCGAGAAGTAAAAGTTGAAGAAAAGACATGAGAGATGGCTTGGCTGGAAAAGCTTAATGGAAAAGCTAGTTAAAAAATCCTGGCGGGATTTAACACGGAAAATATAAGCCCGAGGGCAGAAGAAGAGTATGATATTAAAATTAGCTAATTGTAAAAGTTGTATTTGGTAATTGATTATCGTTTGTAAACGGAAGATTAAAAGATAAGTGACCGATCTTTGTTTTCTTACGGAAATTTTAATAAAGAGGTGGAATTGATACTTAAAGGATACTTTATATTATTTCTAATAGTAATTTGATTTAAGCGGTGGTATCATAAAAACCAGTGACGCATACACAGGACTAAATAAAAATCCTATTGAGCTGATCTGACACTGGAAATATAAAGAATATTAGTATATTTAATTTTCTAAAGGTAAAAATAAGAAGTGAAGGTAAGTTTGTAAGGAATATACATTCATATGCAACAATAACAAAAATCTTTACACCCGGAAGGAATAGGTGGTGGTGCACGATTACTAATCACCATATTATGTACCAAAGTCGTGGGTTAGATCTGAAACTTCCCACAGTGCATATGGACCGAGGACATAAAAAGACAACATATCGTGAGTCTTCCATCGGATGAGAACGCAAAGTTTGGTGACCCCCGCTGTGTTTGCGGAAGAGTGGACCTGAACAGGGGGCACGGAATTTCAACATTTCCTTTCTTTTGTCTCTCCACCTGCTCCTATCTAGCAATGACTCCCAAATCACCTCTTTAAACGTAGCAGTTATTCAGTGCGTTCTACAATTACATGTTAGCAAATTTTGAGTGATTATTCAAGCAAATAGCAAATGTCATGGTAATTTTCCGTTTATCACAGAAATCAGAACCTTGTGTTCAGTGAAATGTGTATATATATATAAAAAAGGTTAAATGTTGCAGTATGTTTGCGAGTATTTTTTTGAGGGATGGAATATAAACTCGGATCTTAGTTGCATAGATTCGTTGTTGGTTATTTCACATTAGTCTTTGTAGTTTAGGGAAATAAAAATGAAAAGTGTGATATGTGTGTAATTTGAATAGAGGCGTTTATAGCCGAAGCTGCATGAAGGCACCTACTGACAAAAATTTTGAACACGGAGCTATTGCCGTTCCAATTGTTTTAGGATTTCATTAATTGGAAAAATTGTTATTCTAAATGTTCATGAAGATGAAATCCGAAATCCCTTTGTGTGGGTACGTATTCGGGAAAAGTTTAAGAGTTAGAACCTAGCATTTGAAACATTTTTTTTTTTTTATCCTCCAATCATGTTGACAAATCCCAAGTTGTGTATAAGGTACGGGGGACAATTGAGCGCAACCATCAAATCAGCGCGCAAGTAATATTGTTCTTCAGGTCGCGAAATGCAGTTACAGCGCTCATGGCCCAATCTTCGTGACATCTACTGGGGGCTACAAATGACGCGAAAGTCGATTTTAGAGAGGTATTTCGTCGAAAAGTGGGAGCGATTTCTAGGGATGGATCTCACCAGAGGGGGGAGGGGGGAAGGGTAGTCGCATCAGATCTCACGAAGTCTCACCAGAGCGGGAAGGGGGGTTCGGAAATCCGGAAAAACGCCTCACGTAATTTATGGATGCCCCCTACTGTAGTTTCCGACTGAGAGAATACAGAGGACGCGGTTCAAATTCTGCGTTCGGCGATCTAAATTGTGGTCTTCTCGAAAATACTCTGTGCAAATGCCGGGATGTTTCCTCCAGAAGCAATGGCCGAATACCTTGCAGTTCCCTGCCCCTCAACCTCTGTCACCTCTAATGGAGACATCAAAAAAAAAAAAAAAAAGAAATCCTACTGTTGTTGGCAACTGTATATTTTTTCTTTAAAAAAAATTAAACTCCAACCAATATGTTGGAAGCGTGGCCAAATTTGTTCTTGTGAAACACGTCGTTAAAACAACGACCCATATGCTTCTATCATGTTCGAAGTCTTGAGTAATAATCCACAGAAAAACATGGATCATCTCCAGTTGAAATTATGTGAAGATAATAAGTGTGCCTTATGTGTAATCATAGTCCACAGTCTTAAAGCTGGTTGTATCTTCACTCAGAAGACACGCTAAGCTATTGCTTCAGTAGCAAGACAGTCATTCTATTTTCTCAGAGAAGTGGAATAGGAGCCAAAGAGTATTCGCGGCTTATATACTTCACATACACAAAGCAAACTTTTCCCCAACGAATGTTAGTTTTATAAAAATTATGGTCGTATCCGGGACCTGTAAATGTCCATTTACCTTGCCATTAAAACACCAAATATATGAAAAAGTACTGCTTCCCTTGCTCATGCTGACGCCGGTAGTGTAGGGGCCAGAGCGATGGCTTCGTGTTCGGAGGATCGCCGGTTCGAGTCCTGCGTGGAGGGTGGAAAAAAAATCCTCCTTTGCACAGCAGCCAATGCTCAATTGTTTCCGACTTCTGTTGCTCGTAGAGTGATAGTAGCAAGTAATGTAAGTGCAGCACATACGCGACACAGTAACTAAGCAAGTCGGTTCAATCACCGTGCAAACGTCAGTCACCGCTGTACGAGTGTACAGCTGCCTTGCGCTGCTGCTCACTTTACAGTTGTGAACTGTTGTGCGATGAGCGGCACCTGTTGCACTCTCCAGCTGTGAGCGGTGCAGTGGCCTTACTCAGTGACAGACAATCCGCATCGGTAACTCGCCACAGTAATGCAGTGTAACAGTGGCGGATCCAGGATTTTGGTTTGGGGGGGGGGGGGGCTTGACTCTGGCGAGGAGGGAGTCGCCGACAGAAATCTCCCCAAAATCCATGTCGTCGGGGGTGACCTTGCTGCTTTTTCCCCCCCTGGATCTGTGGATCCGCCATGCATAAACGAAGCAGATCCATTGCCGGAACATGAAAACCACAAGGTACTGTACTTGTATTGGGTTTGATAGGCAAACTGTACATCAGTTTCGTTAAAAAAGATTGGAAACAAGTACATGCATAAGATTTTACCAAACACTTTTCGGTCTTCAGGGATACGGACAAAATGAACGAATCTTAGGTGCTCATAAATCTCTTAATACTAATCTCATAGTTTTACATACGTCGAGGACAAAGTAGGTATCACAGAAGATTATTAATGTAACAAGTGCGAAAACAGTAAGACAATAAATGTTAGAACTAACATTACTATTTCTTTATCTGCGAAATATTTAGTGAAAGATAAATCATTGTAGAAGAGACAACGGAAAGAATATCCGATAGTGGGATAATACGAAATTTAGTTGCATACTTCGAGTATGATAAATGTTTAATCTGTAAAAAAATAATCGTATGAAATGCTAGACTAATAATAATACTAAAAATATTCGTAAAAAATGCTGGAATAAGGTTGCACATACAAAGTTGTAGTACTAGGAAGCGATGTGTTGATGTTTGATTCACAAACTTTCTTATCACGTCCCAATTTATAGAAAACAGTATGTTGTATGTCTGTCTGCGAACACATTCATGTTGTATGCAGTATGGTAACATCAGTGTTTAATGTCACTATTTCCACCGCTCTAGCGGTCCATTTACAATCCACATTATAAGACTCTTGCTGGACCGTGAAAGGGGATGCATTACTATCTGTAGGACGTGCTGAATATTGTTGGACTCCCAGACAACCAACACGGGCCTCTGCCGTCCAACAAGGTATAGCGTTGGATCGTGATTGGAGGAAACATGATACAAGTGTGCGATAAGGACAGTGGTATGCCACGCGAAAGTACGAGTGGAAAGGAGTACTTGGATCATTTTGTTGGACCCCTTCTAGTAGTGTGCATGGGTGAGCACATCCTACGGTAGTTCTACACAGAGGTCCTCCAAGTTGGACCGTTAGAAGGCCGCATCCAGATAACAGGGTTTCCTATTCTCTGCGCAACGCGCCCCTTGTCGTGGCTAATCTAACCCGGTAATCCTAACGGGTATGGAAAAGCTACAGTTTAGCGTGGAATCCGAGCCTGAAGTGTTCCGGCGACTTCACATTGCGTAGGTGATGGTCGCGTTAAGGACCTTTGAAAATCCCAGCGGAGACCGCGATTTGAATCGGAGATCTTTATATATCAAATCAGATGCTTTAACCGTTGAGCTACCAGACCATTCGCCGCAGAACACAATCAGCAACTGATATGATAAAGAATTTGGGTTGGGAATCGTTGGAAGATATGAGACATGCGAAGAGAGTGCTTGGAACGTATAAAGCATATATGAGTGATGAACCTTGACTAGATATTAACGGAAGAATAACAAATAGTTCGTGGAAAGGAATAAATGACCGTGATAACAAACCAGCTCTTGATTTCGGGCACCGAGCGTAGTGGAAGAGTGGTTAACGCGCTGGTCTCGTATTCGGGAGGACACCTGTTCTAATCCACATTTGGGTTTTCCATGGTTTCCACAAATCACTCTAGGCGAATGCCGGGTTGTTTCCATCAAAAAAGTAATAGCCGAGTTCCTTCCCGTTACTTGTCCCCAGTCCTTTCCCGCCACTAATGACCTCGAAGTCGACGAGACGTAAAGTCATAAGTAAAAAAAAAAAAAAGTGTAAAAAGGAGTGCGAATTTGTTTTTGTAGGTATGGGATTGGAATAAGTTACTGAGTAAAATGTAGCTAAGTTTAACTGAAACAGCAAAAGAATTTTAGATTTAAATTCATGAAATGAGAAAGAAAGAGAGTATGAAAATTACAATCGGGGCATCAAGTCCATCGTCACTGAAATAAATGAATAATGAGAAACATGAAAAAAGGTAGAAAAGGCTTAATTTAGATTGCAATAGTATGTTATAATGCGCATAAAGAACAGAGCAAAGACGTTTGTCCGTAAGTATTACCTACGGTGCTCAGCCTTGAATAGCTTAATCTCCTAAAGCGTTTGGGGGGGGGAAAAAAAACTGACGACAGAAGTGCGTTCTAAAAGAAGACAACATATCCGAGAGGAATTCCGCTAGAGGTGAAACTAGTGAGTGATGTCGGTGTTGCTAATGATAACAAAATGAATTTCAGTTCTTATTATGTCAAACTACTCGAAATAAAAGATGAATATCCTGTCCTTATTCTTCGTCTATTGGATAGACGTGAAGCGAACAAATCAAGATACCCAAATGGGCCAGAAATGTTTTTATCGTTGGCTAAGTGCTACAAATGACCATTTAATTTTCAACGTCCTTCTATAATGTCACATGTCAGATATTTCAGTTTTACTGGTATTTTCAAATTCAAGCTTAGCGTTTGAACGTCACATTTAATGAAAGAACTCTACATGAAGCTTCATAAGCCTTTCTCAATTCTTGGTTTGACAAAGTTTTTAAACCAACGATTTTTATAGAACAACTTAATGGTGTCAGCTACAATCGCCAGGTGGCGCTAGGTTCATAATGTGTGGGAGTATAGCCGGGTGAGGTTGCAATGGTGGTGGTATTAACTACATACTTGCTACAACTACAGTTAACTACATTGCTTGCTGAAGACTTGAAATGTAAATATCTTGGAATTACTTTTGATAACAAACTTAACTGGGCAGGACACATAGGACAGGCGGTAGGAAAAGGTTTCGAAGTTCTGCACTTGTTGGAGAGAGTGATGAGGAGATGTACGAGAGAAGTCAAGGAATTGGGTTACAAAACTTTGGTCAGACCATTGCTCGAATATGGTAGTGTAGTATGGGACCCTCATTTTACGTATCAAATACAGGAGTTGGAGAGGGTGCAAAAAATGGCTGCTAGATTTGTTTATGGAAATTATCGCAGAATGCAATCAGTGACGGATATGATAAAGGAGCTGGAATGGGATTCATTGCAAGACAGGAGGAGAGTGAGGAGGGTCATGGGAGTGTACAGGGCATATCCCTTTACGACCTGAAGAATTTTTAAAAAGTTATCTCATTTCCCAATGCTTTTTGTAATTTGTTTGGCGTTAAATGTTACTAGAAAAATAAGAAAAAAATTCTCAAGTTCAAAATTTTGGGAGGGGGGCACCCTCACGATCGTGAGGGTCAGGTAAATACTAACACAAAATACTTCAGAGTGCACAAAACTTATTGTCCTTTCATAAATCGACATTATTTAATTTTTAAGTCCAACTTTTGTTTTAGTTGTTTTAAATGGATATTTGTCTTCTTGGTTTTTAATTGTGAGAAATATGAAAGTCCTTAAATCATGTCTTGTCCTTCGATAGACACTACTATACATTTCTTTTTCGAACCGCATTTTGCTGCAACTTTTGCATGGCTCGTATCTGCAAGTACGTGGTGCTGGAATATCGTCAGCGCTTGGAAAAAGTTCATATCTATCATAATGCTTATCACTCCACTGAAGCTTAACAGTTGCATTAAATAATTTACACCTTTTGAACACGGGAAATTCATTTTCACCTTGTCCAGTCTCGCTATCAATTAATACTCCTCTATCCACAGGAGGAACTACAGACAGTCCTTCTGCTGTGGAAACATATAATAATATCAAATAACATTTGCATAGATATAAAATAATTTGGTATTGCAAATTATCCCTTATTATTATTTGAACTATAGTAGATCTTTATCTTCTTTTCTTGGAATATTGTTCCCTTTGATGCTTCTCATGTATTGGTTACATGCATTTACCACAGCGAGGTCCACAAAGTGCAAATTACTTTCCATGTCAATTTTTTACTTATGAACCGAGCTCTATAGCATTCCATCTGCTGGTCAGAAACATCAACTCCACCTATGTTTAGGTTGTATTTGCGGACCAGAGAAGGTCAATGAAGACTGCAGCAATGCCTAACCCTCACGATTGTGATGGTAGAGACACTTTGAAGCACCACAGACGCAATAATTACACAAAATAGATATTTCGGTAATACACAGATACTTAGGGATGTCCAGATACAAATTGAACCTAAGCACTTTTTCAGAATTATACATTTATACATCTGCTACAGATAAAACGAAGCCACAACATCTCACACAACGACACTGGAAGACAAAAGAACCTAACAACATCACAGAGTGGACGAAGCTGCGATCTAGTGGCGTCTTCCGGTGCAAAATGATCTAGAGTAACCCTCACGATCATACGTATCCAGCTGCAACTACATTCAACCCCCAAGAAAATAAAAGTATAAGGTAATACGTTACCCTCACAATCGTGAGGGTTGGGGCGTAAAGGGATATACTGGCGATGAGGCATGGAAAGATATTGCAATAGGTATGAAAAGCAGTGCATGGAAGGGAAAAGATGACCATGACCACAAGCTGGCACTCGATTTCAGGCACAAGGGTGTAGGAAGATTCTCTTTTTTAGGTAAGGGTGTCAGGGATTGGAACGAGTTACCAAGAGAAATGATGAATAATTTACCGAAAACTTTGAAAGAATTTAAAGATAAAATTTGTAGAGGGCAAATGTAGGTAGGTGCAGGATAGGGGGAAGATGGGTGTGTAGGGAAATTGCCACCGGAGCCTGTGCTCCATTGCAATTAAATTAAATTAAATTAAATACCTAGGAATGAGGTTTGGATGGTTTTTGGTACTGATTCATAGCAAGTAATACGGTAGCAAGGGTTCGTCTAAACATAGTTCCATGCAGGATAGGTGCGCTGGTAGGTCACACCACTCAATGCTGGGTTTGATAAGCCTCCTCGGCAGCAGCTGCCGATTGATTTGTTGGCTCCTGGGTGGAGGGGAGAAGGGGTAGGGATGCCAATCGATAGCTACGAGCTGGGAGCGAGCGGCTATTAATAGCGCTCCAAGCGCCGATCAATATACCGAACAAGGGGCGTGGCCCCACCTGTGGCGCCAGCTCTACGATACGACCGCGGTGTATAGTCTGTATTGTTAGCTTAAACATTACAAAGCATTCGGATCCCTTCTCCAAGCCTGGACATGTCGTTGAAAACCTGTTCTTATTCTTACTGTCTTCGGCTATATATATATTTATATTATTACTCCGAGATTCACTAAAATTTGGTGGCGGAGTGTGCATACTTAATCACTAATCCTAATGTGTAACCATTTGTGCTTAGATAGGGAGATACGGGATATGGCAGGAGACGCCAAGCGACATTTTTAAGAACCATCCCGGCAATCGCCTGGAGTGATCTGGGAAAACCATGGAAAATCCAGATCAGGATGCCGGAGGGGTTTATAGATATCTACACCTATCGCAATCTAAGTTCCCTCGCTTGATAACTCCTTCCTATTCCACTCCCTAATCGCTCGTGAAAAAAAAAGTATAGAAATGAATCGGTTCTGGTCCTGATTTCCCTCATCTTATTTTCTCGATCATTTCTAGATATGAATGTGTCTGTTAGTGATATGTGTTTGCCGCCATCCTGTAATAAGTCAGTCGTGAATTTTTCAATCAGCTTCTGCCGAGAGCAGTGCCTCCGGTGTTCCAGGTCTTCCCAACCCAACTCATACAACATCGTACTTACGTTTTCCCTACAGCTATATATTCCCATCACGAATCGTGCGGCTCTTCTTTAGACCTTCTCCAATGCATCCATTAAGCCATTTTGATAGGGATCCCTTACAGAACAAAAATATTCTAAGTTTATGATCTTCTAATATGCTAAAAGTAATAAAAACCCCATTTATGTTGACTTTCGTCTTTCCAGCAAGTTGTTGCTTTGAGTCATAAAGTAAAATATCAATGTGCCTAGGATCTTTTCTGTGATTGCTGTTATCATAGAACAGGTTGCTCGTAATAATAGTTTCCTTTCTTTAATGAAATTCAGGTATGTGTTTCCAGAACGAGTTACAAGTCGCAGACAACGTAATTTAATGTAATTGCGATTGAGCGAACTCTTCGGTGGCAATTTTCCTATACACCCATTTTCCCCCTTTCCTGTACCCACCTTCATTTTCCATCTACAAATTTCAACTTTAAATTGTTTCACCGTTTTTGGTGGTAAATTGTTTATCAATTCTCTTGGTAACTTATTCAAATCCCTGATCCCCTTGACTACGAAAGAAAATCTTCCCACATCCTTGTGCCTGAAATCGAGTGCGAGTTTAGGGTCGTGGTCATCTCTTCCCTTCCATGGATTACTTTTAATTCTTACATCAATATCTTTCCTCATTACCAATATAAGCTTTGTACAATACCATTACTCTCTTCACCCTCCTCCTGTTTTTCATTGAATCCAATTCCAGCTCTTTTATCATATCGGTTATTGATTGTGTTCTGCTGTAATTTCCAGAGTGAAATCCAGCAGCCCTCCTTTGAACCCCCTCCAGCTCCTTTATTTGATACCAAAACTGTGGATCCCGTGCCACGCCACCACACTCAAGTAATCCGAAGTTTTGTAAACCAATTCCTTTATTTTTCTCGTACATCCCCTCATCACTCTTCCCAACACGTAAAGGATTTTAAACGTTTTCCTACTACCTGTCCAATGTGTCCCACCCAGTTTAGCTCCTAGTCAAATGGTATGCCAAGACATTCGCATTTCGAGTCTTCAACAAACAATTCTTTCCCCCACGTTATAATCATAATCAACCTTTAGTTTTTTATATGTTTATCTACTAAACTGACTCTTCATCCCATAACAAATTCACTGCCTAATTCAGGAAAATAAACGAGCAGTACTTTGTAAAATTAGTGCTTTAACTGTAATGGAAGTGTGTGGATAATCACTGAAAATGACTTTCAGCTTAAGCGATATCCCTTCAAGGAAGAAGGGGGGAAAGAATATTAAACGCAGATTATTAGGATATGAGTTCAGAAACGTTTGAAACGTTTTGCATGAGAATGAGATTTATTTCTCACCAGTATTCTCGCATGCATTCGGTCGCGTGTACCACGCTATACTCCTGAAACTAAGAAGCAGAGTATGGAATGTGGTGCAAAATGGGAGGTAGCTCCGGTGAAGGCGAGAACCTGTTTGTTGCTTGAAGTCTCTCTTAATCTTCTTTTGGGGTGCTGGAGGTGTTTTGGATGTCGAACGACGACTGTAAATGTCACAAACAACTCTGAACTCGCCAGATTAAAAAGGCCTGCATAATAACTCTTGGCTCCAAACCAGGGCCGGATTAAGACAGCGCGGGGCCCGTAGCAATTGTGAAGAAGAGGCCCTTGATTTTTACCTTCCGGGGTAAAATTGTAGAGCTAAAAAAAAAAAAGTCTCCCATCTGGCCTAGGTGCGGGGCCCCCCCTGAGACGCGAGACGCCCCAGTAGGCGCGAGGCCCGTAGCATTTGCTACCTCCTGCTACGTGGTTAATCCGGTACTGTTCCAAACTGCTTCCGCAACACAAGGAAAACTGGAATAAATACACTTTGCAGCTCTGGATCATTACCCCCTCTCGCTGTAATTCCTTTGCATAGGGATTTACGACTCGGTCCACACGAGATCATTAGTAGCCGGAAAGAACTAGGTGTTAAGAACGGAAGGGTATTCGGCCATGGAAGTTTTGATGGAACAATTAAGGCATTCGCCTGAGTGATTTGGGGTAATCATGGAAAACCAAAATCTGGAAAGGTGAAAGGGGATTCAAACCCGTGTCCTCACGAATGTGTTACTGCTCACCCGCCAGGCTCGGTATCCCCCCTCCCCCCCTTCTTCCTCAGATTGGTCGCAATGTGACTATAGTTTTTTTTTTTTTTTTTTTTTTTTTTTTGGAGTCCTCAAAAAGTTTTAGTCAAAAGAAGTTTTTTTAACATGGAACGGTAAAGGACTCAGTTTGTAATTGAAGTATTCTTACGAGTTTTCTTTTTTAAGGAAGAAAGTTTTAGATTTCTGGATTCGTCAACAACGTAGTGATTAGAGCCAGGGGAAAATTATATGAAAGGAATTGAAGAGGATTCAGCCATAGTCTTTAAGCCGCGTTCCCACGATTTCTTGTAACGGAGGCGAGACGAGACGGGACCGGACGGGACGCCATGGGAACAGGGCCGCCTCTGCTAGCGGAGATGAGACGCATCTACCCACTCTGTGTCGGTAAAGATCACAGGCGTGTGTAGAGGTGCGCTGTTGTCTTCGGTTTGCAACAGCGGTGCGCACCCCTTCTGTTGCTGTAAAGTGCTCTGTGACAAACGGCACTAGGCATCGTGGTGAGGAGGTGGTGGCGGGGTAAGCTAGGGCTAACCTGCGGCGCGCGCTCGTCCCTACACTTCGGTCCCGCCTCTGTTACAAGAGATCGTGGGAATGCGGCTTTAGAAGGACTCATCTCAGCTTTCGCCTGGAGTAATTTAGGCATACAATGCATGGTCGAGCCGTGGATCGAACCGGAGTCTTCCATACTGCAAGGTCTGAATGTTACCGCAAACATTTATCAAATCAAGCAAATAACATATCCAAACTTGAGTAGCTAAAAACATCAGAGGACAGGTAATAAATACATTTCGTGCAATTTTACTGATCCAAAGAATTACTGAAAAAAGTAATGAAAAATTATGTTTTTATGATAAATTTTGTCCGTGGTGGCTTACAATGGAAGAAAGAAAAGATTTCCACTTTAAGCTAATACAAATGTTAATTTTATCTCGAGGCTTAGCGTTTCATAGACCTCGTTTGTAGAGGGCTTGTGACATATCACTGTGAAGGACATCTGGTCATCTCGTATCACCGGACTGCAGAGGATTCTGTCTTTCCCAAAATAAATTATCATAAAAAAGAGGGAAAAGTGCTTTAGAATATACATTTGGCATCATATCAATAAAGAATACTCTTGCCTCCAATTCGTAATATAAGAAATTGTTTGAAAGTACTGAATCTATTGGAAAAAAGAACGGAAGCAGAAGAGAAGTAAGGAAAATGAGTTACAAAACGATGTTCAGGTCCTCCATACAGTCTGACTGAATTGTATACGGACAAAGTTCAAGTAGACTACTGAGATTCTGATAATGTAAATAAAAGTAGCTGAGACACGTTCATTAGCCGGGAAAGACAGCAGGAACGTAAAGAGGATGTTACATTTGAATAAAATGTGCGTTAGTGAGGGCTCTGAATGGATATCTAGCGAATAATTATGACTATTATGTGAAAGTGTAAAAATGATTATGACCATTAACTGTTTTCTTGCATATTGAGCGAAGTAATTTCAATAGAAGCGCCTCAATCAGAGAAAGATGTTTAAAGTAACCATGCGCCTAAAACGCACCTAAGAGGACGGAGAATTCGCTAGTAAGCTGAAAAATAGAATGTAGCTGAATAGCTAAATACAGAGCACTTCGCCTTGGGTTAGCGCTGTCCCTTTAACCGTCGCATCTATCACATCATTAGTATTAACTAAGCAAATAACCGAAAAACGTCTAATCTTTTTTTTTTTAATTAATGTTTTTGCCTGCTTACAATTTATTTCTGTCTAAATCGAAGACAGTAATATTCATGAAAGATCTAGAAATGCAGTTGACTTTCAGATGCAAAATTTTAAGAAAATTGGTTGAAAATGTACTTAGAGACATTTTGAAAATGTGGAATGTAGTATCAAATGTGTGATAGGGGATGAGAAAAAAATGAAAGAGAAAAACAAATTACTTAGTGACTCTTTATATGCCTCTAACCCATAAACTCTTGAAAAAAAAAAACGTTACGTTTCAAATAAAATTTAAGATTTATGCAACATATCAGTTCCTAGCTGCTTCCATTAGCGACTCCTGACGAAAGCCAGGATTGTTACTTCGAAATGTTTTGGCAGAATTCCTTCCCATTTCTTGCCTCCAACCCTTTCCTTACTAATGAAACCGAAGTCGACGAGGCATAAAGCAATAAAAAAAAAATCTACTGACTAATATCTCGAGCAGAGTGTAAGGCTACAATTCTCACTAAGAATCAGAAAAAAAAAAAATCAATTACAACGCAGCACATAAACACAGTTGGTCGGAGTCACACTTACACCTTCACAGGCCTTCAATAAACTTGATATCTTGTTACCTATCCAAAAGTAGTTATGTTTTTAACTGTGGCTTCACGCATAGTTGACGTCGAGGTCATTGGAGGCGGGCAAGAAACAGGAAGCATACCGGCATTCGCTTGGAGTGATTTAAAACCCAAACGTGGATGCCCGGACGGGGATTCGAACCCACGTCCTCCCGAATGCGAGGCCGCGGTGTTATCCGCTCACCCACCACGCCCGGTTAAGTATATAGCCTCGATCACATTTACCAGCACGTAGCGTGTCAGACACGGCACAGACATAAGACAGTACACTCTCAGTCGTAGTCTGACAAAATAGAAAGTGCACGCATGTAACTACTGCTAAAATGTTCCCAAATTTTTCAGTGGAACAACTAGCTGCAGTAGAAATTTTGCTGGAAGAAGAATAATCGGGTTGTCCAGAATAGCAGCAGAGGAAAAAGAAGGTTTGCTGTGCATCCCACGAACGAAAAACGAAAAAAGAAGGAGAATTTTACACATTATACAATGAGCTTGAAGATCATGAGGACAGATTTTTTAAAATATTTTTAGGTTGAGTAGAAATGAGTATGAAAACGTAACCAGAATTACACCAGTGATAACTAAGAGAGAGATGAAATTCAAGAAGTCTTTATCACCAAGAGAAAAAATTAGCAGTTTGTTTGAGGTAAGGGTTTTTCTTTATTTTTTCCTAGAATTAAAATTCTCAAAAGCTTACATTTGCTTAATGTTGGCACAAAAATTTGATTTCGATATATTTATTAAAATCTGCATATCAAAATTAGTTTCACTGGGGAACATATGTCGTCACGTAATTTAATTTAAATGTTTGCTGTCTATTTCACGAATATCTTCCTGAATATTGTCTGTAGATATTAACGATTTTTATAAATCGGTTTTGTAATGACTAGTTAACCCACGAGCAAGATGCACATGTCAGTAAACACTCAATTCTATGATTTAAAAATCTCCTCTTTCTTCGAGTTTTACGCCTTATTATTTTCTACAGGCCATGCGGCTACAGTAGCTCTGATAATCGTGATCACCCCTGATATCGCTTCATCTCAACAGTCAATTAAGTTAGATACGTGATGACAGGAATTCCCTGATCTCAAGGGCGTGTCTGCTTCATTCCAGTGGCACGAATGTGGCTAAGCCAACAGGTGTCGGTGTGTTTCCTGGAACTTATTCGTCGTATGAAACAGTGAAGAATGATGCACCGTATTGATAATTTTAATTAAATACTGCATATTGCCGCCAACATGAACGTCGTGCAAAAAGAAACAAGGAACAACAGTCTGTTAATAGTGCAAATATAAATGCTTACGGGATTATCGCTGCGTTGTTATATTCTTAATTCTTCTTTTCCCGACGTTTCGACCTAGTCTTCGGTCTTCTTCAGGGGTCTTGTGCCGAATCTGCTAAAGATTGTGCTCTTCTGGAGACCGGAACAAGACCCCTGAAACAGACCGAAGACTAGGTCGAAACGTCGGGAAAAGAAGAATTAAGAATATAACAACGCAGCGATAATCCCGTAAGCATTTATATTTGTAATATGACGCCTGCGAAAACAACAAAATCATTTAGTCTGTTAATAGTTTGCTAAAAGAAATTAATGATTGAGATTAGTGATATACAAAGTAGAAGAATAAGAAACAGAATTTTTCTGGTCTTTGGAATATTTACATTGTAATAAAACAGCAGCATTATTAACACATAAAAATCATAAACTTTCAGTTTGAAGAAAGAGGAGTTATTGTTATTATGAAATCGAGAGTTTACCGACACCTTCATTCCTTCAGTATGAATAAGAATAGACAGAATAGAGAAAAAGAACAAAGAAATGAAATTTTGTATTCTCATCAAGTAGGAATGATTGAAAACAGATGCCGATAATTAATGGTAATAGAAGAAATCAAGGACGACAATAATACGTTTATGACCTTGCCAGATTTTGAAAAAGATTTTTGACAAAAGATTTTTTCAATTTTCGTATAAATCTGATCCAAAATCAGATAGCTTTGAGCTCATTATAGTTCAGGTAACTATAATAACACTGGATAATAATGAGAAACAATTATCAATTAAATGACTGAGTGCAAAAAGAAAACAATCGCTGTTTTATCGATACTGAGCCAGAAATATATTCTGAAAAGCAAGCCGTATCTAGTGAGAAGAGGAACGAAACAATTTCGGTAAGAAACAAGTTAAAAAATAAAATAAAATAAGAAACCTTTTGATGAGTGAGAAGTGAATTGTTTCCTCGTTTTGCTCACTCTTTAAGAATCTCCGACTCTAGTGAATGAAACCCTAAAACAGTTGTTCAAGAAATGTTTTATAACAGAAGTTGTAGTGGTATGTTTTTTGCAGTCACATTTCTCAGAAAAAGTCAACATTCTATGCATACCAAGAAACGCTTGCAAAGAAAGACCTGAACAAAGACTCCCTTTCATTGCTCACTACATAGAGACTTCCGTGCCTCAACAAGTCAGAGAATTTTATGTCTTGAGCGAAGTTTGCCGTGGCCACAATCGCAATCCCGTCCTCATCCAGCTGCTTCTTACCTTCACAACCAGCGGAAATTTCAAAATAATCCATCCATATTTTTATTTGAGAGGCCATATATTCTTGTACTGTTACCGAAATGATGTAGGTGTGAAGACAAATATACGATTAAAGCATAGAATATATGCTACATATAAGTATAACCAAATTACTTCAGTTTAATTGCGATGGAGCGCACGCTCCGGTGGCAATTACCCTACACACCCACTTTTTTACTCCTTTCCTGCACCCACCTACTTTTACCCTTTACAAATTTCAACTTTAAATTGTTTTCACCGTTTTTGGTAAATTATTCATTCACTTCTCTTGGTAACTTATTCCAATCCCTGACCCCCTTACCTACGAATGAAAATCTTATTACACCCTTGTGCCTGAAATCGACTACCCCTACCACACATTACTTTTAATTTTTTGACCAATATCTTTCCATGCTTCATCACCAATATACGCCTTGTACCCTCCCATGACCCGTCTTCACCCTCCTCCTGTCCTCCAATGAGTCCCATTACAGCATTTTTATCATATCGCTTACTGATTGTATTCTGCGGTAATTTCCAGAGACAACATCTAGCAGCCCTTCTTTGCACTCCCAATTATCAACACGGCTTGCAAAATTAGATTTCTGTTCATGGTTTATCGAGTACAGAATGGCAAAATCATGGCTATCAAGCAGTTGTGGCCCAGTTTTTGAAGCAAACCCGAAATGCAGTGAATAGTAACCACAAATTTTCTATAAGTAAGTAGAGATACTTCTACAAATTTTACTGCACAAGGGTGTGGGAAGATTCTCTTTTTTTAGGTAAGGGTGTCTGGAATTGGAATGAGTTACCAAGAGAAATGATGAATAATTTACCGAAAAACTTTGAAAGAATTTAAAGAATAAAATTTGTAGAGGGCAAATGTAGGTGGGTGCTGGAAAGGGGGAAGATGGGTGTGTAGGGAAATTGCCACCGGAGACTGCGCTCCATTGCAATTAAATTAAATTAAATAAATTAAAATTGTAGCAATGAGTAAATTGCACTCTCATACGTGATCCCCACTCACCTGAACAAACTTTGTGACCTCTGTAAGATCCTTCCTCATCATTCTCATAAAAAGGACCTTACTTAAAATTAATATTTTTTTTTTCATGAAATCATTATTTTACTTTTGTAATTTTACAAACTTCCACTCGCTTCCAACAACTGATCACGTTTTTGCTTGTAACCTAACCAATGATTGTTTATGAGTATTTTAATGTTTACGAATCATATATGTGAAGTTTCAATGCCCTCTCCAATTCCTCTTTACTGTGTGAACATTTTTTTATTGAAATTCACATCACACGTGTGTCATAACTTAAGGTTTCAAACAAAAATTGATTTGATAACTAAAATTAGTTCTGGATGGAATAAGCAAGATTTTGTGCAGGTAGTGCACCATCGCTGAACGCAATTAATAGCCTGACTCACATTGCAGACACCGTAAGTGTCAGACACGTATCAGCACAGACACAAAAATATGATTGCATACATTTTGTATAGGCGTGTTGACATCTACCGCGCGTGAACGGAGCGTGTCCGTGCAGGCATGTGCCGGCACTGACCAGCATTGCTGGAAAGAATTAGTGACCGACCGAAGATTTGGTTTCGTCCAGTTTCGGTAAAAAAATGTAGTTTCGGCCAAAAATAGGTCGAAACTTCGGCCGTGCCGAAACTTTTAACTAGGATTTATTTTTGATGATTATTATGTAAAAGTAAAAAGAGGTTATGTTTGTTTCACATATTACTTACCTACAATTTTAGATAATTGTTGTTGGATTACACTTTGTACCCGTGCTTTAATTTTAACCACTCAGACAACTACGTGTTGTGTGGCCTTTAGTAACTTGATTTTAACAGTGAGTAAGCGAATATAGTTCGTGCGAATTGTCACCTTGGACCGTTTTCACGCAAACTGCGCGAGCTGCCTAGTAAATTCGGGACGGGTAGTAATAGTACGTGTAAATTTTGTTTTCTAGTTGGAATTCATATTTAATTGAATTAATTTTCCTAATTTATAATGAATGCCATAAGCCTGCTTCGTTACAGAGGTTTTTTTTTTATTTGATCTGTGAGATCTGATTTATTTATCTTACAATATTTTCTTTCGGGCAAAAAATCACAAAAAAGTCAGATTTGGTGGTTTTCCAGAAAGACCCTACCAGCTTATCTGAAGGTGTTTGAAAAATTTGTAATACATCATATCCATTGGTAAGCAAAGAAATCAAAAACCAAACATTGCTTTGGAGTAAGCAACATTTATCAAAAGTTTCATTGCAGGTGTTAAGAGAACAGTCAGCAATAGACGGTATTAAAAATTAATTAAATGAAGCTAAATTATAGCGAATGGGTTCATAGAAGTCACTAGGAGCGCTGAGTACTGACCAGCCGAATCTTGTTCAGTCAACGATCTCGAGTTTGACCTCTAAATCTAAACTTGTTCAACGGGCTTATGATCATGAAATTGCAGAAAGGATTGACGAAGCAATAATGGACGTAATAATTGTGGACGTGCTGCCTTATGCTTTGGTGGAAGGCAAAGCATTGCGGCGACTCAATTTCACTGATCCCCAAGCAGTTCAAAAATATGGGATGATATCTGAAAAAATATTTTAGAACATCACTGATGCCTCAAACAAATGAGAAAATTAAGACTAAAAAATCTGGTAGCAGGGGTGAGTGCTACCACTGATATCTCGACCAACTTCTCAGCCTTACAGCTCACTTTATGGTAAATCATCAACGCCTAAAAATTATATTGGGTGCATGTGTGCTGGAACAGGATCATTCCAGTTAATATCGTACATTAAGCAAAACTTTACAGAGGTGGTGAATGAATGGAGTATAAACGGCAAGACTTTTCAGGTCCTAGGTGACAGTGTACCAAATATGGTTTGCTCCATGCGTGGTCAATATGAATCTATAGCTTGGGTGGCACACACGCTTCAGTTGGTGAAAAAACACACACTACTTTCAGACGATGAAACCAAAGACTTATTTAAAAAAATGCTGAAAAATTTTACGTAATTTCAAGCATAACGAGCATGTAGTTGGAAAATTGACAGAATGTCAAAAAGAATGCGGAGTGTCAGAACATTCTTTGGTACAAGTTGTCGACGTAAGAAGGGGCAGCACATAATTGATGTTACATAGGCTTTTAGAGCAAAAGAATGTAGTCAAATTGTACAGTGTTGAATATGGTAAGATTGATACTTTTTTCTCTAGTGAACTGGATGTTATAAAGAACCTTACAGACGTTTTGATATACTAGATTTGTAATTTGATGTCGCATGTCTTTGATATCACTATTAACCCTCAAACTGCCAATTCGATCCGAAAACGAAGATGAGATGATGACTAAAGTGAAAACCTAATGTACGAGTCTTTGAACATCAAATTTTCTTTTATAAAAAGACACCTTTCTTTGATCTCTGCGACAAAGAATTAAATCTAAATATCTCAGTTCCGATTAAGTGGATGTTTCAGCAAAAGAAATAATATCTTTTTTGACGGAATACTGTCCGGTGACAGAAAAAATTTTTGATCAGTTTCTACAGAACTGATCTTGTCACCATACAACATACAGCAAGAAAAGGAGTGTTTTTGGGATACACACTATAATACTCAATCAGATGGAGGCAACTGGATCTGAAGATCAAAAAAGAAAAAAAAAACTGTTTTAAAAGAAAGATTTCAATCTGATCTGTTAATGTCGACATATATTGTTATTTGAACAGCAGTCCATATCCTACCCTAAGAAATGTGGTCGTAAGGTATCTTTCTGCTCCGCCTACCAGTGTTCCAAGCGAGTAACTGTTTAGTGCTGCTGAACAAATATTGTACTTATATCGTAGGAGTTAGCTTGGAATATTAATAATTCCGTGTGGTGGTAATGAACTGGTGAAAGGGTTTCTTTTGGCTGCGCATTCGCCCCTGTCGAAGCTGCGTTAACCTAATCCAGCAATCCTACAGGGTACAGGTGACCTATAGACCCTATAGTTTAACTTGGAATTTGAACCATGGAAGCGTTCTGGAGTACTTCACATTACACGGTCAATCATGAAAGTATTGTTAACACAATTAAAATACTCAATTCATAATGACTCTGTAGTCTGTACTTTATATCAATGTGTTGATTTTTAACAAAGTTTATTTACAAGAGTATGTCTTTAACATGTTTATTATTTTTATTCATGTTAAATTGTTAATTGTTAATATAACATAAATAAATAATTATTTTGTATTTTTGTTACATTTTGATTATTGTAAAAATACAATTAATTTCAGTATACAATAGAATTTTAACGTGGTTGAATAAGTGTCGGTTTCGGTCGAAACTGAGACCGAGGCCGAAGAATCGGTTTCGGCTGAAAATTCTGTTTTGGTCGGACACAAGAAAGAATGTTTTGTCTATGTCTGCACGTGTCTGGGCATATATGTGGGTGTCTGCGCGGCTAGTACTGTATGAACGCGATAGCGTAACAGCACAGACAGCGTACTACGTGATCTAATTTAAAAAATAACCATGAGCAACGAAAAATTAATTGAATCATATAGAGAATATACATTTCTTTATGATTTAAGTGATAATAGATATAGAGACAGTAAACACAAAGATGACGCATGGGAAGAAATAGCAAATAAGCTCCAAGTACAAGGTAACTAAGTATTTATTTATGGAAATGATTGTTAAATTTTTTTTACATTTCTCCTGCAGATGAATTAAAATACAAAGCAAGCTAAAACTAAAATTACGTTAATTAAATTGGCATATTAATTATCAGTTGCTTATTTTTTACTGGAATCATTAGTTGGTTTGAATGAAAGAAGTTCCAAATTGGTCGCGATCTATGTGGCCTAAACAATAGTTAAAACTAATAATACGTGGCATAACGTAAGTTGTTAAGATTTATTTTTAGCGTCCTTCGTTTTTATTGGGGTCATTATTTCAGCCGCAGTAAGCCGTGTCAGCCGTTAAAACATCGATCTTCATCACAGATAATAAGAAAGAAAGTATTAAGAACCCGTGAAGATTCTGGATCAAGTTTATATCGCAATGCATGATGACATTGACATGCGATACAAGGAATGTTTTAATTTGCGTGTGATTGGAACTTTGATTTTCTGTCGGCAGTAATAGTGTAGATTGTGGTTAGGCTGAAATGCAACCTGGACCAAGTTGATAATTAAATCGTTTGTTACAGCCCAAGACACGAAAAATTATATTGAGCTTTATTTTATAACAATTACATTTAGTTAAGCAACTACAAAGAAATTAATTGCCAGAACACTCCGTTAATCCAGTCATTTATGTGTGTGATTGAAATATTGCTTTTCTGGCGTCAAGTTTAGCGTAGTATGTGGTATGGTTGCATAACATGCGATACAGGGAATGTATTTATTTATGTGTAATTGCAGCTTTGATTTTCTAGAAGAAATATTAGCGTAGTTTGTGGTTAGGCTGAAATACAACTTGGACTAAGCTGACAACTGTTTTGGTATAGCACAAGGGACGATGAATTACATTGAGCTTTACTTTATAACAATTCTATTTATTTAATAAATAAATTGCCAGAACACTACGTTCTAGCCATCATTTTTGACGGGCTTTATGGCTAGCAGTTACAATAAAGAGAACGAATGTTATCTGGAGTTATTATAACGACGTGTTTGCCGTCTATAGCACCAAGGCAGTTGGGAAATTTCCATACGTTCCAAAATTCCTCTGAGATCTTTAACCAGTTTCCCTTGGTAGGTGTTGGTAAATATTCCTCTGTCATTTCTTGTACGATAGCATAACATACTTCTGTTAGTGTATATCGCACAATGCTCACACCAAGTCGATAAACTGTACCCTGTAGTTACGTAAGTGGTCCCGGTTGCCAAATACCAGCAAAATTCAAACATATATTCATGTTACAGAAAAAGACCGCAAGAAATCGTAGAATTTATTACTAGGTGCATTCCGAAGTGCCATGAAAAAACAAAGAGAGTCAAAAAGTGGAAAAATTACCATACTTACTAGGAAATGGAAATATGAAGACGAATTGTCTTTTCTTCAGCCATATTTGAAAGACACAGTATTTGCACTCTCCGTGCTAATCATGAAGACAAAGATAGTGATGCTGAAGAAAATTATCGTCAGGGAGACAATCAAGCAATGCCGGATTCTCCTGAAGCTATCATAGAACAAAAATTTTCTTCAAAAGCGGCAAAAAGTTTGCGAAGCAACTGTGACCCTACCATCACATAATACGCCAGTGCAAAGACGAGTTTAGATTTCGCAAAGCAATTAGTCCACAATGTATTTCCGGTGGAACACTAGCAACGGAGCTAATGAAATTTATATTGGAAAATAAATTGAAGATCAATAACATTTTTGATAGTAGCGCTGCCACCGTTCAGTCATTCTCTCCTCGAGTAATAGCAAAAGCTAATATCTGAAATGGAGCTAGAAATTCTAGGCAGAGATTCCAGTAACAACTCTAACTATGGAGGTTCGCCTGCTTAGTGTGAATCCCAAAGATCAGAATTACGAAATCGTTTTAATAGAGCACCATCGTAACAAACTCCATCATCAGGAACACTTGAATTGAACAAATGCTGTAATAGTAATGAATCTGGACGGTGATTCAACGAGTAGTTCAACACTTAGACAGTTCGACAGTTAGACAATGAACATTTAAATTGTATTACGACACATGTCCCACAGTGAAACAAATTTTGTTATGTAGATAGTAGTAAGTGTACCCAATTCAAATTTTTGTGCTAAAATTAAGCAGTTGTGATGTTTCGGATCATTTTAATATTAATCAGAAAAATAAAAAGCTCTGCTCAAACAAACAACTAATTTTTTTCTTGGTGATATCTCCCTTAGTTATCACTGGTTTAATTCTAGTTACAATGTTTTCAGACTCATATTTACTTATCCTAAAGTATTTAAAGACCGTCTACAAGCTCTTTGTATAATGTGTAGAATTCGCCTTCTTTTTTTCGTTGATGGGATACACAGCAAACCTTCTTTTTCTCTGATGATCTTCTGCAAAAGCCGATTCTTCTTTTTCCAGCAAACTGAAAAATTTACAAATATTTTGAGAACTAGATACGTGCGTGCACTTACAAGTTTGTCTGACGGCGTCTGCGAGTTTACTGTCGTATAGATGTGCAAACTTATGTCTGCGCCGTGTCTGACACGCTACGTGGTGGTAAATGTGAACCAGGCTTCGCGGTTCTTCTCTACCTCGGATGACCACCATAGGAGTGCATGGCGGTGAACTGGACAAAGGTCGCATTCTTCCAATATTTGGGAGAGGCACAGCGGTGTTACTCCTGACGTCATGGTGTGGGGAGCCATCGGGTGTCACTACAGGTCACTGCTGGTAGTGATGAGGGAGCACTGAAAGCACAACGGCTCGTCGCGGACATCCTAACGTCCTGATGTGTTACCTCTCATGCGACAGAATCGTGATGCCATTTGTCAACACGATAATGCTCGTCCACGGCACGTGTCTCTATGAACTGTCTGCGTGAAGTTGAAGTACTCCCGTGGCCAGCATGATCCCCAGATCTGTCTCTGATAGAAGATGCGTGTTACCAGCTCGGACGTCAACTCCGTCCCAGCGTCAATAACCAGGATGTCAAGGACAGGTTACAACAGTTGTGGGACAGCTTGCTTCAGGAGAGGATACAACGGTTTTATGACACCCTCCCCAATCGAGTCAGTGCATGTATCTAGGCCGGTATACTGATAAGTGGGCTCGTATTGCCAAGCTCATTGTAATTTTGTTATCACTGAAATAGCATCACATACACTCTCAACCAGTGAAGTTTCACTTTGTTTCCTCCTCCCCTTTTCGGTGATTCACTTTTTTTATCAGGCAATGTATATTGTTTTGATATAATGTTAGATTTGTTTCTTGTAGTCATAAATTAGTTTTCTTTTGCTTATAGCTTTACAATTCGCTGACGTCGAGGTCATTAGAGGTGAAAAAGGTCTGGGGCAAGGAACGGGGAGAGCCTTTCTGAAAAAATAAAACCATCCTGGGAGTCACCAGGAGGTTTTTGGAAACCATTGAAAACCGAAATCTGGATGGCGACACGGGGTTTTGAGCCTGCATCCTCCCTTCCCACGCACATACGTATACACGTTACAACATGTGCAGCGCACGCTCCAGCGAATCGGGGAGTAACAGTAACGGTAATAGAGATGTGCGACACTATCGATTATTTCACATAGTGTGCGTGGGCACTTGATGTTAATACTTTCTGTGCCCACTGTTGAGAATAATAAAATAATGCTCTTCTTTCTGATATGATTGAAAGTTACAGTGCACTCTGATTTAACACCTTTCTGTCAAACTTTTTCCCTACAACTACTGAAAAGGAGATTTTTGTGAATTTTCTAAAATTTTTGATAGTTTAGGCATTTTAACAAAAACTGAAACACAGCTATTATATAAATGAGGAATTTTAACCAACAACAATCAGATAGTTCTAAAATAATTGGATTCCGCTGTATCTCAGATGCCTGCGCGGTAGCCGTAGCCATCAAGGGCGATGACTAGTGTCGTGTTTGTTTTTTATTATGAGCACCGTATAGGCCTTGAACTGATACATTTTTAGATGTAATAAGTGGAAAATGGATTCACTCATTTTTCCGTTTGCCATCCTCTCACTATTTCTGAGCCTTTTTAACTTAGGAATTTGTAATGGCGCATTATATTATTTCTTATCAACCTTGACGACGGTTTGGTGGCTCAGTGGTTAAGGCGTTTGCCTCGAGATCGAAAGGTCACCAGTTCGAATCCCTGTCTCGGCGAGATTTTCATAGACACTTAAACCGACCTTCACCTCTGCCACAGCTTGCTGTGTAATGTGAAGTACGCCAGAACGCTTCCGTGGTTCTGATTCCACGTTAAACTGTAGGTCCCCTGTACCCGGTAGGATTGCCGGGTTAGGTAAGGCGTCTTCGACAGGGTCGGAATACGCAGTCAATAGAGACCCCGTCAGCAGGTCGTTGCGACCACACGGATATATTATTATCATTATCAACCTTGACACGATTATAACATCAAATCAGAAAAAATCATGATGGTTGAAAATAATTATACGGTGTTCAGAGAAGGTGAGGGGGCAGAAGGGAAAATTTCGTGGAAGATTTGCCGAAAGACCGTAAAAAAAATACCAGACCTCCTTTCATTTCCAAAACTACTGATCCAAAAATTCTTTCGAAATTCGCAGTGATCTTTAGGGCGCTAAAGTTCACAGAAATGCTATACCGTTCTTCAGGAATTAATGGTTTTCGCAATATAATTAGAAGTGTAATTTGGGAAATTTGTTGCTTTTGTAGATAATTGTTATCGACCAACAATTATATATATAAGTTCATTACCAGGATAATAATTACGTCGTAAAAATACTTTTCCTTAACATTTTCATTTTTTTTTTCTAAGAACAATATTTTTTTTTCATCTGATTTGATTTATATATTCCATTTAAAAGACAATTTCACAAAACTTATAATGAACTCGATTTAAAAATAAATGCCTGTTAATTATTTTTTTTAAAGCCTTACAATTTTTGTACTTTTTTTAATATAGTTTGGTACACATTCTCTGTAAGGAGTTCTCAACGTGTGAGTTAATACCTAGGAAATCCCTTCGTGGAGTGCCTTTTCTTGTGATCAGAACTCTTTACCAAGTCAAACGCTTTTGGTTATAATCGCTGAACGATAGTCACCCAAAAGTTTCCACATGTTTACATTTTCCCCAAGTATTTTTAAGATGATAATACTGAAACTTAGAGGCATTTTAGATGCGTAGTTTTTTTGGGGGGGGGGGGCAGAACAGACAAGTTATACCCACGATAGTGTTCTGGGCGAATTTTGATTTATAAAACTGACAGAATAATGAATTGAATTTTTTATGACGACAGTTTCTTTGATTCCACACTGATTAAAAAGATGTTATTTTAAGCTATAATTAAGTAATATACCGTAATCTGTATCCGTGTTAGTGTGATCAACTCTCGTTGCTATACAGAAAACACTGACTATAGTCACTGGAGAAACAGCTAATTTGCACTGCTCACTAGCAACTGCAGCGGTTCTAATCTATATCTACACGTGTACACTGCAAGTCACAAATTTCTGGGAGATATAGGTTTGCATCAAAATTAATCTCTACTTCGTACATTCCAATCCCGAATAGCACGAAGAAAGAAGGAATTCATCCAAGCATCAGTGCGGTATCTTATTTCTCTAATCTTATCACTCTATGGTTTATGACCAGTCAGATTTTTTTCCTGTCATCTTTTTGAGCTGAAATGCTGAATGAAACACTGATTGAACGTTTCTAACTGTATTTAAATGTATTTTATATAGCATAAAATGTATATTCAGGCAATTTTCCAAGTTTTGGTCATATTTCGATTGTATTAATGATCATATTTTCAGGAAAAATCTGGTAATTTTTTAAAGGTACTCGGAATTCACTAGAAGTTATAGATGATAATTATTCACAGAAATGTACGTCTATTATACATTGGAGGAAAAAACAAAAGTAATTGTCGCTGAGTTTGTCAGAACTCGCCAGTAAGAATGAAAGTTATACATTATTGTCACTCTCTAAACGTCAATGTTCCGCCTGCCTTTTTTATCTCGACAAAGCAGCAGTCATTAAAAGTGAAGAAACCGAGATAGGTTAAACAGTAGGTAGAGTGCCTAGTTCGCTAAAGAACAAAGTTGATAAGGTGTTGAGTGATATTAATGGATATAAAACAATTTGTAAATACATGGTAGTGAATCTATTTTGACTGAAGACGACCCACAATTAAATTGCAATAACTTTAAGTATGCTCCCGTGACATCTTGCGATGTCGAACGAAGCTTTTCACAGTACAAGACAGTTTTAAGTGGCAACAGGGAAAAATTACTCTTCGAGAACTTGAAGATGCATGTGGTGATATACTGCAATGCTGGCATCAAACAAGAATAAACAATGGTATGTACACAAATCCACAGCAAATTTATAACAAATTTTCATTTCTAAAAGTAAAAAACTAGCAATCTATTCTTTTACAAGAACATAAAAATAATTTTCGATTTTTTTTTTTTAATTTCCCCATGGTGCAGTGAGTGCACCGGAGCAAATTATGCTGGTTGCATGAAAGCGACAACACTAGATAAAATAAGTTACATATAATTGATCATGTTTTAATGTGAAGTAAATTTAAATTTTTGGTCATATTTTGTCAGTTTTAGATCATATTTAGCGGTTTTTAATGTCATTTTTGCATTCATATTTTTATACTTTTTAGATGATAAAGATCTGAAGCCTACTTATCATTCCTGTCATTGCGGCCCCAATAGGTTGGTGGACGAAGCATTTCAACTCACTCGTAAATGAAAGTGCGTGTACGCATGTTTACAAGTTCAAACGAAACCTGTTTGTCTATCAGAGTATCCCAGCGCAATATACGAATCAGTTCTGCGGTGCTTTAATAGGGACTCTAGCAAGCAGTCACGACCGGCTCTTCTCTGTACTTTCTCTTTACTGTTAATCAGCCTCCTTCGAAACGGCGCAGCAGTAGTCTAAATATAGACGCACGACCGAATAAATGTGCGAGTCCATTTCGTCTTCTTTTGTACTGTTACGCTCAAATACTTCACGGAATCAGCCGTGTCAATAACCAAACTGTTTACTTTGTATTTCCGAACAAACGGTTTCTTTTTGTTAGTCATACGCATTGCCTTGCAATTTTTACAATTTTATGTAAGTTGCCGTTTGTCGCACCATGCCGAAATAACATCCAGATCGCGTTGAATTTCTAAGAAATCTGCCGAATGTCTTACTTCCCTTTAGATGACCGCACCATCAGCAAACAATCTCAAGCTGCTCTTCACGTTGTTTCCAAGACAGTGTATGAAAATTAAGAAAAGAAGTGGCCCTACTATACTTCCTTGAGGGTCATCCGATGTAACATCTAGTTTCGAAAAGGCTTCTGCATCAACGACGACATACTGCGATCCATAAGTTTTAAATCATTTTCCATTCAAAAAGGTAATAGAATATACTGTACGCTCTAATCTCAGCTAAAAGTTAGTTGTGAGGCACTGAGTAGAAGGCTTTCTGAAAATGCAAAAATATTGCTTCAATTTGTGAGTCAGATTCAATAACGTTCATTACGTCACGTGAAAATAGGGCGAGCTGTGTTTCACATGAATAGAACAACCGGTAGGATACTATGAAATATAGTACGAGTCTTCATTAGCATCTTCTGAATAACTTCTGTTGTCAGCATATTGATAAGAAAGTTCTTAATGATGTGTTGTTGGATGTATATAATGGTTCGAAGAAAACCGATGCTAGAAGGGATTATAATCTCTCTTGCTTTGCACTTTATGGCATTTGAAGTTCCGTGAATTAAACGCTGATATTAATTTTTGTATTAAATAAAATTTTCTGAACGCGTGCATGGCAACCGTAGGTGATGGAGCCCTAATGACTTGGAAAACAGCTTACGGGAGAGAGCTGTTTTTGGCCCCAGGTGGCCAAGGTCTGGGGCTGGATTTGGTATTTAAGGCGGTCGTCTCTGGGGATGCAGCATCAGTCTTGGAACCTCCCAGCACATCTCACCAGCCAGCATGAAGACCGCAGTGTTGGTAAGACTCAACGCCAGTCAGGCTTGCTTCTTCTCTAAGGAAAACACCACGCTTTCAAAATCGTGACAACATATATTGGTAAAACTGACTTAAAACTGCAGCACTACCTGAAGTATTTAATCACATTTACCTTTGTACTCTGGCCAAGCACTCTGAAAATACAGACCTTTGTGAGTTCTCTTAGACTATCTCAACTTTGCTTTGTTCATCCTATCTGGTGAACTGATTTGTATCACGTCCTTGCAAGGAGTAGCTACTTTCACTTTTCACGCAAATTTCACGTAATTTTTAGAGAAATTTATCGTGTGACATCCACTTCTGTATCAATATGAGACAGGAAACTTGATACGATTAACCACCATTTGGGGTTTTCTGTCCTCGTCACTGTACGTTTCATTATTTCAGTTCGGAAATTTTAATTGGTGGTAGTTTAGATCTATAGTAATTTTGTAGTACCTTGTGAACGCTAAGTTTCTTTCAAAAATAAAATCGTTTTAATCATTCTTCTTCCAAATACATTGAATTAAATACAATTTCAATTATAGTTCTGCAAGAAGGTTTTTCTCTAAGTGCACTAACGTCCTGCTGTTACGTGGTAAAAAGGGAATTAATAGGCTAAGTCTCTCAGTGTAGGTAAACAGTCAAAACAGATGTTTAATCTACACTAATATTATAATTGTGAAAGTGTGTCTTTTTGCCTGTTTGTTACGTTTTTAATACTAAATTCCTAAACCTATGTTGATTAAATTTGACTAGGAAACACTATGTACCATTAGGAAGGACATAAAATATTTATTCGGGATGAATAACATATTTTTTCATGAAATTTTGCAAACTAACTGACCGGTAACAGACAGACGGATAGTGTGTGTAAGTCTCTGTAATGTTATATCAGTGTCTCACGCTTTGTTTCTCTCGCAGCCCGTTTGTGAAAAATCTGCTGGAGGAACAGTGGTAGGTAGTTTTCCCCCCCCCCCACCCCACCCCCTTACTTTGTTGCTATTTTTAAACATATTGCAAATTGGTTCTATTCATGCGACAGGTTCAATGACACCTGTTGATGGCTTCCCCGTCATATTGCCCTTCTCCCTGCTTTCTGTAATACCTTTTAGGTGTAATGAAGGGCCCACACACAGGAGTCGTGGGGGGGGGGGGGGTGCAAAAAGGGGCTGGTAGATTTGTTTGTGGAAATTACCACAGAATGCAGTAAGCTATGATAAAAAAACATGGATTGGAAGTGACAGGAAGATATATATACGATACTAGCAATACGCCTACGAAGTTGCTGGTAGAAGCTAATGTGTTATATAAAATGATGATGGGAAAGTCTCTTATTTCCAAATATTCAGCATGAGAATAACCCAAGTTCACATCCGCCATGAAGCAGAAATACTCTGTTCCAAGATAAAAATACCACAATCTGCTCCATGTAAAAAAAATATGCCCTTGCTCCCGATCAGAACACATGTTTACTGCTGTTTTAGTCAAACATTATTTGGATGTAGCTAGCGATGGTGAGTCATTGGTTAAGTTGCGTTAATCGTGACAAAAGAATCCCTATTTCAAACCATGGTCTCTTACTGAATTTCAAAATCTCATTTATCTTCGGCATACTTTTGGATTTATTGATATGAAACATGTCTTTCGGATGACAGATAAAAGTCTTTAGCGAGAGGATTTCTTCATTAGTTTAAATGAACACGACAGAGTTGTACTGTACAGAAAATTGAAATTCTGTCAGTTTGGCAGCCAAAGAATCCCGGCCAGTGATTATAATTTAATTTATGAACCCATAGATTTACTGAAAGCTAATGTTATAGTATCCAGTCTGCTGGGTTCTAACATATTTCAATTAGATTTTTTTATGTTTCGTACTAATGAAAAAGTAACTCTTCTGTTTAGTGATTTCGAAACTATAATTTCATAACAAATACAGGGTAACAAGTATTCAATCATGTAGAACGTTTCTATGGGTATGTAGTTAACACCATTTACCAATTTTTTTTTTTATTGCTATGAAGCATATAATCCGGCGTCAATTGCACTACACATCCGCTACCCACTCTCCCATTCCATAATTCTTTTTCAATCTGAAGTTATTTTGAGTTCAATTTCACCACCCATCAATTTTTACCCTTTGAGAATTTTAATTTTAAAATATTTCAACGTTTTTGGTAAGTTCTTTGGCATTTTCGAGGTAATTTATTCCCGTCACTAAGCTGCTTACCTACACAGGAAAATCCTCTCACTCCCTTACGGCCCCAGCTTGTCGTTCTGCCCTTTGATGTACTACTCGTGATTATTCTATCAATATCTGTCTGAATCTCATGGTCAGTATACGCCTTCTCCCTTCACCCACCTTCCAGTCCATCTCCTTTATCATATCTGTTACTTACTGCGTTCTATGGTAATTTCCACAAATAAATCTAACTGCCCTTCTTTGCATCCCCTTCCACTCCTGTATGTTGGTCCCATATTACACCATTACCTCAAGCAACGCTCTCTGGTTTAAAGCTCGTAATATATCTAAGTGGTTATTGAGATAAAGTATTTTAGATGATGAATTGTGTTGCAGTTCCTCCTCGTGGTGGCAGTCGCCTTCGCCGATGAGACCGTCCGCAAGCCGATCGAACTCATCTCCAGGGAGGAGGTGCATGACGAGGCGGGGCAGTACTCCCTCACGTGAGTGCACCACTCACCCTCATCACAATCAGTTCTTATAAAATACAGCTGTATCTTGGTCAGGAATAATAACAGGACACAGTGAAGGAGCCAGGAAGAATTAAGAGGATTCGAATGGGGACATTAGACCTACATTAAAAATTTCTGAACTGTTTCGCAGTCTCTATTTATTACGTCTATTTTTTCGTCAGATCGTGCTTTTAGTTTGTAAATCATTAGATATAAAATGCGGAAATAATAAAGTTCTGTGTAAAACCTTAAAATGCAGCTGGTTCAACGTCTTTTTCAAATAAATGATCAAAACTGTTGACAGGACAGCCGTAGTGTTGTTACGCATTTACGTTAAATTAATTATTTGTTTAAAAACTTATATTTCAAGGTCAAAAAACCATGTTACATTACTTCGCAGTAGGTTGCTTGACTAAGTTTCGCTTAGCCATAATTCTGTAACTTCGAGAATCACGTTCCTATCTGTGTCGCTATTTGCTTGACGTTCGCATGTCTGTAACAAATCTTGTGGGTACACAAAAATATCCATAGATAACTAGACTAAGTGAGCGAGTCTTTTGAATTATGATGACGAAATTCTATATTCATCATTTCTTTGTACACCACGGTACAAAGTTTGTTCCGATATTACAAGTTTAGGCATAATTAACTATTTAACACATCCATTAGCCAGAAGAACTGAGTTGACACTTTTAAAATCACATAAAAACGAGTGGAAGATTATCACAGCACGTTAACAAAAACGAGGCTCACAGACTGAGACGTTACTTACCACATTGTTGGTCATAGTCATACATAACCGAATTTTTTGGAGACATAATCCGTCACGTTGCAGCATTTCATCGAACCATCGAGAATATTAACAATCAATTAAAATGCATGATTAAATACTCCACTTTGTCGAAAAGCCTTGAAACAATCTAATATTCACTAAAAGTGTACACAGGTTAACCAAAATATTAATGGAAATTATTAAAAGTCTGTAGCTACAATTAGTAGCAAGCAGACTGCCTGTTATAGTAATAAATAATTAATATTTCTTCTCTTATGACGGAAGATTACTGCATAATTTATCTAGAATTATAAAATTATCTGGAAGGACACTGTAGTATTACAATTATTAGCACATATAGAAATCATTCATTTGCTAGAGTCACCAGTTTAGTAAATCAACAATAACGTCAATGCCTAACAGAAAAAATAACAATCGAAAAGTTGATTAAAGAAGGGGAAATGAACAATGTTAGATTACAATATTCTGTTGGCAATGGTAGCCTTCGCCTAAGACTGGCACATTAATTTTAGCGTCTTTTCAGTCTGTTATCTGCTTTTCCTCTTGCAACCGCCACTGTTTAATAACGCCAGACATTTTTCAGGATACACATTGAAAGCACCATGTTTTCCCGCATTTTCTCGCCAAAATGGCGGTCGTCACAGAAACTCTTAAAAGGATGCACACAAAAGCGTCTTTAACCACTATCACCACTACCGTAATTAAAAACTTTCACTAAGTTAATCAAGTCCAATGCATTTTCATCGCCGGAGGCAGCAATAATTAAAAAATGTGTTGTTGCTACATCATTCGAGTTTGCTTTGTGTCATACATGAGTCGTGTTACTCGCATGTCTCTCCAATTTGCTGCACGTTACTGCCAGATCACTTGACACGTTACTTCGGTATGTGTTCTGTCCCAGAGAAAGATAAATAATTTGGTGTATTTTTTTAGTGGTTCAAGAATATGCCACTTCCAATTCAGAAATAATTCCCGTTGGCCCGCGGTAGATTCGCGAATTTCTCCTTAAAGCTATTTTTTAGATTTTTTATAATCCCGATCAAATGATACCGATGTTAGTGAAGGGCATATGAACCTGTATAGTTATCGTTTACCTTGGTGCTGCAGGTACCAGACTGCCAACGGCATCACTGTGGTGGAGCACGGAGAGCTGCACCCGACCCCTGACGGCAAGGACCACGTGCTGGTGAAGAGCGGCTCCTACCAGTACACCAGCCCCGAGGGCGTGCCTGTCGACATCACCTACACCGCCGACGAGCAGGGCTACAACGCCAAGGGCAGCGCCATCCCCGTCGCGCCCGTCGCCTAACCACGCCATAACACCCTCTCTGTACCTCCAGCCTTTCTTCCTCAATAAAGCAATGAGCCATTAATAGGCCAAAATTTGTTTGTCTTATTCTCACTATTAAACACCTGTCAACTATCCTCGGTAATACTGACGCTATAAAATTACCTCTTGATCGCCATGTTCTCGACACTAAATGAACGGCCGGTAGCGTTGCCAAAACTGCCTGCAAGGCAACAATTATTATTCAGTGTAATATTTATTTCATCTAGTATTTTTAATTTAATTTAACTTAATTACAATGGAGCACAAGCTCCGGTGGCAATTTCCCTACACCCCCATCTTCCCCCTTTCCTGCACCCACCTACATTTGCCCTCTACAAATTTTATCTTTAAATTCTTTCAACGTTTTCGGTAAATTATTCATCATTTCTCTTGGTAACTCATTAAAATCCCAGACACCCTTACCTAAAAAAGAGAATCTTCCCACACCCTTGTGCCTGAAATCGAGTGCCAGCTTGTGGTCAAGGTCATCTTTTCTCTTCCATGCACGACTTTTCATACCTACTCCAATATCTTTCCATTTTAGTACATGGTTGATACAGTGTCTTTCTTACCGCCTGCCCTGTCGTGCAATATAAAGTGGTAGCCAAACTACGGAAATTTTCTAGCGTTCATGCATTGATAGAGGTGAAGGTTGAGTTAATGGCCGTTGAAAATCCCAACCAACACCGGAATTCGAACCGCGAACCTCTCAATTGCCAGTCATATACCTTGACCACTGAGACACCAGTAATATCAGTGTAAATTACGTAATATTCTACCTTCTCCCTTTTAAATCAACACATATTATAATAATTAATCACCTTTTACATTACTTAGTATCTGGTAGCATCACAAAAATATAACTGGACTGTTATACGCCATGACACGATATGTCTTCCAAAGTTGATAACCATAAAGTTACTTTCTCCATGACACTTCAAGTTTCTATCATATATTTTTTCCTTTACTCTCTGGGGTGATTCTCAATCACTGTCTTTTGTATGCCCCTTGTGGATACAAGGGATACGTGTATTTGAATAAGAAACTAAAATCCTATACAGGAGGGCTAAGTGAGATTTTTATTTTATCACAAAAGACTATAAGCATTGTAATGACAAACGAAAATTGATAGTCATGTTCAGATTATTCTAATAGCTTTCTGGTTAGAACCAAGTGCATGGAATTAATACGATGAAGCATCATAAACAATCAGTAATCACCACCAATGGAATGCGACGAAAACGTTGAATGAGTTACGATGAACCCAGTTCTTCCTTCTACGAAACCATACATTTATGATGTCGTTTCCTCATTTTCAGCAATCAATGATTATATAAAGTCCTGTGATCATCTCTGTCACCACTTGTTTGTTGCTAGGATGACGGAATAAGCAAGGTCAAATTCCTGATACAACTGTAGAGAGAAAAATCTGGCCAAGGACGAAATCACATCAGTAGGAGGAGGTAGAGAGGGTGAGAGTGGAGGGGAATCCTATCTCACCTACGAGACTGATGAATTTTCTAATCATAACACGCTGTTTTCTGTCATAGCATAACACTATTACTGCAAGATCATGCATAGTGGAGATGATAGTCGAATGAAGCTTCAGAAGATCGAACGTTACGATTAAATCTTAAGTTTCCAAAAATACACGTACAGTACCTCTCTTGTAGATTATCCAACTTACCCTTAAGGAATTGAAAGCTGTGTTTTCACTCCTTGTTTATTTTTGAATAGACATATCTTCTCCGATTCATCCACAGCTACGAGACCAGTCAAAATGTTCCGTAAAATCCGCATCAATATAATCAACTCGCGTTACGAAAGTTCTTGGTGAGAATGCTTCTGAAATCGGGTCAATAACCACATTAACACATACTGATGACTATTTATGCTAGCCGTAGAAGCCTTCGAGTGAATTCTGATGACACTTTGCCCTTAACCATATTTCTCATAGTCCAAGAAACGATCAATTTCTTCATTTCTTTGGGGACTTCAGTGACAGAATCATCACTTCCGATTAGAGAACCGTATGTGAGGAATGTTCGTCCATTTAGAAATTTCCTTTTAACGTCAGTGTCATGTGCAATCACCAAAATCAGCCTTGATTTCATGCGGAGGACATTGTTTCCACTTAGCTATAGGGATCCGATAATATTGTGGAGTTCAGTTTAATCCACCGCGCATATATTACCTGCTGAAGGGCAATAATTTGTCGTACGTAGATGTAATTCATCACATCACGAACAAAAAGGATTATTAATTATGTTGATCGAATTAAATCTTAATGGCTCAACAGCATTATAACTTAAACTTAAACCTTTCTTGAAAATTCACCTACGAATATAATCCATTCCAGGTTCGTAAAAGAAACCTAAGTACGACGTTTCATTCATTAGTTATAGCCGACATTATTGCTCCATAACTTAAAGACTTTATTTGAATGCATTCATATTAGAATTATTGTCGACACGTTAAGGACAATTTTTTCAATTTTCGTAACCTCTGACCGTACTGTTTAATTACTATATATTCTAAAGTCATTTTCTACATCGTGAAGATTTCCAAACCATTATGTATAATAGTTGCTGGTAAATTGTTAGTGGAAAAATGTACAATTAAAAAAAAAATGCTTCTGCTTTGGTTTCAACAGTCGACACTTGATTTAGACAGCTCGAAACAACTTGCACCTGCAGTCGACCAAAATACCATCAGGGTCAGAAAAGGAACAAGATTTTAGTAAAGGATATCCAGAGGAAAGTTGAAAGCAGAAGCCTGGCTCAAATGGAAATAACTCCAAACCCAAATAGGGTCCTATGGATGCCAACCTAGAATTCAGATCCCACAAGCTGTGAGTCCCTGAAATATACTGTGTAGTCATAAAAGCAATCCTACAGCAATTCGATTAATTAAAAAGTGAAAATAATTAAAAAATAAAATAATTAAAATCGAAAAAAGTTCCTCAGATTTGCCTTTGCAATTTCTTTCAATTTTACTTAGCAAGCAAAGAATTTCATTATCTGCTTGCAGGATCCTAAATGTGACCTCTATATAGACCGTCAATTCAAAGTTGGTTGTAAACGTTACGGAAGTCCACCGAGCGGGGCGGTGTAACGGTTAGCGTTCTCGCCTCGCATTCGGGAGGACGGCGGTTCGAATCCCCGTCCGGGCATCCAGATTTGGGTTTTCCATGGTTTCCCCAAATCACTCCAGGCAAATGCCGGGATGCTTCCTTCAAAAGGCCATGGCCGAATTCCTTCCCATTCCTTGCCCCCATCCTTTCCCGTCTCTAAAGACCTCGATGTTAAAAAGAGACGTAAAGCAGTTACAAAAAAAAAGTTACGGAAGTCCATTCGGTTAAAGCTCAATTTTAGTGAGAAACCTCCCTCCTCCCCCAAAAAATATACCTGAATTATTATTTTGTAGCAGTAAACCTTCAGCTTTGTCAGCTATAAATCTTATAGCCTAGACTCTAGCAATTCAGAGTAATGCCATCTTCTAGCCCTGGAGCGATAGCACAGTATGTTTGAATACTAAAGAGGTATGCGATACCAGAATTATCGGCAACCGAATCATAACCAGGAAGAGGTCGGTTACTAGGTGCAAGTTGTCAAACACGCAGCTGCATAAAACATTTTCGTATCATTAACCAATTAATCATATTAGATTTATGGGTCCAGAAATAACTTGGACTGTCTTCTCCTGATAGAACGTTTATGAAAATTTCTTCGCCAGCTAACTCTAGCGACTCTGCGTTTGTGTTTGGTGGTGTTCCTCTTGATCTCTGATTATCTCTTGTACTCCAATACAGCACCACTACTGCCCATCTTTCATTTTCACACCGAGCAACGTGTACGGCCTACTGCCACTTCAACGAGGCTGTCTTCTCCAAGATGTCTTTGACCTATATAACTGATCTGATGTCGATTGCTCTCTTTTTGTCTTTTCTAGTGATAACCAGTATCTACCATTCTATAGCACTTGGGCTGTTCTGACTTTTAGCCTTTGTAAATTCATTGAGTGTCCAAGCCTCACCACACGGAAAGAAAATATTTGTTGTAAACCATTCTATTTAGATTTATGGAATATTTGAACTGAAGACAACAGAATGCTTCTCTAAAGCGTGCCGTCCCATCGTGATGGGACTTTAAACTTCTAGCCTTACATCTCTTCTCCTATTTACAAGCTGTGAAAGATAAATCAAGTCACCTAGGTTTTCTAAATTTATATTACTTATTTGTACATTTTCTGATGGTACCCATTCTTAAACATAACTTTTGTTTTTGAAAGATTCTTGCTCAGGCAAACTGCTTAACACTCGGAGAAAAGATAGGTAACTAGGTTTTGGAGTTCATCAATTCATAGGCCAGCAGCGCAATGTCATCAGCAAATCTCATGTTATTAAGTGTTCTGCCAATGACTATAATTCCTTATCGTACCATTTTGAGATTGACATTACCATCACAAAGACAGGTGAAAATAACTTCTATGCAGAAATGTGTAGTATGTTTCCTGATGGTTGAGGATGCTACGGTAATGATTAATATAATTACATTTAATTGTATTATAACTTCCTCATGTCAAATCAGTTGAATTCGTTAGGGAAACTAGGAAGAGAAGCAAGATGCTGAGTTTCTTAAACGTTCTGAGACTGTTCCAGTTCCTCGTACTAATTCATGAATTTTTATTGGCAGTAGCTATTTTTCTTAAACCAACGAGAATTACGCGGAAGTTACAGAACATACAAATGAAGGGTATGATCGGATGCCATTTATGTCACGGCATACTCTCAACTTAAACATTTTGCCACCAAGCTGGCCGTACCCTGAAGCCAAAAAAATTTGTATACTGGTTTCTAGGGCACTCCCTGTATTTCGTTTTTAAAATATGTGAAGGTGGATTCTTCTTTCCTGTCATCAGTTTCCCGACTGGTTTGATGCAATCCTCCGTCTCTTCCATTCTCAGCAAATTTCTTCATCCTAACATACGTGCTCAACAATCGGATTAATATTTATAATCTATGAGCATCACTACAGTTCTTTCCTTCGACTGTTCTTTCTAGTAACAAATTAATAAAACCCGCATGTCTTAAAATGTGATCCACCATCCTAACTAATCTTCCCGTCAGAATTTTACGACTTTCGTTTTCGCAGCTGTAAATTTAAATTGATTCGTAAGTGAATACAAGATATCTCGAGATGTTGGGTAAAACGATGGCGCACTTAAGCGTCAGCAAAACGAAGTTTAACAGCAGAATTAAGGAATAATATATTCCACTAACTGGTTTCATTGCCCTTCACTTCCAGAGCACGAGTATTTCGCACTCTATCTATTCACTTAACTTTCGATATCTTTCTGCAACATTTCATTTAAAAAGTTCCTTTTCCTTCTTTTCTGGTAACTTCTATTGCTTTAATTTACATTTACTCTAAGCTTCACATCGATAAAGTAACTGGATGATTTCTGTTCCTGAAGAAGGTTCTTTCTTTCAGTGTTTTCGTGCCTTTCATATCGTTCTTTAGTCGGCCTCCAATTGTAATTTTAATTCGTAACTAACGGAATTCACTTATTGATCTTCCTTTAATATTTAGCCTATCATTAATGTTGTTACTCAGGCTCTTTTCACACTATACGGTTTTGACCGTACGGCAGAAAATCGAACGGCCAAAATCCAAACGGGCATCCTCGTTTACATTGTATGGTTTATGTACGGCTTCTTCCATCACAGTTTTGTGTGGTTGAGTGGCGTACTGTTGTTTCATTATAAATCGTAAGCAAATTATTGCATTATTGTTAAACAACCGTCGACGAAACAGACGACATCGCAATCGCAAAGTTTGGGTGCATCATATCAATGAAAGGAGAGAGAAAGTGGGCCTCTTTTATACCTTATTTGAGGATCTATGGAAAGATGAAAATAAGTTTTTCAATTACTTTCGAATGTCCATTTCCTCCTGTGAAGAATTACACAAAAAAACTCAAGGATGTCCTTCAGTGACAAAACTACACAATTTAGGAACTGTATATAACCAATCAAGTTGCTGGCCATTACATTAAGGTAAAAAAAAAGTTTTTTTTTTACTACTACTAATTTTTTAATTACGATGGAGCAAAAGCTCTAGTAACAATTCCCTTAGTCATCTAATTACCTCTTTCTTATTATGTTTTGTTTTAAAATTATTGTGTATACTTATACTATATTCGTGAAATGGGTTTCTAAGATGTTGGAAACTGAATGAAAATCTGAACACATTAACAAAATGTGCCTTTATTGAAGAATATAAAATTACAGAATGAAATTTACAAACAAAAAATGAACTAATACATAGTTAGTTACTTGTACCAAAATCAATACTTTCTGCAACCGAAGATGCTGTCGAAGTTAAGAAATGTTATTCTCCTTTCTGGAGAGGTAAACTCGTTAAAATAACGCGATACTGGAGATAGTCGTATACTTCCTCTGCCACTGCGGGATTACATTTCTTGTAAGGAGGGTGCTTGCTTATGTACTACTGTAGGTGGCTGAGATTGATTAGATGCAGGAATTTTGGCGTATGTCGAAGAAGCTTGGCCACCCATGTTTAATTGTTCACGGTAAAAAGGAGGCTGTCTAGGGGTGTTCAAAACTGTTTAGACTGAGTTGGATTTGAAGGATGGACAAAATGCGTGTGAGGATAATTTAGGAATTTGAGAAAAATAAGATGGATTAGGGTACATCGCCTTCTTATTTTCATTGATATGTCCTATAACTTTTAAAACTTCCATTTGAAATTGTAGGAATTCTTCATCATCAATTTTTTGCAGATGAGGCATGAGACTTTGTAGGAAAGCCTTTTTACTGCAAGGTTTCTCTTCTTCTATTGCTTTTAAAATTCTCAATTCAACCTCGTTTGGTTTCTTACGTATCCTAACGTTAGGCGAACTTGCTGATTTTGAAATGAGGGGAGTAGAAACGGAAAGTTGAACTTTCATCTGGATGCTTTCTTCCCCTTCATTTTCTTCTGCTCCATACTATCCACAGTCTCTCATTCATCATACAGCTTACTTAGGAACTGCACTTGATCAAAATATTCATATTTCTTTGTATTAATTACTTTTGAACCACATCTCTTGTTGGCTCTGATCTTGTTCTTGTACTTTGAAAACGAATCTTGAAGATTCGTCCATCTCCTTATTACTTCTTTGCCTGATTAAAAAAAGAAAATCAACTAGTCTTTATAAGTGAAATTAAAAAATGTTTGTATATGATTTTTTTTTAGGTATCTTGTAAGTGTTTGCACGTTTACTGATCTACACTGCAATTTTAGAATCGGAGTTTCAACAGCAAGTAAAATAGCACAAGATGTATATAGAGCAATCTGGTCCGTAATGAGAGAAGACTGTATTTCAACGCTAACACCAGAGATGTGGAACTCGATAGCTTCTAGATTTGAAATTACAGTTTATTACCCACACTGCATCAGAGCAGTCGATGGGAAACATATCCGTCTTACCAGCCCCTTTAATTCAGGATCAATGTATTTTAACTATATAGAATATAATTCTGTAGTTCTAATGGTAGTAGCAAATATAGATTTGTGTATGTTGATGTAGGAAGTTATGGTAAGGATTATGACTCATCAATTTTTAAGCGCTCGAATTTGTGGCAGTCAATAGAAAATGACGAGCAAGAACTACCAGTAGAAAAACCTCTGCCAGGAACAGAAAGTCCAAACATACCTTACTTCTTCGTTGGGGATGAAGCTTTGGGACTACATAAGTATTTAGTGACACCCTTTGGAGAAACACATCTGACAGTGGATAAAAAAATATTTAACTATCGATTGTGCGGGGCAAGAAGATATGTCGAGTGCGCCTTTGGCATTCTCACCAATAAGTGGCTCATATTTCACCGGCCAATGAACGTACAACCAGACTTAGCTGTATTATTGTAAATGCTTGCATTGTATTACATAATTTTGTACTGGAGAGAGACGGATAAAGCGATGTAGATACAATGTCAATCACAGGTTTGGAAGAGTTACCACAAGACCGAACCATAAGAGGAGGAATGACTGAAACAACGTGAGAAATGTATTTTGTAAATATTTTGTTTCTGACATCGAAAGTGTACTGTGGCAAATGGCGAAAATATAAATTTCATAAAATTTAGCTAAACTAAATTCAGTTCTAAGAAAGTACAGTGATTCCAGTTTTTAAGAAAATAAATGCTTTAATATGTATAATTAAAGGTATTAGTCAAAATTTACTTACAAAACATATTTTGATCCTTGACATCAAGAGCATCAAAATCTGGACGTAGTTCTACGCAGACTTCATGCCAGGCATCTTTCGTAGAATTTCTATCTTTGTAGCTGTCAAGAAATTAGTCCCACAGCACAGATCTTGCTTCCACAAGTAAAATCAAAACTTCTGCATCAATATCTTCCATTATTTAAGCAACTAATAAATAGTATATAAACAAACGCGAACTGCAGTGGCTCAAGGGCAACTGGGACTGTACGATTTAAAACCATCTAATGTGAAAGCGTGCATTTGGCCGCGTGCGGCTGCCGTGTGTCGCAGTGGCAGTGGACGGCTGCAACGGCGACCGGATGGCGTGATGTGAAAGCGGCCAGGCTCTTCTTCACGCCACTCAAAACATGTCACCATTCGATTTTTTGCCGTTCGGTCAAAAATGTATAGTGTGAAAAGAGCCTGCAATGCCGTTAGCAAATCGCAGCGTACATTCAATTTTTTTTTTCATTTCTTTCATTGTTTCCTATCCTCGTACAAGCTTAATATTGGTGAGAATAGACTGCAACACGGACACACATAATTTTTTACTCTCCTATGATAACAACCAACTCATTCTACATAGATTATGAATTATTCTTTTATGTCAATGTTTTATACCTAAATATTAAACAAATAAGCGAATTAAAAGTGAGCGAAATGTTCTTATTTTTCTTGATCCATTCTTCAAATATTAATCCAAAGATGTCTCTCGTACCCCAGTTTGTCCTAAAACGAATATTTCTTCCATGTTTTTTTTATCTATCTGTATATTAGCCTACTCTAGACAGTAATTTCGAATGAAGTGAAGTCAGCCTTACTGCGTAGTAATTTTCACGCTGAATTACTAGTATTCCAAGTGTGTCGGCTGTATTGTACACGTGTACACTGTACACGGGTGTCAACTCTTTTCCATGCGATTCGCAGTGAGGCAGCAGAGAAGGATGTGTGGCTACAAGTTATTGTTATCGCCACAGACACAGGTGAGGAGTAATCAGTTTACCGCTTGTTCTTTCTTTTATTTTCCTGTAACAATTATTATCTTGGAGAAGGAAACACTAACACCAAGTTTAGTTTTTTTAGATACTTTCTTATTTCCGACGTGTCCCAACATATCAGGAAGTTCTGACTTCGTTTTCTGTAGATTTTAACTTAATGTAAATTAGAAAATTATCTAATCAATTGTCTACATGAACATCAGGCATTTTAATACGATTAGGAAATATTCTAAGTAACCGTGAACAAGTTTTAGTATCGATATTAAGCTGAAACGTTGGTTAGAATTATATCTGAGGTTTGTAATGGAATATCGTTGTAACCTTACCGCCGGATTGTGTACAATAGCTGTCGGTCAGTAGATCATTACCGATGTTTTCGAACCCGAGGGAGATGGCGGAGCTAGCAGCAGAAATGTCAAGTTATCACATCACAATCCGGCTGTACGGCGGCGAAGACTTATCGCATTGTCTTATGACGCTTAGACAACGTCATTCTAGCCATCTTTGAAAAAAATGAAAGATGAGTCTGTTTGAATCTGCTTCAAGTTACGCCAAGTGGTAAAAAGTCAAAAGAAAATACTCGAGAAGAGAAAAGAAGAAATCTTGTTAGGCTTACAACACACTGACCGTGAAACTGAAGAGAGGTCACGCTGACGCCGCAAACATACTGTATCTCTGTTAACACGTTCTGTACGCTTCTGTGAGTGTGCTCTGTTTATTCAGTAGAAAAAATATCCTCGTCACATATGCAGCTGTACATTTTTGTTTTGTCACTGAGTATACTTAGTGAACCACTAGAGCTAGTCAATCACACACCGTAAATAGTCAACCCAATGATTTTTATGCAATGATTTAGTCAAATAAAGTGAACGGTCAGTTGGCTTAGAGGTTAAAAGGTTCCCGGTTCGCAACCCGGTCACGGTTGGGAGTTTGAAAGGTCCTTGACCCTACCTTCATCTTTGGCACAGCTTGCTGTTTAAGGTGAAGTACGCGGTTCGAATTCAACTTTAAGTTTTAGGTGTACTAGATATAGCTACGACAAGAGGAAAAATGAGCAGCGAATCGAAAACCCTGGCACCACCGGTTGGCTGATCAATCCTTCGGAATCTCTCGGTCAGCAATATCAAACTGTAATTTGATTTTGAGTCAAATTAAATAATTTTCTTGCACTCGGCGCTTGAAAAACTCTCTTCGCACACTGCATCTCAAATATTATTTTCTCGAGAGATGATTGTAACATAACTCTCCTGTTGGACTCTTTGAGCTTATTGTTTGACTGCCAGATTTTTGGGAAGCGCTCGAAAACAAAACATCCAAAATCTCCCAGGGAAATGTAAAGATGGTGACTTCAAACCACAAAAAAAAAAAAAAAAAAAAAAAAGGAAATATGAAGTTAATATCCATCATACAACAGAACTGATTGGAATGGGGAACGATTAATAAATTACAGCAAGCAATTCAATCTAAACCTCATTTCTAGATATTTCAGAGTCCTCCTGTTGTTAGGAGGATTTCAGCTAGGTTATGTTGCAATAACAACCAAGAATAGAAAATAGTTAGGAAGTTAAGAAGTGGTTAAACATCGAATCAGATTATTATTTCACTGAAATCAGAGTTAAATTTCATCCTCATAGAGTCCGATGTAGAGTTAAGAAGAAATCGAAGGCTAAGACGTAAATTTTAAGGAAAATTTACCAGGAAATATTACCAAATTTGAAATGAACACTTTGGAAAAAAATTCAGAAAAAAAATCGTCAGTGGAGGAAAGATAAACACGAGATGAAATGGTTGGAAGATATAGAAAAGACTTCCGGAAGAAATAATGTTAGGGAATTCTATAGAACATTTAAGGAAGAATTACGTCAATACCAGCCTCCAAGTCTTTGTTTTAAAAGAAATGATGGAACTGTAGCCTTGAGTATTACATAAAATTTCCAGCTGTTGATCAGTTATTTTGATTGTTGTTATTGTTGTTATTAGGTTTTTTAGGGCGCGTCGACGACGGGGTCATTAGCGCCCTAGCAACAAGTTATTTTGAAACGCTCTGAACAGCGAGGAACCACTAGAGAAAATTACATTCGAAGAACCACCGAAAGCAGATTCAAAACCTCCAAGCCTTGAAGAAATAACACAAATCATTAATGATCTCAAGAACAACAAAGGAGCAGAAGGAGATGGAGTAGTAGCAGAACTACGGAAAATTCGAGGGGATAAAGACAGAAAAGTTACATCGACAGATATGTGAGACCTAGGAAGAACAAGATATCCCTACGTACTGGAAAAGTGCGCTCATACATGCGCTTCATGTGAAAGGATACCGAACTGATACAAACAATGATAGACGGATATCTTTATTACCTATTTTCTATAGAATACTTTCCAAGACCCTACCAAAAATAGTGGAAAATCAGGAAAACCATCAAACAGGAGAATATCGAGGAGATTTCGAATATAAGTTTTTGTGTGAGACAAATCTTTAAGTATTCTGAAAATAGGTGCTATAAGAGGTAGAAATACAGCAGTCGTTTTTGCTGATTTTTTTTAAAGCAATTGACAGGAATAAGCTTTCTAAAGTATTGGAAGAATCCTGAATAGATATGAAGACTAGAGTATATATTCGTCAAAAATTGTTAGGATCTTTTTCTACAGTTAAGATACGAACAGGCGTCAGGCAAGGAGTTATACTGTCTCCTATTTTGTTTAACATCGCGTTGGAAAAATTGATGAGAACATGAAAAATACAATAAAAGAAGAAGGAATAGACGCTTTTTCTACTGCTAGAATGTTTCACTTTTACAGATGATCTGGCATTAGTACCAGAAAATGAATAAGAAGCTCTAAAAATGGTTGAAAAATTGCGAGGGATTGCGTAAAAAGCAGGAATCTCGTATGGAAAACGCTTTACATAGGAAACAAGATAATAATGAAAAACATCTGAAAACTAAATTTGGATAAGATAAGAGCGTCAACAAGTTTAAAATATCCGGCCGAATGGATCCCACACAATGGGCTTGGTAAGGAAGCGAATAATCCAAGAACTAGAAAGATATAACTAGCATATAGGCTAACACAAAACAGATACAACAAGAAAGCAATCTTCTACAAAGCAAAGATTAGACATTATACAGTAGTTTTCAAGACAGAGTTCAGCTCAGAATGTCCGGTATTGAATAAGAAAATGGAGAGTTGAGATGTTAGATAAAAAGAGAGGGAAATCACACAGAAAATCATAGGATCAATAAAGGGAAATGGCACATGGTGAAGAGAAAAAATTAAGATCTATAAAGGCAAGCAGAGAAAATTACACCCACAATGCAAAATAGAAGGCTGAAATTTTATGGACATCTCATGAGAAGAGAAATAGTAGGTTGACAAAAACTACGTCATTAAATTAAAACGAAAAAAAAAAAATGAAGGGTTAAGGAGACGAGAATAGATATAGAAAAGCTGTGATCCATTCAGATGAAATATAAAATCGAAGAGTATTTCAAATTAAAATTGATAAATTCTAGAGGTTCCAAGAACAACGTACAAAGGCCAAGACCACCTCGCCTGAAGAACAACGTACAAAGGCCAACATCACCTGGTCTGAAGAAAGGAGGAATAGCCCCAGTGAAACAGTTAAACATTCTGGGAGTAGAGGAAATGGTGAACCAGTAAACCAGTTGTTTCCCGTGGTAAAAAGTAGGCCAAAATCGAAAGAAAAAGAAGAAGATACCACACGGAACCAGGTGGAGATACCCTAATTTTTTTGTTGTTATTGTTGTGTACAGGTCGTTTTCTGCTGCTATTAAAACACATTTCCCGTTATATCTCACCGAAATCGATGCAAAGGTGACGAAGTACGATTCAGACGGATACGAGGAAATTAAAAGGACTCGGTTCTTAGCATTTTGGCCACGGAACTATAAAAACCATTAGATTTTCATAAGAACACTTACATTAACTCCTGGTTATTCGACATATACCATGTATTAACAAAAAAATTCGAGAAAATGATATGAGTCGGCAGCAACTCTGTAAGAAGCCGCACAGACAGAATTCCAAGGTCCCCGGCCACCAGGTAAACGAGGGTTGTTTTCTCCGTTGCGTGCTATATAAGTCGCCGGCAAACATGCACTGAGCACAGTCTGCCACCGGTCAGCAACCAACCACAACCACCATGAAGTTCGTCCTGGTGAGTACGCAATACCATGTGTCAAAACAGTAGCAACAAGTGTTTCCCGTGTCCATTCGAATAGCTTCCAGGAACTATCGAATCAAATGCTTATGTGAGTTGTGGTGTTTTTCCAGTGTCTGATGTTGGTAGCAGTGGCTGTGGCCTTCCCGGATGCGCCCATCGAGGTGCTCAGCAGGGAAGAGGTCCATGACGAGGCTGGCCAGTACTCCCTTACGTAAGTACACCCTCCACGCGCTCCCGCAAGTGCTGATGGGAACTGCTTAGCGCTTATCGAGATACTACAACATAACAGTTGGTTAAGACACATATAGAATAATGTTACACCATTTCTAAATCTCACGTTTTTTAAAAAAATATAATATAATAAATGCGCCCCTCAGTATGCTCTTTCAAAATAAAGCTTGTGTAGAACGTTATTACGGGTACTTACTGGTCTTTTAAATTCTTATAGTGATCTGCTACACCATACCTTGTTTGTCCAGAGTAGATGTTTAGAATCCCAACAAAATATATTCTCACTAATAAGGGTTAGGGAAGCGAGGTCCTTAATCCTAAAAAAAGAAGTATTTTTCAAATATAAAACTGAATGTTGACATACGAAATACTTTGCGGTTAAGTCCGCGCGAATTTTAGTAACAATTGCTTCTTTTTTTTATGCAGCAATAGATGTGTTTTATAAATTACTTTTCGTAACATCGAACCACTATTCTCTATTTAAGTTTTATGAACTGTTTTCAGACACGAAATTTGCTAAATAATCATAGATCAGCTGAAAACTCTGTTATCTCAGCGGAGAGACTTATGCCATTAAATATTTTCTTTAATTTCAAACATAAAGCAGTTTAATAATTCTTGATTTTCTACAGTGAAACGTATTTGCTGTGTGAGTGTTCTTTTTTTTCCTGTTTTTTCCTTTGTCGGCATCGAGGCGATTAGTGCCAGGAAAGGATGTGAGGGATAAGATGCAATAAGGAATCTGACCATGCGCAATTTATCGAAAACATCCGGGTATTCGCTTGGAGTGATTTCGGGAAAAAATGGAAAACCGAAATCAGGACAGAGATTCGGACATGCGTCCTCCCGAATGGCAGACCTGGACGTAGCCGCTAACTCACCAGGCTCCATTGTTTATTCATTAAATTCTTTACTATTCATTTCAAAATCATCGGCAACTATCCCAATAAGTGTCGATAGTGGAGAATGCAATTCATCGTCATAATTCACCTGGCCGTCCAGCTGTGGTGTGACTTCCTTGGTATGAAGTTAATGTGTCAGTAGAAAGACGGCCACTTCATTTCCAGCACGGCCTACAGCATACGTCACGCACTCACAGGGAGCTTTTTTTTTTTATTTTAGCCAGGCAGCATGTAATAAGTGTGGCTTAAACGAAAAATCGAACCGGCTACCTTCAGTCTTCTGGACTGGCGGGCCGCTCTACAAATGCATTCCGTATACGTAGATTGTAATAGGTACATCACATGCTGATGAAATTTTTTTTCCATTATATGCGCTCACTCGTATCGATAAATTTTACTCAACATCTGACGAGTTCTCCCTGTACTACTTTCATTTGTTGTAGAATTTGGTATACCAACATTATTTCATGCTCCCAGTGACCCATATAAAGCTAATAAAACTAAGGCATAACACATACCAAAATGTGGCAAGTGATCTGGCGCGTGATCTGGCATCTGACATGTTACTTCAAATGGAAACAGTAAAATCTTATGAGTCAACGCTCACTGCGACGACACGAGATTGAAGTGATGTGACCCTTGCCACGTCGCTGTCAGACGATTCCAGTATACCCCACTTTGTGTCACGAGTTACCAACAAGTGTTTATTAATTAATTAATTTAATTGCGATGGAGCACACGCTCCTATAGTAACTCCCTGTAATATAATCATCCCTTTTTACTTTTCTATATTATTTTTAATTATCTTGCACAATTTGAGTATTAAATTCCTCCCCCCTCTACTTTTGCTATTTGAAAATTTTAATTCCTTCAGCGTTTTTGGTAAATTATTCATCATTTCACTTGGTAATTTGTTCCAATCCCTCACATCCTTACCCACAAACGAAAATCTTCCCAATCCCTTATGCATTAAATCGAAGTGTGTGGTCATGGTCATCATTCCCCCTCCACGCACTATTCCTTATTAGTCATGAAAAACGATCCGGATTTCAATGTACTGTTTGATGGTTTAATTGAAAGACATCCTTGTATTTATGATTATTGTGTAAAAAAGTTATTAAAATAAGTTCTTCAGCTTTAAAAACATACGTCATAAGGTTTATGTCCTGTTAGGTTCAAGTTTTCTTATAATAATAAAAGAAATGTGTCGGCAAGGAAACTCCAAAAGGATGAACACAAAAGCTTCTTTAACCACTACCATAATTATTAATGTTCACTAAGTTCATTCCTTCCAACGAATCTTCATCTCCGGAAGCATTTTTTTTTTTTTTTTTTTTTTTTTTTTTAAACTGCTTAATGTTTCTGAACAGCGAGGTCTTTAGAGACAGGAAAGGATGGGGGGCAAGGAATTGGAAGGAATTCTGCCATGGCCTTTTTTGAAGAAAGCATCCCGGCATTTGCCTGGAGTGATTTGGGAAACCATGGAAAACCCAAATCTGGATGCCTGGACGGGGATTCGAACCGCCGTCCTCCCGAATTCCGGAAGCAGCCATAATTACGAAAATATGTGGTTGCTAGATCATTCGAGTTTGCTTTGTGTCACACGGGAGTCGTGTTACTCACATGTCACTCCAATTTGCAGCCACGTCACTACCAGATCACTTGACGCATTACTTCGCTCTGTGTTCTGTCTCAGAGAAAGCAAAATAATTCGGTGTACTTTTTGAGTGGTTCAAGAATATGCAACTTCCAATTCAGAAATAATTCCCGTTGGCACGCAGTAATTTCACGAATTTCTCCTTAAAACTATTTTTTAGATTTTTTATAATCCCGATCAAATGATACCGATGTTAGTGAAGGGCATATGAACCTGTATAGTTATCGTTTACCTTGGTGCCGCAGGTACCAGACAGCCAACGGCATCACTGTGGTGGAGCACGGAGAGCTGCACCCGACCCCTGACGGCAAGGACCACGTGCTGGTGAAGAGCGGCTCCTACCAGTACACCAGCCCCGAGGGCGTGCCTGTCGACATCACCTACACCGCCGACGAGCAGGGCTACAACGCCAAGGGCAGCGCCATCCCCGTCGCGCCCGTCGCCTAGGAGGCAGCACTCCCGCATGGCACATCTGTACAAAGTCTCCGCATGATGCAATAAAAACACTTTCACGCTACAACTGCTTTCTCGCTTACCACTACCCAGTCCAGCCCGTATTCCCACGTGAACAGCAATACCAGTTGCTCATATTACGTCATTTATATATATATATATTTCTGAAGCATGATCTTCCTCAGCATGTCAACACTGAGAATTCATTTGTAGCATTACGAGATGGCAGTATACGGCTAAAAGTTTCTTGATACATGAAAGGTATATATAAGAACAGTACTGCATATCGTTTCAAGTGGCATTTTCTACATTTAATCACTACTATCACTATCATACACGAAACAAATTTTCAACAACAAAAACTCAGTTGAAGTGAAATGTCGTTTCCCAATGAATGTTGTTAGTGACTTTTGTATTTCGAATAAACGACTCAGCCCTACATCACAGGAAGACGAAGGAAGATACAAGAATCAATGGAATACTTCATTTATGAATTATGAAAATAAAAGGAAAATCTTCACCACGATGAATTGACAACAATTGACTACAACTGTTGAGTGATTAGGCCGTCAACGTAGAGCCATTACTTTCTTGAATTTATATTATTTATATATATTCATATATGCAAGTTCTAAAGGAGCTGATAAGCTCTCTTTGGAGGAATAAAATAAAAAAATTTATGTAAATCTTCAGGTGACTTAACATTAAACAGACAGTAGTTTGCATTATTATCTTTTCAACAGAAGCACTCATTCAAAGGAACTATACGAATTACGTTGTACACCGGCGTTCACAACAGGAATGATTATTGGGAACATGAGATCATTCATGGAAAAATATTCATAAGCTTAAGAATGTAACGTGGATTCATACGAACCGCATCAGAAAGTTATTAATTTATTTATTTTTTGATAAGATCATTCTGAGTAAATATTATAGTTTTATTTCATTTTTATTTCTTTCTCGTTATTACCATAAGAAACATTAGAAGCACATTTTTCTCACAGACAAGCAGAGATATTGCTGTAATAGCATGTGTTCAGTGCAATTAAAGCTTTAGAAAAGTCATTTTACTATCTACAACTAGTTTCGATGAAGAAATAAAAATTATTTCTAAAAGGTCTTCCTAAATTAATTAGGTTGCTTTAAGGCTTTTTATTCTATCAGATTCTATAAGATTTCGTAGAGCATATTTATTTAATTGGTTTCTGTTATTACAGGAGTGGTTACTACACCAGCTGATTTGTTGTTCATGGAAGGTACCGGCGGAATATCGACAGTGATTAGAGTAACTTGATGATCGTCGCACGGTTGCCGATGGAAATAGTTTTATTTCAATGAAATGACCGGCACAATTCCAGAGAAATTAAAAAGTGTTTCCAAATGTTGGTAACTGCTAATTTACCTTTCTCATTGCTTGATGCTGTTATGTATAAAAGTACCGTGAAGGATTCTAGAATTATCTAAGCAATGCTGGAGGGCCTGCAGTATCGTCGAAAACAGGAGAGCAATAATGTCGTTGCCATATTAAAAAAAATATAAGAAATCCCTGTAAAAATGATAGAGCTGCTACAAAATATTTGCAAAAATATCAGGTATCCGTTTCGGATAAAATTCAGCATGGGTTCATTGAAGGAAAATCCTGTTTCGACTGAATATTCACGTTCACGGATCTGCATAACAAGAGGAGGGAACTTAATATTTCAACTTGTATATCTGATTTTCTTTCTGATAGCTCTTTGTTAAGCCACCATCTTTAAATTCAAGGTCCCATATCGAGCATGGTTGAGTCTGGGCTCTTAATCCCTCTACCCTCCAAAGTTTAATTTGTGTGTCTGGGGTACGTTGTGAATATTCCTTGGTTGGAATTACAAATTAAGCTATGACATAGGCGAAATGCGTGAAAAATCCAAAGTCTGTCACTAGGTTATCGAAATAACCTTAAATTAAATTAATAAATTATATAATTATTGTCAATTGAAATAGACTCATGCAGAGGAAGATCCATTAAAAGACCGAACCACCAAAACTGCCCAAAATTGTAGTGGAAAAGACCAAAATGGCCTAATCCTTGCAAGATGACAATAAGTAGGAATTTTGTAAGAAGAAAGGTCCAAAGAGATATGACATTAGTTAAGAGCATTCAATTCGAATCAGCTTAGGAATCTTATTGCTGTCGTTTCTATTTCAGTATTTTTGTTCACAACAGCATCAAGCAATGAGAAAGGAAAATTAGAAGTTACCAACATTGGGCAATGCATATTCCATTTACAGCAAACCAATTATTTTCTGTATGTTCTTCATTTCAAAAATCCTTCTAATACTGTTCGCACTTTTTGTTTTCTGTTGGATTTATCGTCAACTTATCTTTTTCTGTCTTGACTCCTTTATATGCTTCACCTCATCTAATATGTAATATATAATGTTCAAGATGTGATTCGTATATTTCCCAGTGTTGATTGTTAATTCCACTTATTTCTCTTTTTACTGTCCTTCTGTTATCCTCCTCTCTGTTAAGTGGGGAACGATTCGCCACAAAAATAAGATACAAAATAGTTTTGTACTATAGATTTTCGTAAGTTCTCATGCCATAAACTGGCACTCCTTTTTATATTTACCTTTACGTTCATATAGAATTTCAACTGCAAAATTTAGTTATATTTCGCACAAAAATTTTCTGATTCTAAGTTAAATCGATTTTTTATTTTGTATTTCGTGTTTGTTTGTTTCATCTTACCTAATTAAGATGGCGTAAAATTTCTTCACTGTTTATTCAATTAAATTAGTTGTCGTTGGTATTTTATTCCAACTCGAATACATTACTAATTTTGTAGAGACTGTGAAGTGATCATAATCTATGACTGCAAACCAGAGTAACGTGTCTGGTGAGGGAGTACGCAGCCCGTTGCCACCAGAGAAGGCTGCATGTGTTAGAGAACAGAGGACTGGAGCGGGCCCTACACCAGCCCACCTGCTTTCCACTGACGTGGTCCATTGCGAGCGGGGATTCACACTGCCGGCTGCTGACCTCTACGATGCTGCTCATCGCTCCACCAAACCACTGTTCGGAAATGCTTCTAGCTAATATACGTCACTGATAAAGTTGAATTGTTTGAGCTACAGAGCACTCCACATTTCTAATGTACTCCTTCATACAGACTAAGTTTCATTGTATAAATTTATGTTGTCTTGATGGTTGAGATTTAGGATACCAGTCTCTGGGTGTCTTCAGAAGTCTCCAGTTCATTTGGTCTATTGGTACCACTAAAAAAACCAGTTGATGCTGAATACCTTTATTTGTGGAACCGTTCTACACACTGGCAGCCAAATTGCCGTGTACGTTTAGCTAATATTTTGTTACTCCCCGCACCACGGCATATGTCATCCACCTGTTGATTGGTTGGTTGCTGCGTGAGTATAACTAATCCTTACTTTTTACAAAAAAAAAAAAAAAAAAAAAAAAAGGCATTCGGCCTTATAGCCATTCAGCCAGCAGGTGTGTTTATTTTATTCCCCAAGTGTGCATATACAATCTTCTCGTGTTATTATTGACGATAACAAACGACAGGACAACACAGGACAGACACAACGCTTCATTAAACCCATCCATGCCCTAGGCCGTACTTGAACCGGCGACCCCTGCAACGCAAAGCCCGCTTCTAGCCCCACGCTACCGGTGCCGGCTAGTCCGTATTTGCTAGACTGTAGACAGAGGTATTGGCGGGCGGCTTCAAACGCACCGTTACCAAATCGTGCACTTAACAGTAGATTTCACCTGTTAGCTCGTAGTAATAGTTTGTGCGTTTACGCTCTCACTGGGTAACACAAGACGCTCAGCGTTTCGATAGCGTAAAGGCGCATTCCCACGATCCCTTGTAAACGGAGGCGAGACGGGACGGGACGCCATGGGAACAAGGCCGCCTCTGCTAGCGGAGACGAGACGAGACGCAGCAACCCACACTGAGTCGGTAAACGTCACAGGCGTGTGTAGCGGTGCGCTGTTGCCATCGGTTTGCAGAAGCGGTGCGCACCCCTTCTGTTGCTGTAAAGTGCTCTGTGCCAAACGACACTAGGCAACGTGGTGCGGAGGTGGCGGCAAGGTAAGCGAGGACTAGCCTGCGGCCCGCGGTCGTCCCTACACTTCGGCTAATGCGGTCCCGTCTCGTCTCGCCTCGCCTACAAGTTATCGTGGGAATGCTCCTTTAGAGAAAGCGCTACGCTAGAATGTTCCGAAGTACGGCAACAGCACGATTGCACTCATCCGCCAGTTTTCCTGGCCACAGTTCTTTACATATGGTAGTTGTATTTCTAAACCCGTATTCGTTATTACTATTTATCTTTGTTAGATGTATTCCTAAAAAGTGTTTTATTTCATCTGATTTTCTCTCCTCTTTCAAAACACTTTTTATTTCAATTCTTGGATGCATTTGTTAAGGGCAATATTTTATCGGAGCGTCACTGGTGTTTTGAATGATGGGTGGTTTGTTGTCTGTTCTTTTGCGGATTTGAGAGTTGTTTATATTTTAAGCTTATTTCATTTAAATTAAATCCGGCATGAGATACGCATGTTAGTTCTCAGAATCAGCTGTAGTCGTGGGAATTAAATCAAATGTTCTCGGTTTTGACCGATTGTTTGGTTAGTAGTGTGGCAGTAGAGTGCTGATGATTTCGTAGATGTAGTGTGTATCCGGATGTTTATCGATGCTGCAGCAGTGTTTTTAGTTAGGACTATACGTCCCGCCTACATTGGCGTAACTGGATCCTTCAGGAAATGTGTGGAAAAGAACGGGAAGAAATTCGGCGATAGCCTTTTAAAGGAACAAACTTCGTATTCGTCTATAATGATTTCTGGAAACAATGGAAAACTAAATCTGGATGACGGAACCCGCGTCCTCCAGAATGTGAGGCACAAGTGATATCCGTTCATCCATCCATGGGGCTCGGTAAATTTCTGGTCGTATGGAGATTTGAACCTGGAACCATGAATTTGGAAGGAAAGCTTTCTGAAATATTCATCCACTGTCACCTTAATGTTTCTCCTTCCTCGATGAATGTTCTGTCTATACAGTGGGCTCGAGGTTATTTTAAATTCACTAAAATATCTGCTTGTAGGAGATAATGCGAAATTATTCCTACAAATTTAATTGGCTGTTACGAATGACAGGAAATATGTCTATTTAACACAGATTCCTGGGTTGAAATTCAACTCACTCAGCATAATTACGTTCCGATGGATATAACGCGTTCACAAATTACCTAACATATTTTCTCAAAGAAGCTGCGGAGCTGCTGAAATAGACTCGCCGTGTGCACGTGAATCAGAGCCTTTGCTTCTCTCTGCTCCCTTGCTGTGTTCAGAACTTTATACCTGAAAACAGTTCTTCTTTTTATACAGTAGTATACAATCCGGTGTACCCAAAAATTCATTCCGTGAATCGACAAAGTCAAATAGGGTCTTTTTTTAATCTAAAAAATCTGCAATCTGTTTCTGCCGTTGTTCAGCCCGTCACAACTTTCCGATTGCAATCTCATTAATATCGGAGAGTTTTCCACTTATGTACAACATAAGTGTAGAGAAAGCAGTAGACGAAATTACTTGAAACTTATACCGGACTCGAAGTGGAGACTTAGGGAACGAGGAGCTAACTAACCACTAGACACTATCATGCTTATTAATGATTATTCCTGCGGAGAATTAAGAACTGCTATCCCAATAACCGAATCCATACTGCTGCAGGACAATGAAACTTTGTTTTCATCTCCCTGAATGTTTTTTTACATTTCTTTCCTTTTGCTCCGCAATCATCTTGTCCAGTTTGGGGATAGACAATACAAAATTTTACTACCGGTGAGAAAGCAACGTTTTTAATTTTTCACGTACATTTGTTATGTCATTTATGCAGCGAATAGTAGAAAGAATGATTGTTTCTTCTGCAGTTCTACTTCATCATACTGCATGTGCAACGCCGAGACCTTCCGTGGTTCGGATTTGACGTTAAACTGTAGATCCAGCCACAACAGAGGCGGAAAACACAGCAAATAGAAATCCTATCCCCGGGCTGCAAGATACGAATTTACTTAGTCACACACGCACACAAAACAACCAGCGGTAATACTGAAAACTGAAACTACTTCGAAACCACGCTACCTGTAATCTTGGCGTCAGGTGACAAAGAAAAAGTTTCAATCCGAATTTTATTTATTTAAAAACTGGCGCTCGGCTTTGGAAGATAGAAAATAATATAGAAGTCAAACGAATACAGTAAGCGATCAGCAATAATAGCTTCTAAACGCACCGGCTATTCAGCCTCTCGTTTTCGACTTTCATGGAAATTACTCAAGCACAATGAACTTATAAGAAACTTTTCGTAGCAAAAACAATATCTGTACCTATTATGCTGTAAGAATTTCATTACTCCCACTTGAAGCCTGGGAGACAGACAGCTGGAAGGTCTCGGGGATCATCCTAACTAATCTTGGGGGAAGGGATTCGGAAGGAATTCGGCCATGGCCTCTGAATGAAACTATCACAGCATTCGCCTCGAGTGACTGCGGAAAACCGCAGTCAGGATGGCTGGACGATGATATGAATATCTGTCCTCCCGAATGCCAGGAAAGAGGGCGAAATCAACTGCGAGAAGCCAATTACGTTTCGTTGAGCGCGATTCCGGTTGTTTGTCTGTTTTGGTGAACGGGATTTACGGAAAAACTGTCGCTCGTAATTGGACAGGCTTTCGAATAATATTCAATCCGCCATGGGACGTAAAATAGGGTAAGTCGAAAGTTGAGGTCGAAAAGCTGAAAAATTAATAAAAAATAACAAAGTTTTCAAAAATTAGTATACTTTTTTTTTAACCCGATTCATGGAAAAAGATTGGTTTGATTTTGATGACCTTTCGAGTAATGTACAGCCCACAGTGCCGGGAGGAAATACGGCATGTTTTATTCTGACATGAAGAATTTAAGATAAAAATCTCGATAAGTTTCAATCCAATTTTTCGTTGAACGCGGTTGACGCAGAAACTACAAGTCGGATGCAATGAAGTCTTCACGTGTGTACCGCCGGATTGTGTTTTGAAAACACGATATTCGACGACTAGCTCCGTCGTCTTCATCAGGTGTCGAGACATCTGCACAGGTCGGCTGACCTGATGAAGACGACGGAGCTAGTCATCAAAACACAATTCAGCGGTACACCCGTGAAGACTTCATTTTAAGCATACGCCGGGAAATCTCCATTCGTACTACAGGTCGGATGTTAGTTCTTGGCAGGTGAAATGTTTATTGTGGTTTCAGAATATGCGCCGCCTCGTATTAGTTTTTTTTTTTTTCCTCGCTGGCGAAGTTTTAACTGTGACACAATCGTTTAAGGAGAGAGGTCTTTATTTAACACTTAACGTGTACGAAATTGCGGGCTGTTTAATAATCTATACCTATTAAATGCCAGTCTTGTTCACGATGTTCTGTCACGCGGTGACGTCACTATATTACATCACGGTGTGACGTCAAGCTTTTCGCCTTCGCTGCTCAACTTACAAGGTCGGTGAACGGTTAACGTTTTGGCCTCGCATTCGGGAGGACGCCGGTTCGAATCCCCGTCCGGGCATCCATGGTTTCCCCAAATCACTCCAGGCGACTACCGGGATGCTTCCTTCAAAAGGCGATGGCTTAATTCATTTCCGTTCCTTGTCCCCTATCCCATTCCGTCTCTATAGACCGCGACGTCTATGAGGCGTAAAGCCATAAGTAAAAAAATCAAAAAAAAATCAACTTACAACGACCAGAGATGTTCGTCGTTATGCGTGTTGTTTAGTAACAGTTCTATTTAGGTAAGCATCCACGAATAAATGAGCTGCCAGCACACTAAAAGAAAAGTATGTATTTCGTAAATATCGACATATTAATAATCCATTGCTTTTTCTTGATTATAATTCGTTCGATAAAGGTTTTTCTGATATACTCTCTGTACAGCGATACCTTTGTTACAGTAAGCTAAGAAATGTTGGCATTACATCATTTTCTAGATTATGAATGGTATTTGATGGAAATTATATTTGGTTAACTAAGAAATAAATTGCTAAAATACTGGCAGGTTTACTGGGTACTGAAATTCGATGTAGATATTTTAAGTCACTGTTGTATTATACTCGCAGAAATGATTAAATCATGTCATGAAATTTTGCCGAAATACTGAAATAAATGTTTGTTCTACGTTTAAATTAATATATTAATTATCATAAATGAATGTAATTTTTCTCGGCATTGTTTATTTATAAACGTTTATCGGGAAACAAACCGAGTAATATTGTTGTTAATGCACAATATTTCGGCGACTTTATTCTCCGTCGCCATCTTCAGGTGCAGTTGCAAATCTTGAAGTCTGCCTTGAAGTCAGCCTTGAGCGTGTTGTTTGTAAACGGGCATGGCAACGACAGTATCTCAGATGTCATTTGACGCCCGCGGAACACAAAAAGCAGAGCGTTGGTGATGAGCAGCCTCAATTACAGGAATCCATGCATCACTTATCTGGAATCCACAATCCCTGTTTACCAAATCAGACGCGAGGCGAATTTCAAATGCTTCTTTAATGACGCTGTCCCAGAAGCCTCTCGCATGTGTCAACACTTTAGTCGCTTCGAAATCGAAACCATGTCCTTCTGTCAAACTATGTTCCGCCACTGCTGATTTCAAGGCAGACTTCAAGACTTGCAACTGCACCTGAAGATGGCGACGGAGTATAAAGTCGCCGAAATATTGTGCATTAACAATATTACTCGGTTTGTTTCCCGAGAAACGTTTATAAATATTAATTATTAGTTGCTTTTATTATTACTGATCGACACATAAATATTTTGAGCGGGTAAAATTTAGATCACAATGAATGTATTCTTACACGGGTAATAGAAGCTATGAATTTTGAACAGCAATATTAGTAGATGACAGGACCAGAATGACAGCTGACACAATTTTTTTACAGAATAATTCGTAATGAATTTATAAATAATTTAAGCTGCTTTCATATGCGCCGGGTTACTGAAGTTACTATTTCATAGGGATGGAAGTAGTTCCGTATTTATCGTGCTGAATGAGACCTGGACCAGGAATAAAACCAATATCACGCGCTACTGCATAAGGTTTTGGGATTCCTAATTTATTTTTAATTTCATTTTTTCCCTAATTCTGACATCATTAAATTCAGTGGAAGTTCTTTCTGTATCGCTGTGTAATAAACTACAACCGAAATATCTACCAATTACAAAATAAGGTTATGAGAATTACGTATCAATTCAATCTATTTAGCCAAGCGCAAAGAGTTGAATCACTGGAACATCACTGTCACAAGTCATTTTTGACGGACTTAGAAGCGATCCTCGCGATGACGCCTACTCTGCACGTGTCGAGGCGCAAGTGCAGCTGGTGGTATGCGGAAGGCAGTGATGGAGAGGAGGTGGTAACTTCCACGCCACCTGCTCATAGTGGCTGACCGCCCAAGACTCCACTAGCTACAGCGTCACCGACCCCGGCTCGGTCGCAACGGACGCTGGGTCTGGCGCGTTTTATTTTAATCACTAAGCTAATTGGAAAAGACGTCGTTATTTTTGGCCATTTCATCTGCCAATTTCATGTTAAAAATAATTATTGTTTTAATCAAATATGTTTCCCTCAGTCCGTCATTCAGTTCTCCCTTTTTCGCATAAGGAGAGAAGGAAAAGTCGCGTGTCCACCGCATGCTGGCTGGAAGCGAATTAAACCCTCTTCTCGATTTTAGAAGGAATATTAAACGGGAATGAATGACACAACTAACTGTATTTATTTTATTTTTATTTTGCCGTCGTCAGTCTTTCGACTGGTTTGATGCAATCCTCCATCCTTTCCTATCCTGTGCTAACCCTCTTCATTTATACATACCCCTTACAACCCACGTCCTCAATTATCTGCTTCATATATTCTAATCTCTGTCTTCCTCTACAGTTCTTACAGTAACGGTATAGTGATGTAAAAGGCGCTGTCGTCACCCAATAGGATATGTTGAATAAATCCTCAAGTAGCAGCAGTACAAAATAAAATTACCAGATGGCGCTGTAATCGCCATACGTAATGCCTAAATAGTGATCCGAAGCTCAGGGCGATCAGTTCCACCATTGAAACGTGCCAATGGTGAACATTTTGAAAACATTGTGATGTGATTGTTTGCGAAGATTGTTTTCATACGATTATTTCACTTATGTATGCTGATATAAGCGTACAGCGCCATCTGTTAGCAGCTTTCGTAACTATTATTTCACACTGCTGTATACACTTCTTACAGCTGTCACAATAAACATACCGTTTACTGCATTCCTTTATCGATCTTTGTTTTCGAATTATTTAATTTTGAAATCAGGGAGTCCTTTTCTGGACACCCTGTACGTCGCTTGGGAAAGGATTGAAACTAATATTCTGCGGCATAACGTAAGTTGTTAAGATTTATAATTTCCTTTTCTTTCACTGATGCAATATTACAGCTACATGTAACTGTGCCTGCCTTTCAAACGTTGTATCACGAAATAGAAAGGTGCAAGACCTCATGAAGATTTTAGGTCAAGTTTATAACATGAAAAGAATGTATTAATTCGCGTGTGATAGAAGCTTTGATTTTCGGTCGGCAATATTAGCGTAGTTTGTGGTTAGGTCGAACTGCAACCTGGACCAGAATGAAAACATAGTTCTTGCTATTGAGTAAGGCACGAGAAACTGCAGTGAGCGTAATTTTATAACAATTCAGGATGACTACTAAATCTATTTGCTACAGCGTAAGGATCGAGAAATTGCATTGAGCGTTTTTTTATAACAACTAAGCAACTGAAAGTAAATGACTTGCCAGAAAACTGCATTCAGACGGACTTTGAGTCTAGTTTCCAATAAATAACTATACAGGATAAATGTAAACTCTGCTATAAACAGTACCTTGACGAAATTATAATAATTAACCTATTTGACGATTTACACGATAAATTTCCAAAAAATATTATCACAATGTAGGTAAAATAGTGCTTTGGCAGAGGAAAAGAAAAAAAGCAAGAAAATAATGCTCTGAAATTTTGTAAGCTTTAAGAAATATGCAAATAAATTTGTTAGAATTTTTGGGAGAAAAGTACTAACCATGTAATCTCAAAAAAGGATCTAAAGACCACGTTTTAGCCTTGACTTACTATTAAAACTACGTATAGAAGCAGAAACACTTAAATTTCAGAAGACAGAAGCCTAACTTGCCTTGTAAAACATACTCAGGAATGAAAGTATTTATTCTGACCAGAATGGGATGATCCTGAAGTCTACATGGAAATTTGAAGCATGCAGAAGCGACATGCACCAACAAACTTTTATCACGGAGAGGAAACAGTTAATGAAATGGAAAGAAAACTCTGTGTGGGATCAAATAAAGTTCTAGGTTCCTAAGAAGTCATGCATTATCATAGAATTGATTAACATATCAGTGGACTAATTATTTTTTGTTTTGTTTGTAATGAAGTTTATTTTAAATTGACCCGAAATACATCATACATGCTAAACATATTTTTTGTTTTCTATTTAGCTATTTACAGTGCTTGGTCTGAGGGCAATCCAGTTGGATTCCTCTGTGTCTAAATAATATTACAATTGGACGTTGCATATAGTGACAGTTAGGCGTACAACACAATAAATATAAATTGAAATGTTCAAGAAGGATCCTCTGGAGTCAGGTTCATCTTCACATGTGTTGTGGAAAACGGTATGTCTTGAACCGCGGCTGTAATCTCATACCCAGGTTTTAAAACTGTGCTCGCTAAACAGTGTTGAGATTGTACAGGAAGGTGTTGATTTCATGATGTAGGTTTTAATGGTTTGGAGACCAGTTGCTTTGAGGAGTTGTGTGTTACTCACGAACCAGAGTGTTTTAGAATCATCCGAAGGAATTTGTTTTGGAAGGATTGTATAGTTTGAAGTTTGGATGAAGCAGCAACGCATCGTAAGGGAAAGGCATATGTGATTGCAGGACGTATTAGTGATTTGTAGAGTAACAGACCGCTGGAGAATTTTTTCTTTTTTAGAAATGGATTTAATTTAGAGATAAGACTGCAAGCTTCGGATAGCTTATGACTGAAATGGGGTTTCCACGTGAGTCTACAATCCATATGCAGCGCTAGGTATTTTATTGCTTTGTCTGCTGGATGCCATTGTATTTCCTCGCCGTTAATGTTCAGATTCAAAGGGTTTGCTGCTATTTAGGTATAAACATTAGATCTGATCACCAAACTAAGAAAGAATCAGAAGCAGATTGCCGTCAAGAAATAAAAATTTGCTGGTCGCCGAAAACCATTAAATACTGGCATATGAGTTTCAAACAACTTCCCATACCTTGTTGGTTATGGCTTAGTTAATTCTACTATTTACACATTTTGGATAAATTGATTTGCTTCATCGCACTATCTTCACTGTTTAAAAAATTAATTATTATATTAATTTTCATATTTAATTTTACATTTCCACAGTTAATATGAAATTATTTACTGCTTCAAGGAAATGGAGTGAAAGCTACCGTTGTCTTTTGCCACTGAAACTGTCATATGCTGACAATTATTTGTTACTCGTTAGGCTTACAGAGGCATATTTATAGCTTATATGAATACAGTAAAATGTTAAAAATTCAATAATGCAGTGTTTAGTCTTACAGTAAGTCGATAAATGGAAACATCTTACAGAACACCATACATATACATGGAATAAACATAGTGAAAATACTACAGTTGATTATAACGAATACCTCGAAGTGATCGATCAGTGATCAATCAGAGAACGACCTTTGCAAAATGATGCTATGTTAGGCAGGTTAACCAAGCATGAATTATAAGGGCGTCAGAATGTTTCAGTTTTCATTCACAAATTAAGCGATTGAAAGTCCTATATAAAATAGTTCGTCTTTCTGCACAATTAATGCTATCGGCTTTTGATGTAATAGCTCAGTTAATCGATCAGAGGAGATCCTTTTAATAACGCAGGTTTCCCTAACAAGGCCGTTAAGGGAAAGTACTCAATCAATTAATGACGCGCACACTGTTTGTTCGTAGAAACGAATTACCATATAACGCGATGACTGCAGCACTGCAGCAGTGACTGCTGTTTTGATGTAGCAATTATCTTACATCAAACTCAAGCTACCAGTTGCTTGCGAATGCAGCAAAAAAGTCGGATCATGGTATACTACAAGCATACATTCAAATGGCCTCTCCTTTGCACGAAGATGGAGAACGACAGACCCTAATTCTTCTTTATCGTCCGGCTTCTCGATATTTCCTCAACCATCTTGGATCAAGACACGCCTTTTTCTGTCATTTTCGGCGACATGTGATCAGAATTCACAGAATTATAACATGCGAATATTTTTACATCGTTGATTGGCTCGCTAAGAAATCTTATTCTTCATCGGTCAATTTTATTGACTGGAGATCTTTCTCGCCTTAACGGAAAGAATCGCTGCAAGTCGTGACTATTCAGTGACCCTCCGCCTTAAAATATTTCCGTATCTGGATGAAAGTCAAGGCCCAAGCCAAGGATGTCCCCTAGACTGGTGACACGCCCTAGGAAGTACACTGCCACTCTGCCAAACAGACACTTGCCTACTGTTATCTCGGGACATGCCTATCTAATATGTAGTCTTCAGGTAGAGTATCCCTTTAAGTGACTACTGAATTGTTCCTTGCACATCCGATTAGTTACGATCTCGAAACTTCGCTCAAGTAAATATTCCTAATATTATTACCCATTTGTAGGATCGTAATTTTTCACGGCGTTGAATATTAATATATTTTTCTCGGGCTTCCAGCCGTGTTAATATATCATATTTGCGGGACGTTTCGAAGGCGTCCATCTCTGCCTCCATTCTCAACTCAGTGCGGCCTGGAACCCGGCGATTAAAATGCTGAAACAGTTTCGCGCCGGTAACGAGCAGAAGAGCGGATGACGTAATCGCGTTGTGTTGGTTTTGTTTTCCACCGTTTCCGTAGCAGCGGCTGAATAAACAAACAGTTATACACTGACATTTGGTTGAGAATGGAGGCAGAGATGGACGCCTTCGAAACGTCCCGCAAATATGATATATTAACACGGCTGGAAGCCCGAGAAAAATATATTAATATTATTACCCATTGTTAATATTTCAATAATTAAAATTTTCAGGGTTACCGAAATCGGTGATCCTGCTACAACCTGAGCGTGGCGCCAAATTAATATTTGTTATATAACAAGAAATAATACTATAATTTCCTAGGTAAACAGAATGTAATTACCAATGGTTCTTACTAAAACGTTATTTCCAGTTTTTTTTCCGTTGCCGACTGATTTATTTTAACATCGCATCTGACTGTGAAGCGTGTAAGTTGCGTTCTTTAGGTCACAAAAACATGTGCAGAATTAATAAACAACACGAATAAAAGTAGCAACTGAAGCAACTAAGCAATTATTTATAAACTAGCAGCGACCGTGACTCTCGGTCGCTTTACATTCGCCTTGTAAATTACCAACCTTACTTTGCTAAAATTTTATACGAATTTTGTATGAATCAATACCAGGGATAATTATCCATGAAATGGTGTTTATGAATAGAGAAAACGTAATCTACATACGTCATGATTTTTCATTATTAATCTGTAAACAATGTGACCAACGATGTAATGATTCAGTATCAAAGATAAAAATTGTAAGTAGGATGGTAATAATTTACAAAACACAGAGACTAAATTATTATGTGCCCTCGCCTGTGCCAGCACCGTTCGCGTCCATCTTGGCCAGTCTCATCTGTAAAGACCGAGCGTGGTGGGTGAACGGTTAACGTTCTGGCCTCATAGTCGGCAGGACGCGGGTTCGAATCCCCGTCCGGGCATCCAGATTTGGGTTTTCCATGGTTTTCCAAATCACTCAATACGAATGCAGGGATGCTTCCTTCAAAAAGGCCATGGCCGAATCCTTCCCGTTCCTTGTCCCCAGTCCCATCCCGCCTCTAATGACCTTAGCCGTCGACGACGACTAAAGCAACAAGTTAAAGAAAAAAAAAATCTGTATAGCTAGTCGCTATGGGGGTTGTTGTCTAAAGACAGTTCCTACATCAGTCTGTTTAAGTTAGACATCACTTAACTTTTTCGACTAGTAGTCTCGTTGGCGTGTTATTCGTTCTTCTTGTCGCTATGTCAGCACCACTGGCGTGTACTGGTCGGATCATATACATATATATTTTTCTTTTCAAGTTTCATTCCTTCCAGGTGAAGCCTGGCTGCTGTAGGGATCCTTCCCAGCCAGTCTTACTTAAGGAGGACAAAGAATGGAAAGAAATTCCAACATTCACCTCAAGTAATTTTGGGAAACAATGGAAAACTTAAATCTGGATGTTCGGACGGTGATTCCAACTTGCGTTCTGCCGAAAGTTAGGCCCGGGAATTATCGCTCACGCACAACACAAGATGGGACCGGATATATCATCAAATATAGTCACTTGATCCGTTTGGCTATTTATGCAGCATTCTAGTACACAAAAGCTTTGTTTTTAATTTTACGTACCACATGTTTTTGAAACACATTGATGTTAAGCATCCATAAGATCAGTAATTAAATGAAAATAGATTATGTCGTGAAGAACGGCATTCATTCGAACCATATTGTGCAGGACTCCTTTATTCACGGAGGTACATGCATGGAGCAAAGAAAAGAAAGGAGACCACGCAAGAGACCTTCTCCATACAACGTAGTGAAGCCGAGAGGAAAGGGGTGGGGTGGGGAGGTCGCCCTATTTGTAGGGCCAATAAGCACAGGGAATGTATATGGAATGGAAGAATTTCTTCGTTTTTAACGCATTACTAAAAATGAAGACTTATGGGGTCACATTTATAAATACCCTAATTGATATAACACACAAACATTAGAATTTTTAAAATGAACCAAGTTGCTAAATAATTTTTGATAGGAATTTTGTATGCCAAAATGGAACTTATTTCGCCCTACAGTCACAAAAAAAAAAAAAAAATCTTATAGTTATATTGCTATTTTGGAAACATTGAATTAATCCCTAGTACTCTTAAGGAGTGATAAAAAATTTACATGTTATAGACATTTAATTCTAAATGTATGTTCTGACGGGAACTTACCTTGTGTGAATGAGCGTAGTGGGTAAACTGTTTATGTACTGGCCTCGCAGTCGGGACGATGTGGGTTCGAATCCCCGTGCGGCCACCAAGTTTGGGTTTTCGACGGTTTCCCCAGATCATTCCAGGTGAATGCCTGGATGGTTCTGTCAAAAGATCATCACCGAATTCCTTCCCGTTCCTTGACACCTGTCCTTTTCCGCCTCAAACGACCTCAACGTCGACGATACGTAAAGCTATAGGGGAAAAAAGTTTCCCCCAAATCACTCCAGGTGAACGCCGGGATGGTTCCGTCAGTAGACCATGGCCGAAGTCATTCCACCCATTCTTTTCCCGCCTCTAATGACCTAGACCCAAGAAAAGGGTGCTTCAATTGCTTGTTGAAGGCTTGAATGTTAATATCTACAGTCCTTAAAATTTGGTTTATGTTCAAATAAATTATATTTCCACATTTAATTTCAGTAATTTTAATCCTTTCAAAATCTATGATGGGAAAGATTACAAAATCAAGAAAAATAGGTCTAGATCTATTTAAAAACAGAAGCCAGAAGCAAGTCCTATATGAAATTTTAAAAATAGCCTAGGAGAATAGTTAGGACTTTAAAACAATTGAAACCTTCAAAAGAATTCATGACTTACTCAGAAGATATTGCACTGGTAGTGGATAGACATATTTAAATTCGCCAGCAGCATCAGTGCAAGGGAATTCTATCATTACCGTTGCGCACAATCTGATGATGAATTCTTATGGAACTCGATGAGACAAATCGAAAATAAACAATTTTTTGTTTTGTTGATATTTCGCTTAGTTCTCGAGATATCTCAAAAGTGAGGTGGTTAGATCGAAATGCGGCCTGGACCAAAAGAAAAGAGAACTAAGCGAGATATTAAAAAATTTGTTCTTTACTTTCATTTAGCTTCGTCAAGTTACATAAGAATTCATCATCAGATTGTGGTGCCACGGTAATGAAAGAACTGGCCGTTGCAATTATCTTGCTACCATACATCAAAAGTCGCAAGCTTGTGTCACTAACAAGTTGCTCAATAAGTTATTCATAACAAATAAATAATTTGTTCCTTATGCTATGAAAAGAATATTCTGTTACAGGCTGCATTTCAACCTAATGACAATTTGAATTAATATTGCCGTTAAAAAGTCAAACGATGCAAACTGAAACGTATTGCGAATAGCTCAAATTATCACAATTAATTTCATCATACACTTTCAATATAAATTACAACCTGACTAAAGCACATAGAATAATGTATTCGCTGCATCGCGATGTAAACTTGACCCACACGTGGAAAATAGTAAGATATACAATGGTTCTCTGCATCGGTAACACCATCGTGCTATTAAGAGCAGTGAATAAACGTTTATAAAAGGCACTGTAAATGTATAATGACAGGCCCTACTCTTGCAGACACCGCATTACAAACACATCAAGAACAATTATAACAACGTGTCTTACCTATGAAATGTTGTTTCAGGTTGTTTCTTACTTGTTCTGTTTGTGCAACCATAGGCAACACAAGATAGAATTATAAAACACTTTGAAATATCAGAACATGAAATATGCACAGCAATGAAAACAGAACAATGTTTTGAACCTACGAATATGGTCGCCGCGTATGCGCAGTGGGCTCCAGAGTTTACAAGCGGCTTCGCAGTTTTAGCGACACCTTGTGTCCTCTCCCCTTCACAGTTTTAGCGACACCTTGTGTCCTCTCTTTTCCTACCTCCATGGGTACATGTGGTCCTCTATCTTTTTTTTATATAATTTGTAAGGTTTCTATGTTAGTTGAGAGTTTTTTCTTTGGATTAAGATATTATATGCATTACTATCGCGAAGAAGTATAAGAAAAATTAAGGTGCGATTATAATTCGTGAAATGTCAATCTAATCGAGAAAAATACTCGAAAGAATTTATGCATGGTTCATAAATGAAAATGCTTTACATTTGCGCATCTTTGGTGAAGTGAGCTCTGTTTGTGTGTGTGAACTCCTGTGCACAAAACCTGAAATAAGTTCGTCATCAGCTAAGTTTTACCAGTTTAAATCTTTCAATTATAAAGTAAATAGTTAGTATTATTGTTAGTGAGGCGAAATAAAAACATGTTTCACTCAATAACAGAGCTTCAAAAATCGCATGTTCTTAGTAGATAATATTCATTTCTTTTTCGCTAGTTTTTTATTTAGAAAGGTTGATGGTTAATTTTTGTTTTGCTGTCGTCAGTCTTTCGACCGGTTTGATGCAATCCTCCATCCTTTCCTATCCTGTGCTAACCTCTTCATTTCTACATACCCCTTACAGCCCACGTCCTCAGTTATCTGTTTCATATATTCTAATCTCTGTCTTCCTCTACAGTTCTTACCTTCGACTGTTCCCTCCACTAACAAATTAACCAATCCAGCATGTCTCAAAATATAACCTACCAGCCTGTCTCTTCTTTCCTTAAGCTTCTTCCACAAACTTCTTTTCAGACCCATCATTTCCAAAACTAGTTCATTTCTTACTTTGTCTGTCCACTTAATTTTCAGCATTCTTCTGTAGTACCACATTTCAAATGCTTCAATTTTCTTTATTTCCGGTATTCCTAAAGTCCATGTTTCGCTACCATAAAGTGCTGTGATACACACAAAGAGTTTTAAAAAGTTCTTTCTAATTCCTAGATCAATATTTGAAACTAAAAGGTTTCTCTTTTTCATGATGGCTCTTTTTGCTAGTGCTATTCTGCTTTTGACATCATTCCTGCTTCGACCATCGGTTGTAATTTTACTTCCCAAGTAACAGAATTCAGCTTACTTCTCCTATTGCATCCGATCCTATTTTTATATTTAATCTACTAGTATTGGTATCATTTCTGCTACATTTCATCACTTTTGTTTGCTTTGATTTATATTCAGTCCAAAATCTTCCTTCAGTATTTTGTTCATGCCATTCAGTAACTTCTCAATATCCTCAGCCCTCTCTGCTAACAAGACAATGTCATCAGCAAATCGTAGCATACTGATTTTTTCTCCCTGAAAACTTATGCCACATGGAAATTTTTCTTTGACTTTCTTCATTGCTTCTTCTACGTACAAGTTGAATATTAACGGGGATAGACTACAACCTTGTCTCACACCCTTTTTAACTGATGCTATGTCTCTCGTGATTCTCTACTTTTATTATAGCCTACTTGATTCTTATATAGTTTATAGAGTATTCTTCTATCTCCATACTTTAGACCTGACTTCTTTAAAAATTTTGAACATCTTGTCCCACCTAACATTATCAAAATGCTTTTTCTAAATCAACAAATCCCATAAAAGTATCTTTGTTTTTCTTGATCCGCCCTTCAAGTATTAATCTTAAAGACAGAATTGCTTCCCTTGTACCACGATTTTTCCTAAACCCAAACTGATCTTCACCTACTATCTCTTCTACTACCCTTTCCATCCTTCTGTATATTATTCTGGTCAGTAATTTTGAAGCATGTGATGTTAGACTAATGGTGCGATTAATTCTCACATTTGTCGGACTTGTGCTTTCTTTGGAAGTGTGAAGATGATATTTTTATTAAAATCAGTTGGAATTTCTCCTGTTTCATAACTTTTGGGTATCATCTTGAATAATCTTTCGATTCCTTCCTCTCCTAGGGATTTAAGAAGTTCTGCAGGGATCTCATCAATTCCAACTGCCTTATTTGCTTTCAAGTCATTCAGAGCTTTATTAAATTCTGTCCTCAAAACAGGATCTCCTAAGTCATCAATGTCGACATCACCTTCCATTTCCATTACACTATTGTTCAAGTAGTCCCCAACATACAGTTTCTCAATGTATTCTTTCCATCGGTTAGCTCTATCCCCTGAGTTTAAAAGAGGAATCCCATCGGCAGCTTTAATGTTCATACCTCTTTTCTTCATTTCTCCAAAATTCTGTTTGATCTTTCTGTAGGCAACATCTACCTTACCTACGACCATTTCCTTTTCTACTTCTTCACACTTTGCTTGTAGCCATTTTTCTTTTGCTATTTTGCATTTCCTATTTATTTGATTTCTAAATTGCCTGTTCTGCTCTCTTCCTGCTTCATCCTGAGCATTTTTTTACCTTCTCCTCTGATCCATCAGCTCCAAAATTTCTTCTGTGATCCAAGGTTTTCGGGCAGCTTGTTCCCAAAAGCCTAATGTTTCTTTACCAGCTTTCATTATTTCGGTCTTTAATGCATTCCATTCGTCCTCGATTGAGCTCCTTTCAGAGTTAGATTAAATACTACAAATTCTAATTAAATTTTTAGGTTTATATATATAATTTAACATCTCAATTTTCTTGTGTAACTAAAAAAATAAGTGGTTATAGACTCGGATTGTTGTAGATCGTTGCTAAGACGTTTTAGATTTTTGTTTTGTCTGAAATATAACAGTTTGTTATTTTCATCAGTATTAAAGCATAAAAATAACAATTATTTGCTAGAAATACAACAAATAAATATAATAAATAAATAATTGTTAATTTCTAACTTCTGCTTTGATAGTATTGATTTAAAAAAAATATCGAATATAGATGTAACTTCGTAAATCCTAAGATATATTTATTAATTATTTCAGTCTTAAATATAATAGTGTCGTATTTATTTATTTCCAGAAATATTAAAATAGCAATTTAAATATTTGATTAATGTATTTTTTCTACTTATTAATTACAATAACTTGACTGAGGAGTAAAGATCTTATCCAATTTAATAAAAACGTTAAAAATGTAGTATATATTTACTACTTTATGAAATAAATTAAGGTACGTTTAGAAGGTGTTCAAAATATTTGGGAAAAATTATGACTGGAAAGTGTGGCGCCTTTCGCAGGTACGTTGTGAAAGAGTTGGGTTGTAGTTGGTGTAAGAAGTGGTTTCATTGGGCATGTTGCGAAGAGGGAACGTGGGAAATAAATGAGGCTCTCCCATGGTTTTTTTCACTTTGTCTTAGGGATGAATGGATGAGGGAGACGGGCGAAAAGATGAGACAGTTGCGTGAAAGGATCAGGGTTCTTGAGGCTCGTCCTGTGGAGGTTCAGCTTGTGGAGGCGTGGCCTGTGGAGGTTCAGCATGTTGGGGCTCAGCCTGCGGAGGCTCAGCTAGTGGAAGCTCAGCCTGTGGGGGTTCAGCCTACGGAGGCACAGCCTGTGGGAGCTGAGCTTGTCGAGATTCATCCTATAGGGGTAAAAAGCAGAGATAGTGGGTTGGAGGTAGTTGAGAAGAATGGTTGGGAGCTGTTAACAGGTCGTAGGAGAATTATGGTTAATAGGATGAAGAAGCCACACAATCTAGAAGTTGTGGGGAATAATAGGTCTGACCTGTTGCCAGGGTCAGGAGGAAAAGAGCCTCATGTAGATATAGGAGTAGGTAAGATGCAGCAGGCCTTTAGGAATAAGGGCGTGCTAGGCAAGAATAGGAAAAAGGGGTTCTGCTGCTAGGTAGTAGTCATGGGAGAGGTGTAGGCCCTCTTCTGCAGGATCAATTGGGTACAGGTTATAAGGTCACAAATTTTTTCAAACCTAGTGCAACATTAGGTCAGGTAATAGAGAATGTAGGTTCACTTTGTAGGAGTTTCACTAAGGATGTTAGAGTAGTAATAGTGGGAGCTTCGGGGATAGAAACACGAGTTGTAGTATAGTGAATAACCTGATGAAGGTGGTGGAGGAGGCGCAACATACCAGGGTGGAACTCATACAGGTCCGAAGTCGCCATGACCGGCCACAATTGAACTATGCTGAGAGGCGGGTAAATGTGGAAACGGAGGTGCTATTTGGGAGAGGCATTAGTTCCGTGTTGGGGGTTGTGCCTGTGAACACCATTGGTAGGTGGGGTTTCACTAGGCATGGCCTACACCTAAATATAAAGGGCAAGGGGGTACTTTCTTACTTGTTAGCTAAAGCAGCATGGGGGCCCATTTCCAGTGAAGATGTGGTCAGGACTGTGCCTTTCTAGGATAGGGGCTGCTGGTAAGGGATGGAAATAGATGATCAAAGTGATACTGATTGTGGATACACGATGGCAAAAATCACAGATGTTAAACAAATAGATGAAGTTGCTGAAACAATAAGTTTCATGGGGTAGAACTGAAAAGGGGAAGGTTAATGCTGAAAATATAAAGCCAGTAATAAAGGTGTTAATGGTGAACTGTAGAAGTATAATGAACAAAGAAATATAATTTGCAAACTTAATGAAGATACACGAACCACAAAGATAATTGGGGAAGAGAGATGGTTAAAAGAAGAAGTACTAAGGTTTTTCACGATGGTTACGGCGTGTACCGCAGAGATAGAGGAGTAACTGGTTGAGCAGTTTTCATACTAGCTAATGAAATCTACCACAGTTCACTGGTGTTCATAGATCATGACCATGAGTTAGTTGGGGTAGATTTCTGGGGTAATAAAAAAGAAAAAATCAGGGTGTTGGCTGCTTACCGTAGTGGAAGAATGATAGATGAAGATGAGGCTCTCGAGGAGAAATTGAATTCATACTCAGATTTCAGAGGTGAAAATAGAATGGTCATTATAGGTGGGGATTTAAATTTGTCAGGTATAAATTGGGTAGAAATAAGATTAATAACACCCTAATAAGGGATTGAGGATTTACACAAGTGGTATAACAGAACACAAGGGAACAAAATATTTTGGATACATTTCGAATAAAGACGCATGACAACCTTGTGGGGTGTCAGGTAACCGAAGGAATAAGTGATCATGAAGCATTTCTAATGGATTTTAGAGAATTCAGTAAACCAGCAGCCAAAATTGAAGGGAGAAATAGGTACAGTTATAAAAAGGCACAAATTTCGAATTTGAAGAGATATTTCAGAGAACGTTTCAGCAAATGGAAGGAAGGCACAAGTACGGTAGAGTCAAGGTGGGCAGAGTTCAAGGAGATATTAAGAAAGGGGGAAGAAAAATTTATTCCAAAACAGAAAATAAAGAGAAGTAGAGAACCTGTGTACTATAATAGGGAAATGAGGAGGTTAAAGAGGTTGGTAAGAAGAGAACATAACTGAGTTAAGAAACAGCAGGTAGTAAGGAATATTTAAAACAAGGACTTAATAATAGCTAAGAAGGTGGCTAAAGATGGTTTTATGAAGAGTATTGTCAGTGCGTGGGGACCATTGACTCATGCATCTAAAAATATCTATTGCTATGTTAGAAAAGTGAGGGAAATGGAGGGTGTTGAAAAGCTTATAGATAAGGATGGAGAAGAAGTTACTGAGTATTTGAAAAAGGCAGAGATTTTAAGTAACTGGTTTAGTGAGAGCATTAGGGAAAATGAATCAGGAACGGGAGGGTCTAACTCGGAGAACGAGCTTAAAACCACAGTTAGAATTGAACAGACCAAAAAATTTTAAATTCATCCTGAGGAGATCATGAAGGAAATAAGAAACATAAAGGGACAGGTGCAGATAATATTACTACAGATATCTTAAAGATAGCTGGATGTGACATTGTACCTTATCTTGAAACATTATTTAAATTTAGTCTGGATACATGCTGCTTACCACAGGACTGAAAAAGTGCGATAGTAGTGCCGGTACGTAAAGGAGGGGTGAGAAATAGAGTCGAAAATTATACGCCGATCAGTCTGACATGAGTGATAGGTAAATTAATGGAGAGATTGAACTACAACCACATCAGAAATATATGTGAGGATCGTAAGTGGTTTTCAAGTAGGCAACATGTATTTAAGCAAAGATATTCATTCGAATCTCAGTGGGATATATGCAAGACATTTCAGATCAAATGGACAAGGGAGGCCAAATTGGTAGTGTAGCACTAGATCGTTTCAGGCTTTCGACAGAGTGAGCCATAAAATGGTAGTAAATAAGGTAAAAACTATTGTGGTGGATTAGAAAGTTATTTGCTGGGTAGAAGAATTTTTAAAAGGTAGAAAACAGAAAGTTAGTGTAGGAAATTCAGTATCAAATCAAATGAAAGTAAAAATGGGAGTGTCACAGGGTAGCGTTATTGGGACCATTGCTATTCAATATTCTTCTGAATAATTGTGTTGATTGTCTACTTTCAGAAATTAGATTGTTTGTTATTGATATAATGCTATATGAAAGAATCAAAAAGGTAGACGACTGTAAACAGCTGCGGGGTGATCTGGACAGGATATCTAGTTGGGTTTGTAAGCATGGGATGAAGAAAAATGCAAAGAAGAGTCAGCTTATTAAATACACAAATAAAAAACTAAAAGTTGATTATGATTGTAAGGTGGGGAAAGAATTGCCTGTTGAAGACTTCAAATGTAAATATCTTGGTATTACATTTGATAACATGCTTAACTGGGCAGGACACATTGGTCATGTAATAGGAAAAGGGAATGTACGAGAGAAGTAAAGGAATTGGGTTACAAAACTTTGGTCAGACCATTGTTTGCATACAGGTGTTGGATATGGTGCAAAAAAGGTCTGCTAGATTTGTTTCTGGAAATCAACGCAGAATGCAATCAGTAACAGATATGATAAAAGAGCTGGAATGGGACTCATTGGAAGACAGAATGAGGGTGTAGAGTGTCATGGGAGTGTACAAGGGGGAAAATGCAGGCGTGTGCAGTAATGGGGGAAGATTGGTGTGTAGGGCGCTCCATTACATTTTTGTTAAATATTATTATGATTAAATAAATTTGGAACAAATATACTTATGCGTTTTTTTTAATGTTTCTTTGACAGTAGAGTGAAACGTCATACAGCCATAACTCATCTTAAAATTATTATATTAACTATGCATGGCCATCACCAAAATATTTCTCACCCATAATTGATTACATGGTGGCAATATTTGAATTATTAAATACACAAAACAAAGAAAAAATAGCTTCCATAGGAAACCTTGGTTTTATATGTTCACCTTGCAGTCTTTAAAAGAACCTGCAGAACATCCTGAAGACTCTAGGGTCTTCTGTCGCACACTTAGTGGTGGAAAGTAAAGTAGTCTCAACAATTATGCTATTAGATCTCTTGAACTATTTTGATTGTTTTTACAGCTGGATACGACATGTCCAGTGTATCCAACACTTATCTCGTCGAAACCAAATAAGGGACACACTGTATGCAAAAGTGTTGAAAATTTCATTGAATTCAACACCTTTCATTGTTCTGGAATCATTCTCAGATGACTGTCAAACATTAAACTCCGATCAATATTATATTAGAAAGCAACCAGGCACAACTATTTTTCCTATGTGTTTGAAGGTTGTTTGCATGTTATCTTCTTTTACTCGACCCATCAAACTATGTGGTTAAAGAGTCTTATTGTTACAGATAAATAGGGCCAAAAATTAAAGAGAAGAAGTGACTTTGTTAAAGGCGGCATTCGTCGTACATACCACTCAACAAGTTATGAAGAAAAGTCAGTAATTCATGAATGGAAACGGTAGTTTTTTTTTTTGTGTTACAACTAGAGAGACGTAACTGATGAATACCTACGTTGTTTGCCGATGGTGAAATTATTTAACCTGAAATTCAATTCACTATTATGGCTTGGTTTACTTAAATTTATGAGCAGATGCGTTTAGAACTGAATGTTATGGCAGTAAATGGATGGTGCGATAAAGCAAAATATGAAAACATTTACATGAATGTTAACAACGTCGGATCCACTAAGTAGTTGATTGTGATTTTCCGTAACGACTCGTCTTCTGACTGCGGCATAGAGACTACAAAGGAGAAAGCTGTTGATATGCCCGGCTGCCTCAACTTTTAAATTAGAAGTGTAGTCAGTAGCATAGAGGGCAGTGTTGGTCTACCGTGAGTACGATCCAAACCCAAGGGGGTTGGTAAAAGCAATAAACAGTTCGAAAACTAGAGCCGACGTGATATTGATACGTGGTTCCGAAAGCTTTAAAAGTTAGTTTTGTTTTTACCGACAGACGTTTATTGCAAGTAGAAAAATAACAGTGATAGTCAAAACTCAATTCACAGTAACAGATTGGGAATTTGGATCACTAGACAGCACATAAAACAATATCATGCGTTTGACCTTTTGTTGCCACACTTGTTCCTGCTATTAAGCGTGCATTGCTAGCCATTTCCGGCTAAATTAATGCGGTATTAAGGCAATTATTAAAGAAAAATCACGAAGAAAAAGAGACAAAAAACAAAGTCTTGAAACAGGAAGACAAATGTCATAAGCTGTTGACATCGTATATCTTAAAATAGAGGAGGTAAGAGAGAAATTTAGTGCAAAAAAATACTCTTAGATTGCATAGGAATTATCATAAAAAAATCAAACGAATGAGTCACAACAAACTCAGAGAATTCTAAAATCTATTGATATGTTTATATCAAGAAATCTAAAATTTTAGCAAATAATCTACTACCTCCGTACTGCCTAAATGGAAAGCGTTTAATTCGGAGTTAGCTCACAAAAAGATAAAATAATAATAATAATAATGATAAATGGGCTTTGCTACCGTCCAACATTACCCTGCCTGTTATTGTAGCACCGAGATAAATTCAGTCGAAGGTCTTTGGTAAGTATGCCAGCGTGTCTCTGAATAACAAATTAAGTTCAGAATAACAGCTGTACTGAGCATCGAGATCCTACACCAGATAACTCATAGTGACAGATGTAGATACAAGATCCTTGGAAACATAACCACGGCGTAGTTAACGGGTTCGCTTCAGGATCTTCGGATAACATCCAAACTCAGTATTCCTTTTCCCAAATTTCACGAGATATTCACCAAGGCAGTTCCACGCGTAACACAGTGGAAATAATATCATTTTCACATAATTTTTCGACTTATTCTCCGCTAACACTTATTGTTTGAATTGGATATAGAAAGATGTAAGTTACGTAAAATGTGTTTGAAAAAGCACGGAGACGAGATAAGATGACGTGGAAGCTATCACCACTGAACCAAAACTGACTGAGAGTAAAACAAAGCCTGAGCCACCGATATAACATTTCAGACTTATGTCTGCATATCACCGTTAGGTTAGTTTTTCAAAATTTCAGGACAAAATATGCTATTTACCCAGAGAAACGTATCCTATGTCCTTCCAATATTTCCTTGTCAAATTTCATCAATACTGGTTTATCCATTGAATACAAGCAGATTTACTTTCGCATTTATAATATTAGTGTAGATGGGTTCCTAAAGATTTATTAGATCTCGAAATTATCATTTAACTGCCACTGAAAAAATCAGTTCATATTATTGTGAAATTATCATGAAATGCGACTTACTGCTCTACGTGATTGTAACATTTACAGCTTCCAAAGTCTTTGTTGTGGTTAGAAAGAAGTAATACTAGCGGCGGACAAGATACAGCTCCAAAATCTAGATGAATTCACATTCAACAACAACCTTGACAACTGTGCTAGTTCTTTAGTTTTTTTGTTTTTTGTTTTTTTGTTTTTTTTTGTTTTTTGTTTTACGCCTTGTCGATTTAGAGATCCTTTGAGGCGGAAAGAGACTGGGGGCAAGGAACGGGAAGGAATTCGGCCAAGGTCTTTTGGAGGAATCAATCTGGCATTTTTCTGGACTGATTTGGGGAAACCTGGAAAAGCGAAACCGGACGGGAGTTAGAACCCGCTTCCTCCGAATGTGAGGCTAGAGCGTTACCGCTCATCTACAAAAACCCGTTTTGTCTTGATAAAGACTCATTACCACAGTTTTATTCCGGAGGATAGACTCCAGTATTTTTGTTTGGTTGTCACAGAAACGAGTCAGACATGTTTCACAGAATATCACGTGCTGTTTCTTGAGCAGCAGACGGAATTCTTAGAACCCATCTTGAAGATTCGTGTTCGGAAGCTTTAACCTTCACCCTCAAACACCTGTTTTCCAATACTTCAAGACGACCTTCCAGTGGCTCTTCATCGATATTATCTCGGTCCGATCGAAACAGCTTAGCACATTGTTTCACGGTAGAAAACCAAGTGGAAAATACATTCAAGTAAAATATACTAGGAGCTAGGACTTCGGAATTATCATGTTCGCTTAACACCAGCAGATTTGAACGATATATGTGATACAACTGAGCACCACTAGTCGACGACGCACATTGTTAGCTGAAAGAATCACATTCATTCTCGTACACTGCTCGACTGAGTTACTTGAAACTAGCATGTTTTACTTCTATACAACGGAACATGGTTGGTTTGGAAACTAAGCTCGTAATAACAAATACTTGTATATGCGTTTGAATATTCAATGACTGTTTGGCAGATAACCCTTCAAAAGTTTTATAATTGGTTGTTGTCGGCCTACAGAACGGACCGGTGGTCTGTACATTTAGCGACAATTGGAGGCCAACAGTGAAGATTGGACTCTACGTACACA
>JARYHS010008075.1:156899312-156993665 GCA_031002005.1 Vandiemenella viatica
CGGAGTTGGAGTGATGCTTCGAAGTCCTTTGCACAGCCGACGCCTGGTGAGAACAGGTCCTGAAACTCGGTGCAAAGGGCGTCCACTTCAGGAAAAGGAACATGCTGAGATACGAGGTGTATGTTATCCTCAATTGAAAATCCGAATAAGCGGAAAGCGTCCAGTCCAAATAAGTCTGCTGTGAGAGAACTGTTAACTACTAAAAAGGGGACTGAACGATGTACAGACTTATACATGACGTTTGCTGTGAACTGTCCCAGGAGTGCTATTTCCTGTTTGTTGTATGTCAGGAGGCGCTTGGGGGCCGGCGAGAGGGGGGGCGAGCCAATTTGCACATAAGTAGTATAATTAAGCAATGAGACTGCTGCTCCTGTGTCGACTTGTAGGCGCAGGGGCTTGCCATTGACCGTAACGTCAATAAAAAGTTTGGATGCTGTGGAAGTGTCTACCTGATTGATATCCATAGGTGCGCCGCTCAACCTGTCTTGGTAAGACCCTGGGCGGCGAGAGCCGGGATTGGCATTGGTGGTGTTGGTGCGGCAGACGGACGCCAGGTGTCCTTCCTTGCCGCAACGTGAGCATTCAGCCCAACGATCCGGACAGTTTTCCCTCTCATGTGCTGAATAACAGGCGGGGCAGGAGGGTAGGCGGAGCGGGCTGCGGCGTCGGCGCTGCGGGATCCGCTGCTGCCGAGACTTGGTGCCCCTGCCGGAACGGGCTGGTTCGATGTCCTTCTGAGGAAGCGGTCCCCGGTTGTGGTGTCGGGAGGAGCGCGACTGGGAGCTCTGGATGGCGGCGACGTCCTGTGTGTCCTCTACGTCGGTTCGGATTGCGGCCACATCCGCCCAGGACTCCAGGCGGCGATCTGCGGCCGTAGATATTTCGAATTTGTAGGCAAGTTCGATGACCTGCTCGAGGGATGGGTCCTCTAACTTGAGGGCGTCATGCCGGAGTGCGGCATCTGGTGCAGCCTGTATGATGTGATCACGCACCATGTCGTCGGCGTAGGATTCGTGGGAACAACGAGTTTGAAACTTACATTTTCTGCTAAGGCCTTGGAGTTCGGCCGCCCACTGGCGATACGTCTGATCGGGCTTCTTCCGGCATTGATAGAATTCGACGCGGGCCGCGACGACATGGTACCGGCGTCCTGTAGTATGCATTCAGTGTCGTACAGATGGTCGTGAAGGTGAGGGTGTCGGGGTCTTGTGGCTGAAGTTTGGTGAGCAAGACATACATCTTTGATTGGTTCCAGGAAAGGAAATATGCACGCTGGTCTTCTTCTTTGGATATGTGATGAATTGCGAAGTGTTGTTTTATGCGCTTCTCGTATGTTTCCCATTCTTCGACGTCGTCGTTGAATGCTGGGAACGGAGGCGGGGCCGTGGGTTGGCGGAGATTCCTGACTTCCGCAATCAGTTGTCTCTGAGATTCGAAGAACTGATGTAGAAGTCCTTGGAGGAACTGTTGCCATTCCGTAGGTGCTGCTGGCGTAGCCATGATGGTCGAGAGTTCTTATCCCAACCTTGTCGCCACTGAAGTGAACTACACTTAATGGTTCCTTGAGGTTTATTACTATGTACACAAAACACTGGTAAACAATAACAAATGTGGTACAGTTAGCGGATGACCGTCGAGAAATTTAGCCTGGTCCTGATCCGGGGTAGAGAGACGGCTTCTACTTCTCGCGAACTTCCGGTGGTCTTCTGTAGTTGAAGCTGGTTCCGCGGTCAGGCCGGAACTGGCGGTGGAGCGGCCGGCTACGCTTATATAGGCGGCCTGGCGCAGGAATTCCGTTGTGTGGTAGTACGGCGACCTCTGTAAGAAATAGTCCCACTTAGCTTCTAGATGATTCTATTTGTTTTCCTGGTTTGTTTTGATGTCTCTGCGCCTGTTTGGAGTCGTATATGTATCCCGGCGTGCAGGCGCGTTGTGTGTGAGGTCTGCCTGGCAGGGGCCTTTACTGGCAGACTGAACAATAAGAAACAGAATTTTTCTGGTCTTTGGAATATTTACATTGTAATAAAACAGCAGCATTATTAACACATAAAAATCATAAACTTTCAGTTTGAAGAAAGAGGAGTTATTGTTATTATGAAATCGAGTGTTTACCGACACCTTCATTCCTTCAGTATGAATAAGAATAGACAGAATAGAGAAAAAGAACAAAGAAATGAAATTTTGTATTCTCATCAAGTAGGAATGATTGAAAACAGATGCCGATAATTAATGGTAATAGAAGAAATCAAGGACGACAATAATACGTTTATGACCTTGCAAGATTTTGAAAAAGATTTTTGACAAAAGATTTTTTCAAATTTCCTATAAATCTGATCCAAAACCAGATAGCTTTGAGCTCATTATAGTTCAGGTAACTATAATAACACTGGATAATAATGAGAAACAATTATCAATTAAATGACTGAGTGCAAAAAGAAAACAAACGCTGTTTTATCGATACTGAGCCAGAAATATATTCTGAAAAGCAAGCCGTATCTAGTGAGAAGAGGAACGAAACAATTTCGGTAAGAAACAAGTTAAAAAATAAAATAAAATAAGAAACCTTTTGATGGGTGAGAAGTGACTACAGTTACGTGAATTGTTTCCTCGTTTTGCTCACTCTTTAAGAATCTCCGGCTCTAGTGAATGAAACCCTAAAACAGTTGTTCAAGAAATGTTTTATAACAGAAAGTTGTAGTGGTATGTTTTTGCACTCACATTTCTCAGAAAAAGTCAACATTCTATACATACCAAGAAACGCTTGCAAAGAAAGACCTGAACAAAGACTCCACTTTCATTGTTCACTACATAGAGACTTCCCTGCCTCAAGAAGTCAGAGAATTTTGTCTTCAGCGAAGTTTGCTGTGGCCACAATCGCAATCCCGTCCTCATCCAGCTGCTTCTTACCTTCACAACCAGCGGAAATTTCAAAATAATCCATCCATATTTTTATTTGAGAGGCCATATATTCTTGTACTGTTACCGAAATGATGTAGGTGTGAAGACAAATATACGATTAAAGCATAGAATATATGCTACATATAAGTATAACCAAATTACTTTAGTTTAATTGCGATGGAGCGCACGCTCCGGTGGCAATTTCCCTACACACCCACTTTTTCCTCCTTTCCTGCACCCACCTACTTTTACCCTTTACAAATTACAACTTTAAATTGTTTCACCGTTTTTGGTAAATTATTCATCACTTCTCTTGGTAACTTATTCCAATCCCTGACCCCCTTACCTACGAATGAAAATCTTACTACACCCTTATGCCTGAAATCGACTACCCCTACCACGCATTACTTTTAATTTTTTGACCAATATCTTTCCATGCTTCATCGCCAATATACGCCTTGTACCCTCCCATGACCGTCTTCACCCTCCTCCTGTCCTCTAATGAGTCCCATTACAGCATTTTTATCATATCGCTTACTGATTGTATTCTGTGGTAATTTCCAGAGACAAATCTAGCAGCCCTTCTTTGCACCCCCAATTATCAACACGGCTCGCAAAATTAGATTTCTGTTCATGGTTTATCGGATACAGAATTTCAAAATCATGGCTATCAAGCAGTTGTGGCGCAGTTTTTGAAGCAAACCCGAAATGCAGTGAATAGAAACCACAAATTTTCTATAAGTAAGTAGAGATACTTCTAAAAATTTTACTGCTAAAGGTAAATTGAAGCAATGATTAAATTGCACTCTCATACGTGATACCCACTCACCTGAACAAACTTTGCGACCTCTGTAAGATCCTTCCTCATCATCCTCATGAAAAGACCTTAATTAAAATTAATCTTTTTTTTTCATGAAATCATTATTTTACTTTTGTAATTTTACAAACTTCCACTCGCTTCCAACAACTGATCACGTTTTTACTTGTAACCTAACCAATAATTGTTTATGAGTATTTTAATGTTTACGAATGATATATGCAAAGTTTCAATGCCCTCTCCCCTTCCTCTTTTATGTGTGAACATTTTTTTATTGAAATTCACATCACACGTGTGTCATAACATAAGGTTTCAAACAAAAATTGATTTGATAACTAAAATTAGTTCTGGAAGGAATAAAGCAGATTTTGTGCAGGTAGTGCAGCATCGCTGAACACAATTAATAGCCTGGGTCACATTACAGACACCGTACGTATTAGACACGTATCAGCACAGACACAAAAATATGATTGCATACATTTTGTATAGGCGTGTTAACATCTACCGCGCGTGAATGGAGCGTGTCCGTGCAGGCATGTGCCGGCACTGACCAGCATTGCTGGAAAGAATTAGTGTCCGACCGAAGATTCGGTTTCGTCCAGTTTCGGCCAAAAAATCTAGTTTCGGCCACAGTTTCGGTTTCGGCCAAAAATAGGTCGAAACTTCGGCCGTGCTGAAACTTTTAACTAGGATTTATTTATGGTGATTATTATATAAAAGTAAAAAGAGGTTATGTTTGTTTCACATATTACTTACCTACATTTTTAGCTAATTGTTGTTGGATTACACTTTGTACCCGTACTTTAATTTTAACCACTCAGACAGCTACGTGCTGTGTGACCTTCAGTAACTTGATTTTAACAGTGAGTAAGCGACTATAGCTCGTGCGAATTGTCTCCTTGAACCGTTTTCACGCAAACTGCGAGGTGGTGCAACGGATAGCGTTCTGGCCTCGCATTCGGGAGGACGGCGGTTCGAATCCCCGTCCGGGCATTCAGATTTGGGTTTTCCATGGTTTCCCAAATCACTCCAGGCAAATGCCGGGATGCTTCCTTAAAAAGGCCATGGCCGAATTCCTTCCCATTCCTTGCCCCCATCCTTTACAGTCCCTAAAGGCCTCGCTGTTGAGAGACGTAAAGCAGTTTAAAAAAAAGTAAATTCGGACGGGTAGTAATAGTACGTGTAAATTTTGTTTTCCATTAGGAATTCATATTTACTTGAATTAATTTTCCTAATTTATAATGAATGCCATATGCCTGCTATATTACAGAGGTTTTTTTTTTATTTGATCTGTGAGATCTGATTTATTTATCTTACAATATTTTCTTTGGGGCAAAAAATCACAAAAAAGTCAGATAGTTTTACAAAAAGACCCTACCAGCTCATCTGAAGGTGTTTACAAAATTTGTAATACATCATATCCATTGGTAAGCAAAGAACTCAAAAAACAAACATTGCATTGGAGTAAAGCAACATTTATCAAAGTTTCATTGCAGGTGTTAAGATAACAGTCAGCAATAGACGGAATGAAAAAATTAATTAAATGAAGCTAAATTATAGCGAATGGGTTCATAGAAGTCACTAGGAGCGCTGAGTACTGACCAGCCGAATCTTGTTCAGTCAACGATCTCGAGTTTGACCTCTAAATCTAAACTTGTTCAACGGGCTTATGATCATGAAATTGCAGAATGGATTGACGAGGCAATAATGGACGTAATAATTGTGGACAAATTAGGTGGACAGACAAAGTAAGAAATGAAAGAGTTTTGGAAATGATGGGTGAGAAAAGAAGTTTATGGAAGAAGCTTACGGAAAGAAGAGACAGGCTGGTAGGTCATATTTTGAGACATGCTGGATTGGTTAATTTGTTAGTGGAGGGAACAGTTGAAGGTAAGAACTGTAGAGGTAGACAGAGATTAGAATATATGAAGCAGATAATTGAGGACGTGGGTTGTAACAGGTATGTAGAAATGAAGAGGTTAGCACAGGATAGGAAGGGATGGAGGATTGCATCAAACCAGTCTAAAGACTGACGACAGCAAAAAAAAAAAAAATTGTGGACGTGCTGCCTTATGCGTTGGTGGAAGGCGAAGCATTGCGGCGACTCAATTTCACTGATCCCCACGCAGTTCAAAAATATGGGATGATATCTGAAAAAATATTTTAGAACATCACTGATGCCACAAACAAATGAGAAAATTAAGACTAAAAAATCTACAATAAAGACATTGGTGGCAAAAAGCGATGGGGTGAGTGCTACCACTGATGTCTCGACCAACTTCTCAGCCTTACAGCTCATTTTATGGTAAATCATCAACGCCTAAAAATTATATTGGGTGCATCTGTGCTGGAACAGGAACATACCAGTTAATATCGTACATTAAGCAAAACTTTACAGAGGTGGTGAATGAATGGAGTATAAACGGCAAGACTTTTCAGGTCCTAGGTGACAGTGTACCAAACATGGTTTGCTCCATGCGTGGTCAATATGAATCTATAGCTTGGGTGACACACACGCTTCAGTTGGTGAAAAAACACGCACTACTTTCAGACGATGAAACCAAAGACTTATTTAAAAAATGCTGAAAAATTTTACGTAATTTCAAGCATAACGAGCATGTAGTTGGAAAATTGACAGAATGTCAAAAAGAATACGGAATGTCAGAACATTCTTTGGTACAAGTTGTCGATGTAAGGAGGGGCAGCACATAATTGATGTTACATAGGCTTTTAGAGCAAAAGAATGTAGTCAAATTGTACAGTGTTGAATATGGTAAGATTGGTACTTTTTTCTCTAGTGAACTGAATGTTATAAAGAACCTCACAGACGTTTTGATATACTAAATTTGTAATTTGATGACGCATGCCTTTGATATCACTATTAACCCTCAAACTGCAAATTCGTTCCGAAAACGAAGATGTGAGATGATGACAAACGTGAAAACCTAATGTACGAGTCTTTGAACATCAAATTTTCTTTGATAAAAAAGACACCTTTCTTTGATCTCTGCGACAAAGAATTAAATCTAAATATCTCAGTTCCGATTAAGTGGATGTTGCAGCAAAAGAAATACTATCTTTTTTGACGGAGTACTGTCCGGTGATAGAAAAAAATTTTCGCTCAGTTTCTACAGAACTGATCTTGCCACCATCCAACATACAGCAAGAAAAGGAGTGTTTTTGGGATACACACTATAATACTCAATCAGATGGAGGCAACTGGATCTGAAGATAAAAAAAAAAAACTGTTTTGAAAGAAAGATTTCAATCTGATCTGTTAATGTCGACATATATTGTTATTTGAACAGCAGTCCATATCCTACCCTAAGAAATGTGGTCGTAAGGTATCTTTCTGCTCCGCCTACCAGTGTTCCAAGCGAGCAACTGTTTAGTGCTGCTGAACAAATATTGTACTTATATCGTAGGAGTTATCAGCTTGGTATATTAATAATTCCGTGTGGTGGTAATGAACTGGTGAAATGGTTTCTTTTGGCTTCGCATTCGCCCCTGTCGAAGCTGCGTTAACCTAATCCAGCAATCCTACAGGGTACAGGTGACCTATAGTTTAACTTGGAATCCGAACCACGGAAGCGTTCTGGCGTACTTCACATTAAACGGTCAATCATGAAAGTATTCTGAACACAATTAAAATACTCAATTCATAATGACTCTGTACTTTATATCAATTTGTTGATTTTTAAATAAAGTTTATTTGCAAGAGTATGTCTTTAACATGTTTATTATTTTTATTCTTGTTAAATGTTAATATAACATAAATAAATAATTATTTTTTATTTTCGTTACATGGTTCATTAATCATTTTAATTTCGTTTAACACGAGTAAAAATACAATTAATTTCAATATACAATAGAATTTTAACGTGGCTGAATAAGTTTCGGTTTCGGCCGAAACAGAGGCCGAGGCCGAAGATTCGGTTTCGGCTGAAAATTGTGTTTCGGTCGGACACAAGAAAGAATGTTTTGTCTATGTCTGCACGTGTCTGGGCATTATGTAAGTGTCTGCGCGGCTAGTACTGTATGAACGCGATAGTGGTAACAGCACAGACAGCATACTACGTGATCTAATTTAAAAAATAACCATGAGCAACGAAAAATTAATTGAATCATATAGAGAATATACATTTCTTTATGATTTAAGTGATAATAGATATAGAGATAGTAAACACAAAGATGACGCATGGAAGGAAATAGCAAATAAGCTCCAAGTACAAGGTAACCAAGTAATTATTTATGGAAATGATTGTTAAATTTTTTTACATTGCTCCTGCAGATGAATCAAAATACAAAGCAAGCTAAAACTAAAATTACGTTAGTTAAATTGGCATATTAATTATCAGTTGCTTATTTTTTACTAAAATCATTAGTTGGTTTGAATGAAAGAAGTTCCAAATTGGTCGCGATCTATGTGGCCTAAACAATAGTTAAAACTAATAATAGGTGGCATAACGTAGGTTGTTAAGATTTATTTTTAGCATCCTTCGTTTTTATTGGGGTCATTATTTCAGCCGCATGTAAGCCGTGTCAGCCGTTAAAACATCGATCTTCATCACAGATAATAAGAAAGAAAGTTGTAAGAACCCGCGAAAATTCTGGATCAAGTTTATATCGCGATGCATGATGACACTGACATGCGATACAACGAATGTTTTAATTTGCGTGTGATTGGAACTTTGATTTTCTGTCGGCAGTATTAGTGTAGATTGTGGTTAGGCTGAAATGCAACCTGGACCATGTTGATAATTGAATCTTTTTGTTACAGCCCAAGACACGAAAAAATACATTGAGCTTTATTTTATAACAATTCAATTTAGTTAAGCAACTGCAAAGAAATTAATTGCCAGAACACTCCGTTAAACCCGTCATTTATGTGTGTGATTGAAATATTGCTTTTCGCGCGTCAAGTTTAGCGTAGTATGTGGTATGGTTGCATAACATGCGATACAGGGAATGTATTTATTTATGTGTAATTGCAGCTTTGATTTTCTAGAAGCAATACTAGCGTTGTTTGTGGTTAGGCTGAGATACAACTTGGACCAAGCTGACATCTGTTTTGGTATAGCACAAGGGACGAGGAATTACATTGAGCTTTACTTTATAACAATTCTATTAATCTAAGAAATAAATTGCCAGAACACTACGTTCTAGCCATCATTTTTGACGGGCTTTGTGGCTAGTAGTTACAATAAAGAGAACGACTGTTATCTGGAGTTATTATAACGACGTGTTTGTCGTCTATAGCACCAAGGCAGTTGGGAAAGTTCCATACGTTCCAAAATTCCTCTTAGATCTTTAACCAGTTTCCCTTGGTAAGTGTTAGTAAATATTCCTCTGTCATTTCTTGTATGATAGCATAACATACTTCTGTTAGTGTATAACGCACAATGCCCACGCCAAGTCGATAAACTGTTCGCTGTGGTTTCGTAAGAGGTCCCGGTTTCCAAATACCAGCAAAATTAAAACATATATTTTGTTACAGAAAAAGACCGCAAGAAATTGTAGAATTTATTACGGGGTGCATTCCGAAGTGTCATGAAAAAACAAAGAGAGTCAAAAAGTGGAAAAACTACAATTCTTACTAGGAAATGGAAATATGAAGATGAATTGTCTTTTCTTCAGCCATATTTGATAGACACAGTATTTGCACTCTCCGTGCTAATCATGAAGACAAAGATAGTGATGCTGAAGAATTGTCCTCAGGGAGAAAATCAAGCAATGCCGGATTCTCCTGAAGTTATCATAGAACAAAAGTTTTCACTTCAAAAGCGGCAAACATTTTGCGAAGGAACTGTGACATCACATAATACGCCAGTGCAAAAACGAGTCTAGATTTGGCAAAGCAATTAGTCCAACATCTATTTCCGGTGGAACACTAGCAACGGAGCTAATGAAATTTATATTGGAAAATAAATTGGGGATCAATAACATTTTTGATAGTAGCGCTGCCACAGTTCAGTCATTCTCTCCTCGAGTAATAGCAAAAGCTAAAGTATTTGGGGTGATATCTGAAATGGAGCTAGAAATTCTAGGCAGAGATTCCAGTAACAACTCTAACTATGGAGGTTCGCCTGCTTAGTATGAACCCCAAAGATCAGAACTACGAAATGTTTTGATAGTGCGCCATCGCAACAAACTCCATCATCAGGAACACTTGAATTGAACAAAAGCTGTAATAGTAATGAATCTGGACTACGAGGATTCAATGAGTAGTTCAACACTTAGACAGTTCGACAGTTAGACAATGAACATTTAAATTGTATTACGACACATGTCCCACAGTGAAACTAATTTTGTTATGTAGATAGTAGTAAGTGTACCCAATTCAAATTTTTGTGCTAAAATTAAGCATTTGTGATGTTTCGGATAGTTTTAATATTAATCAGAAAAATAAAAAGCTCTGCTCAAACAAACGGCTAATTTTTTTCTTGGTGATATCTCCCTTACTTATCACTGGTTTAATTCTAGTTACAATGTTTTCAGACTCATATTTACTTATCCTAAAGTATTTAAAGACCGCCTACAAGCTCTTTGTATAATGTGTAGAATTCGCCTTCTTTTTTTCGTTGATGGGATACACAGCAAACCTTCTTATTCTCTGATGCTCTTCTGCAAAAGCCGATTCTTCTTTTTCCAGCAAAATTAATATCACGGTTAGTTCCTCAACTGAAAAATTTACAAATATTTTGAGAACTAGATACGTGCGTGCACTTACAAGTTTGTCTGACGGCGTCTGCGAATTTACTGTCGTATAGATGTTCAAACTTATGTCTGCGCCGTGTCTGACACGCTACGTGGTGGACACGCTACGTGCTGGTAAATGTGAACCAGGCTTCGCGGTTCCGAACTACCTCGGATGACCATCATAGGAGTGCATGGTGGTGAACTGGAGAGAGGTCGCATTCTTCCAATATTTTGGAGAGGCACAGCGGTGTTACTCCTGACGTCATGGTGTGGGGAGCCATCGGGTGTCACTACAGGTCACTGATGGTAATGATGAGGGAGCGCTGAAAGCACAACGGGCCGTCGCGGACATCCTAACGTCCTGATGTGTTACCTCTCATGCGACAGAATCGTGGTGCCATTTGTCAACACGATAATGCTCGTCCACTTATGGCACGTGTCTCTATGAACTGTCTGCGTGATGTTGAGGTACTTTCGTGGCCAGCATGATCCCCAGATCTGTCTCTGATAGAACATGCGTGTTACCAGCTTGGACGTCAACACCGTCCCAGCGCCAATAACCAGGATGTCAGGGACAGGTTACAACAGTTGTGGGACAGCTTGCTTAAGGAGAGGATACAATGGTTTTATGACACCCTCCCCAATCGAATGAGTGCATGTATCTAGGCCAGACGGGGTGCAATGTAATACTGATAAGTAGGCTCGTATTGCCAAGCTCATTGTAATTTTGTTATCACTGAAATAGCATCACATACACTCTCAACTAGTAAAGTTTCACTTTGTTTCCTCCTCCCCTTATCGGTAATTCACTTTTTTATCAGGCAATGTATATTGTTTTGATGTAATGTTAGATTTGTTTCTTGTAGCCATAAATTAGTTTTCTTTTGCTTATAGCTTTACAATTCGCTGACGTCGAGGTCATTAGAGGTGAAAAAGGTCTGGGGCAAGGAACGGGGAAAGCCTTTTTGAAAAAATAAAATCATCCTGGGAGTCACCAGGAGGTTTTTGGAAACCACTGAAAACCGAAATCTGGATGGCGACACGGGGTTTTGAGCCTGCATCCTCCCTTCCCACGCACATACGTATACATGTTACATGTGTAGCGCACGCTCCAGCGAATCGGGGAGTAACAGTAACGGTAATAGAGGTGTGCGACACTATCGATTATTTCACATAGTGTGCGTGGGCACTTGATGTTAATAATTTCTGTGCCCACTGTTGAGAATAATAAAATAATGCTCTTCTTTCTGATATGATTGAAAGTTACAGTGCACTCTGATTTAACACCTTTCTGTCAAACTTTTTCCCTACAACTACTGAAAAGGAGATTTTTGTGAATTTTCTAAAATTTTTGATAGTTTAGGCATTTAAAAAAAAAAAGAAACACAGTTATTATATAAATGAGGAATTTTAACCAACAACAATCAGATAGTTCTAAAATAATTGGATTCCGCTGTATCTCAGATGCCTGCGCGGTAGCCGTAGCCATCAAGGGCGATGACTAGTGTCGTGTTTGTTTTTTATTATGAGCACCGTATAGGCCTTGAACTGATACATTTTTAGATGTAATAAGTGGAAAATGGATTCACTCATTTTTCCGTTTGCCATCCTCTCACTATTTCTGAGCCTTTTTAACTTAGGAATTTGTAATGGCGCATTATATTATTTCTTATCAACCTTGATGACTGTTTGGTGGCTCAGTGGCTAAGGCGTCTGACTGGAGATCGAAAGGTCACCAGTTCGAATCCCTGTCTCGGCGAGATTTTCATAGACACTTAAACCGACCTTCACCTCTGCCACAGCTTGCTGTGTAATGTGGAGTACACCAGAACGCTTCCGTGGTTCTGATTCCACGTTAAACTGTAGGTCCCCTGTACCCGGTAGGATTGCCGGGTTAGGTTAAGGCGACTTCGACAGGGTCGGAATACGCAGTCAATAGAGACCCCGTCAGCAGGTCGTTGCGACAACACGGAAATATTATTATCATTATCAACCTTGACACGATTATAACATCAAATCAGAAAAAATCATGATGGTTGAAAATAATTATACGGTGTTCAGAGAAGGTGAGGGGCCAGAAGGGAAAATTTTGTGGAAGATTTGCCGAAAAAATACCAGACCTCCTTTCATTTCCAAAACTACTGATCCAAAAATTCTTTCGAAATTCGCAGTGATTTTTAGGGCGCTAAAGTTCACAGAAATGCTATACCTTTCTTCAGGAATTAATGGTTTTCGCAATATAATTAGAAGTGTAGTTTTGGAGACTTGTTACTTTTGTAGATAATTGTTGTCGACCAAATATTAGATATATATAATTACCTAGAGAAGTTCATTACCAGGATAATAATTACGTCGTAAAATATTTTTTCCTGAAAATTTCAGTTTTTTTTTCTAAGACGATTTCTTTTCTTTTTTTAATTCACCTGATTTGATTTATATATTCCATTTAAAAGACAATATCAATAAACTTATAATGAACTCGATTTAAAAATAAATGCCTGTTAATTATTTTTTCAGAAAGCTTTACAATTTTTATACTTTTTTAATTCAGTTTGGTACACATTCTTTGTAAGGAGTTCTCAACGTGCGAGTTAATATCTAAGAAATCCCTTCGTGGGGTGCTTTTACTTGTGATCAGAACTCTTTACCAAGTCATACGCTTTTGGTTATAATCGCTGAACGATAGTCATCCAAAAGTTTCCACATATTTCTATTTTTCACAACTATTTTAACTATAGTTAAGTAATATACCTTAATCTGTATCCGTGTTAGTGTGATCAACTCTCTTTGCTGCACAGAAAACACTGACTGTGATCACTGGAGAAAAAGCTAATTTGCACTGCTCACTAGCAACTGCAGCCATTCTAATCTATATCTACACGTGTACACTGTAAGTTACAAATTTGTGGGTGGTATAGGTTTGCATCAAAATTAATCTCTGCTTCGTACATTTCATTCCCGAATAGCACGAAGAAAGAAGGAATTCATACAAGCATCAGTGCGGCATCTTATTTCTCTAATCTTATCACTCTATAGTTCTGATCTTTATGACAAGTCAGATTTTTTTACTCACATCTTTTTTGAGCTTTAATGCTGAATTAAACACTGATTGAACGTTTCTAACTGAATTTAAATGTATTTTATATAGCATAAAATGCATATTCAGGCAATTTTCCAAGTTTTGGTCATATTTCGATAGTATTAATGGTCATATTTTCAGGAAAAATCTGATAATTTTTTAAAGGTACTCGGAATTCACTAGAAGTTATAGATGATAATTATTCACAGAAATGTACGCCAATTATACATTGGAGGAAAAAACAAAACTAATTGTCACTGAATTTGTCAGAACTCGCCAGTAAGAATTAAAGTTATACATTATTGGCCACTCTCTAAACGTCAGTGTTCAGCCTGCCTTCTTTATCTCGACAAAGCAGCAGTCATTAAAAGTGAAGAAACCGAGATAGGTTAAACAATAGGTAGAGTGCCTAGTTCGCTAAAGAACAAAGTTGATAAGGTGTTGAGTGGTATTAATGGATATAAAACAATTTGTAAATACATGGTAGAGAATCTATTTTGACTGAAGACGACCCACAATTAAATTGCAATAACTTTAAGTATGCTCCCATGACATCTTGCGATATCGAACGAAGCTTTTCACAACATAGTTTTAAGTGACAACAGGGGAAAATTACTCTTCGAGAACTTGAAGATGCGTGTGGTGATATACTGCAATGCTGGCATCAAACAAGAATAAATAATGGTATGTACACAAATCCACAGCAAATTTATAACAAATTTCCATTTTTAAAAGTAAAAAACTAGCAATCTATTCTTTTACAAGAACATAAAAATAATTTTCGAAAAAAAATAAAAATTAATTTCCCCATGGTGCAGTGAGTGCACCGGAGCAAATTATGCTGGTTGCATGAAAGCGACAACACTAGATAAAATAAGTTACATATAATTGATCATGTTTTAATGTGAAATAAATTTAAATGTTTGGTCATATTTTGTCAGTTTTAGATCATATTTAGAGATTTTTAAGGTCATTTTTGCATTCATATTTTTATACTTTTTAGATGATAAAGATCTGTAGCCTACTTATCACTCCTGTCATTGCGACCCAAATAGGTTGTTAGACGAAGTATTTCAACTCACTCGTAAATGAAAGTGCGTGTACGCAAGTTTACAAGTTCAAACGAAACCTGTTTGTCTATCAGAGTATCCCAGCGCAATATAGGAATCAGTTCTGCGGTGCTTTAATAGGGACTCTAGCAAGCAGTCACGACCGGCTCTTCTCTGTACTTTCTCTTTACTGTTAATCAGCCTCCTACGAAACGGCGCAGCAGTAGTCTAAATATAGACGCACGACCGAATAAATGTGCAAGTCCAATTTCGTGTTCTTTTGTACTGTTACCTTCAAATACTTCACGGAATCAGCCGTGTCAATAACCGAACTGTTTACTTTGTGTTTCCGAACAAATGGTTTCTTTTTGTTAGTCATACGCATTGCCTTGCAATTTTTACAATTTTATGTAAGTTGCCATCTGTCGCACCGTGCCGAAATAACATCCAGATCGAGTTGAATTTCTAAGAAATCTGCCGAATGTCTTACTTCGCTTTAGATGACCGCATCATCATCAAACAATCTCAAGCTGCTCTTCACGTTGTTTCCAAGATTATGAAAATTAAGAAAAGAAGTGGCCCTACTATACTTCCTTGAGGGTCACCCGATGTAACATCTAGTTTCGAAAAGGCTTCTCCATCAACGACGACATACTGCGATCCATCAGTTTTAAATCATTTATCCATTCAAAAAGATGATCCAATATACCGTACGCTCTAATCTTAACTAAAAGTCAGTTGTGAGGCACTGAGTAGAAGGCTTTCTGAAAATCCAGAAAAATTGCTTCAATTTGTGAGTCAGATTCAATAACGTTCATTACGTCACGTGAAAATAGGGCGAGCTGTGTTTCACATGAATACAACAACCGGTATGATACTATGAAATTTAGTGCAGTTAAGCACGAGTCTTCATTAGCATCTTCTGCATAACTTCTGTTGATAAGCAAGTTCTTAATGACGTGATGTTAGATGTATATAGAGGTTCGAAGAAAACCGATGCTGGAAGGGATTATAATCTCTCTTGCTTTGCACTTTATAGCATTTGAAGTTCCGTGAATTAAACGCTGATGCTAATTTTTGTATTAAATAAAATTTTCTGAACGCGTGCATGGCAACCGTAGGTGATGGAGCCCTAATGACTTGGAAAACAGCTTACGGGAGAGAGCTGTTTTTAGCCCCAGGTGGCCAAGGTCTGGGGCTGGATTTGGTATTTAAGGCGGTCGTCTCTGGGGATGCAGCATCAGTCTTGGAACCTCCCAGCACATCTCACCAGCCAGCATGAAGACCGCAGTGTTGGTAAGACTCAACGCCAGTCAGGCTTGCTTCTTCTCTAAGGAAAACACCACGCTTTCAAAATCGTGACAACATATATTGGTAAAACTGACTTAAAACTGCAGCACTACCTGAAGTATTTAATCATTTTTACCTTTGTACACTGGCCAAGCACTCTGAATATACAGACTCTTGTGAGTTCTCTTAGACTATCTCAACTTTACTTTGTTCATCCTATCTGGTGAACTGATTTGTATCACGTCCTTGCAATGAGTAGCTACTTTCACTTTTCACGCAAATTTCACGTAATATTTAGATAAATTTATCGTGAGACATCCACTTCTGTATCAATATGAGACAGGAAACTTGATACGATTAACCACCATTTTGGGTTTTCTGTCCTCGTCACTGTACGTTTCATTATTTCAGTTCGGAAATTTTAATTGGTTGTAGTTTAGATCTATAGTAATAGCAATTTTGTAGTACCTTGGGAACGCTAAGTTTCTTTCAAAAATAAAATCATTTTTAATCATTCTTCTTCCAAAGACATTGAATTAAATACAATTACAATTATAGTTCTGCAAGAAGGTTTTTCTGTAAGTGCCCTAACGTCCTGCTGTTACGTGGTAAAAAGGGAATAAATAGGCTAAGTCTCTCAGTCTAGGTAAACAGTCAAAACAGATATTTAATCTACACTAATATTATAATTGTGAAAGTGTGTCTTTTTGCCTGTTTGTTACGTTTTCAATACTAAATTCCTAAACCTATATTGATTAAATTTGACTAGGAAACACTATGTACCATTAGGAAGGACATAGAATATTTATTCGGGATGAATAACATATATTGTCATGGAATTTTGAAAACTAACTGAACTGTAACAGACAGACGCATAGTGTGTGTAATGTTATGTCAGTGTCTCACGCTTTGTTTCTCTCGCAGTCCGTTTGTGAAAAATCTGCTGGAGGAACAGTGGTAGGTAGTTCCCCCCCCCCCTCTTTATTTGTTGCTATTTTTAAACATATTGCAAATTGGTTCTATTAATGCGACAGGTTCAGTGACACCTGTTGATGGCTTCCCCGTCATATTACCCGTCTCCCTGCTTTCTGTGATACCTTTTACGTGTAATGAAAGGCCCACACACAGGAGTCTTGGGGGGTACAAAAAGAGGCTGCTAGATTTGTTTGTGGAAATTACCACAGAACGCAGTAAGCTATGATAAAAAACATGGATTGGAAGTGACAGGAAGATATATATATATATATATACTAGCAATACACCTACGAAGTTGCTGGTAGAAGCTAATGTGTTAAATAAAATGATGATGGGAAAGTCTCTTATTTTCAAATATTCAGCATGAGAATAACCCAAGTTCACATCCGCCATGAAGCAGAAATACTCTGTTCCAAGATAAAAATACCATAATCTGCTCCATGTAAACAAAAAAAAAAAAAAAAAAAAAAATACCCTTGCTCCGGATCAGAACACATGTTTACTGCTGTTTTAGTCAAACATTATTTGGATGTAGCTAGCGATGGTGAATCATTGTTTAAGTTACGTTAATCGTGATAAAAGAATCCCTATTTCAAACCATGGTCTCGTACTCAATTTCAAAATCTCATTATCTTCGGCATATTTTTGGATTTATTGATATGAAACATGTCTTTCGGATGACAGATAAAAGTCTTTAGCGAGAGGATTTCTTCATTGGTTTAAATGAACACGACAGAGTTGTACTGTACAGAAAATTGAAATTCTGTCAGTTTGGCAGCCAAAGAAGCGCGGCCAGTGATTATAATTTAATTGATGAACCCAGAAATTTACTGGAAGCTAATTTTATAGTATCCAGTCTGCTGGGTTCTAAAATATTTCAATTAGATTTTTTTATGTTTCGTACTAATGAAAAAGTAACTTTTCAGTTTAGTGATTTCTAAACTATAATTTCATAACAAATACAGAGTAACAAGTATTTAATCATGTAAAACGTTTCTATGGGTATGTAGTTAACACCATTTACCAATTTTTTTTTTTATTGCTATGAAGCATATAATCCGGAGTCAATTGCACTACACATCCGCTACCCACTCTCCCATTCCATAATTCTTTTTCAATCTGAAGTTCTTTTGAGTGCAATTTCACCACCCATCAATTTTTACCCTTTGCGAATTTTAATTTTAAAATATTTCAACATTTTTGGTAAGTTCTTTGGCATTTTCCGAGGTAATTTATTCCCGTCACTAACCTGCTTACCTACACAGGAAAATCCTCTCACTCCCTTACGGCCCCAGCTTGTCGTTCTGCCCTTTGATGTACTACTCGTGATTATTCTATGAATATCTGTCTGAATCTCATGGTCAGTATACGCCTTCTCCCTTCACCCACCTCCCACTGACTTCCTGTCCATCTCCTTTATCATATCTGTTACTTACTGCGTTCTATGGCAATTTCCACAAATAAATCTAACTGCCGTTCTTTGTATCCCCTTCCACTGCTGTATGTTGGTCCCATATTAAACCATTACCTCAAGCAACGCTCTCTAATGGTTTGCAGCTCGTAATATATCTAAGTGGATATTGAGATAAAGTATTTTAGATGATGAATTGTGTTGCAGTTCCTCCTCGTGGTGGCAGTCGCCTTCGCCGATGAGACCGTCCGCAAGCCGATCGAACTCATCTCCAGGGAGGAGGTGCATGACGAGGCGGGGCAGTACTCCCTCACGTGAGTACAGCACTCACCCTCATCACAATCAGTTCTTATAAAACACAGCTGTATCTTGGTCAGGACACAGTGAAGGAGCCAGGAAGAATTAAGAGGATTCGAATGGGGACATTAGACCTACATTAAAAAATTCTGAACTGTTTCGCAATATCTATTTACTATGTCTATTTTTTCGTCAGATCGTGCTTTTAGTCTGTAAATCATTAGATATAAAATGCGGAAATAATAAAGTTCTGTGTATAACCTGAAAATGCAGCTGGTTCAAAATCTTTTTCAAATAAATGATCAAAACTGTCGACAGGACAGCCGTAGTGTTGTTACGCATTTACGTTAAATTAATTAGTTGTTTAAAAACTTATATTTCAAGGTCAACAAACCATTTTACATTACTTCGCAGTAGGTTGCTTGACTAAGTTTCGCTTAGCCATAATTCTGTAACTTCGAGAATCACGTTCCTATCTGTGTCGCTATTTGCTTGACGTTCGCATGTCTGTAACAAATCTTGTGGGTACACGAAAATATCCATAGATAACTAGACTAAGTGAGCGAGTCTTTTGAATTATGATGGCGAAATTCTATATTCGTCATTTCTTTGTACACCACGGTACAAAGTTTGTTCCGATATTACAAGTTTAGGCGTGATTAACTGTTTAACACATCTATTAGTCATTATTACTAAGTTAACACTTTAAAATCACATAAAAACGAGTGGAAGATTACCACAGCACGTTAACAAAAACGAGGCTCACAGACTGAGACGTTACTTACCACATTGTTGGTCATAGTCATTCACAATCGAATGTTCTGGAGACATAATGGGTCGTCAATCAGTCACGTTACAGCAGTTCATCGAACCATAGAGCATATTAACTATCAATTAAAATGCATGATTAACTATCCGACATTGTAGAGAAGCTTGGAAACAATCTAATAACCACTAGAACTGTACACAGGTAAACCAAAACATTAATGGAAATTATAAAAAATCTGTAGCTACAATTAGTAGCAAGGAAACTGTCTGTTATACTAATAAATAACTAAAAAATTAACATTTCTACTCTTAAGACCTAAGATTACTGCATAATTTATTTAAAATTATCTGGAAGGAAACTGTAATATCATAATTATTAGCAGATATAGAAATCATTTATTTGCTACAGTAATACTTTCAGCGCCAGATTAGTAAATTAACAATAACGTCAATGCCTAACAGTGACAAAAGTATCGAAAAATTGATTAAAGAAGGGGGAACGAGCAATGGTACACTACAATATTTTGTTGGTAATGGTAGCTTTCATCTAAGACTGACACATTCACTACCACGTTTTGTCAACCTGTTATCTGCTTTTCCTCCTTAACCGCCACTGTTTAACAACACCCGACTTACTTCATGATACACATTGAAAGAACCATGTTTTCCCGCATTTTCACACCGAAACGGCGGTCGGCACAGAAACTCGGAAAAGGATGAACACAAAAGCGTCTTTAGCCATTAATAATGTTCACTAAGTTCATTCCTTCCAACGAATCTTCATCGCCGGAAGCAGCCATAATTACGAAAATATGTGGTTGCTAGATCATTCGAGTTTGCTTTGTGTCATACGGGAGTCGTGTTACACGTCACTACCAGATGATTCATCTGTATGAACTCGTTTACCTTGGTGCTGCAGGTACCAGACAGCCAACGGCATCACTGTGGTGGAGCACGGAGAGCTGCACCCGACCCCTGACGGCAAGGACCACGTGCTGGTGAAGAGCGGCTCCTACCAGTACACCAGCCCCGAGGGCGTGCCTGTCGACATCACCTACACCGCCGACGAGCAGGGCTACAACGCCAAGGGCAGCGCCATCCCCGTCGCGCCCGTCGCCTAACCACGCCGTAACACCCTCTCTGTACCTCCAGCCTTTCTTCCTCAATAAAGCAATGAGCCATTAATAGGCCAAAATTTGTTTGTTTTATTCTCACTATTAAACACCTGTCAACTATCATCGGTAATACTAACACTATAAAATTACCTCTTAATCGCAAAGTTCTCTGCACTAAATGAACGGCCGCTAGTGTTGCCAAAACTGCCTGCAAGGCAACAATTATTATTCAGTGTAATATTTATTTCATCTAGTCTAAGTACATGGTTGATACAATGTATTACCGCCTGCTCTGTAGTACAATTTAAAGTGGTAGCCAAACTACGAAAATTTTCTAGCGTTCATGCATTGACAGAGGTGAAGGATGAGTTAATGGCTGTTGAAAATCCCAACCAACACCGGAATTCGAACCGGGGATCTTTAAATTGCCAGTCACATGCCTTGACCACCGAGACACCAGTTACATCAGTGTAAATTGCGTAATATTCTACTTTCTCCCTTTTAAATCAACACATATTATGATAGCTAATCACCTTTTACATTACTTACTATCTGGTAGCATCACAAAAATATAACTGGACTGTTATACGCCATGACACAATATGTCTTCCAAAGTTGATAAACATAAAGTTACTTTCTCCGTGTCACTTGAAGTTTCTATCATATATTTTTTCCTTTACTCTCTGGGGTGATTCTCAATCACTGTCTTTTGTATGCCCCTTGTGGTTACAAGGGATACATGTATTTGAATAAGAAACTAAAATCCAATACAGGAGGGCTAAGTGAGATTTTTATTTTACCACAAAAGACTATAAGCACTGAAATGACAAACTAAAATTGATAGTTATGTTCAGATTATTCTAATAGCTTTCTGGTTAGAACCAAGTGCATGGAATTAATACGATGAAGCATCATAAACAATCAGTAATCACCACCAATGGAATGCGAAGAAAACGTTGAATGAGTTACGATGCATCCAGTTCTTCCTTCTACGAAACCATACATTTATGATGTCGTTTCCTCATTTTCAGCAATCAATGATTATATAAAGTCCTGTGATCATCTCTGTCACCACTTGTTTGTTGCTAGGATGACGGAATAAGCAAGGTCAAATTCCTGATACAACTGTAGAGAGAAAAATCTGGCCAAGTGCGAAATCACATCAGTAGGAGGAGGGTGAGGGGGTGGGAGTGGAGGGGACTCCTATCTCACCTATGAGACTGATGAATTTGCTAATCATAACACGTTGTTTTCTTTTACAGCATAACGCTATTACTGCAAGATCATGCGTAGTGGAGATGATGTTCGAATGAAGCTTCAGAAGATCGAAGGTTACGATTAAATCTTAAGATTCCCAAAATACATGTACAGTAGATTATCTAACTTACCCCTTAAGGAATGGAAAGCTGTGTTTTCACTCCTTGTTTATTTTTGAATAGACAGATATTCTCCGATTCATCCACAGCTACGAGACCAGTCAAAGTGTTCCGTAAAATCTGCTTCAATATAATCAACTCGCGTTACGAAAGTTCTTGGTGAGAATGCTTCTGAAATCGGGTCAATAACGACATTAACAAATACTGATGACTATTTATGCTAGCCGTAGAATCCTTCGAGTGAATTCTAATGACACTTTGCCCTTGACCATATTTCTCATAGTCCAAGAAACGATCAATTTCTTCATTTCTTTGGGGACTTCAATGCCAGAATCATCACTGATTAAAAGCCTTCCGATTAGAGACCCATCTGTGAGAAATGTTAGTCCATTTAGAAATTTCCTTTTAACGTCAGTGTCATGTGCAACCACCACAATCAGCCTTGATTTCATGCGGAGGACATTGTTTCCACTGAGCTATAGGGATCCGATAATATTGTGGAATTCAGTTTAATCCACCGCGCATATACAACCTACTGAAGGTCAATAATTTGTCGTACGTAGATGTAATTCATCACATCACGAACAAAAAGGATTATTAATTATATTGATCGAATTACATCTTAATGGCTCAACAGCATTACAACTAGAACTTAACAATACCTTTCTTGAAAATTCACCTACGAATATAACCCATTCCAGGTTCGTAAAAGAAACCTAAGTACGACGTTTTATTCTTTAGTTATAGCCGACATTATTGCTCCATAACTTAAAGATTTTATTTGAATGCATTCATATTAGAATTATTGTCGACATGTTAAGGAATTTTTTTTTCAATTTTCGTAGCCTCTGACTGTACTGTTTAATTACTATATATTCTGAAGTCATTTTCTACATCGTGAAGATTTCCAAACCATTATGTATAATAGTTGCTGGTAAATTTTTAGTAGAAAAATGTACAGTAAAAAAAATGCTTCTGCTTTGGCTTCAACAGTCGACACTTTATTTAGACAGCTTGAAACAACTTGCACCTGCAGTCGACACCCTTTTCATAATACCAAAATACCATCAGGGTCAGAAAAGGAACAAGATTTTAGTAAAGGACATCGAGAGGAATGTTGAAAGCAGAAGCCTGGCTCAAATAGAAACAACTTCAAACCCAAATAGGGTCCTATGGATACCAACCTAGGATTCAGATCCCACGAGTTGTGAGTCCCTGAAATATACTTTGGACTACTGTTGTGCCATCTGGGATCCGTTTCGTAAGGGGTTGATTGAGAGTATAGAGAAAGTACAGAGAAGAGCCGCTCGATTCGTGACCACTTGCTACAGTCCTTATGAAAGCGTCACATAACTGATTAGTAGACTAGGTTGGGAGTCTCTGGTAGATAGACGACACACGTTTCGTTTAAACTTATTGGTAAACATGCGTACTCCCACTTTCACTTTTGAGTGTAGTGAAATACTTCTTCCACCAACCTATTTGAGTCGGAAGGACAGGAAAGATAAAATTAGAGAAATAAGGTGCCGGACTGATTCTTATATGAATTCTTTTTTCCCTCGTACCATTAGGGATTGGAATGCACAACAAAGAGATTAGCTTTGGTGCTGAGCACCCTCTGCCACCCACAGTTTTGTGAATTGCAGAGTATATATGTAGATGTAGATATGTAGATGTAGATTCATTAAAAAGTAAAAATAATTAAAAAATAAAATATTTAAAATCGAAAAAAGCGCCTCAGATTTTCCTTTGCAATTTCTGTCAATTTTACTTAGCAAGCAAAGAATTTCATTATCAGCTTGCAGGAACCTAAATGTGACCTCTATATACGAAGACCGTCAATTCAAAGTTGGTTGTAAACGGTACGGAAGTCCATTCGGTTAAAGCTCAAGTTTAGTGAGAAACATAAGTCGACGAGTTTAGGAAAACGCAAGAATTTAGGTACCCCTATTCGACACAGAGGATACTTATAGCAGAAATATTCTTTTCGTTTAAACTAACAAAGCTGACGCTTCTTTATTTCATCGTGATCTTATTTGAATACACGTTCGGTAAAAAGTAAAACATACAGTGAGTTAAAGTGCTTCCCAATTATACGATTTCGCCAACAAGATACGCGCTTCCAACGATGGTAAACATACGTTCTACAACAATTGTTCAGGAGGGAGATGGTGAAACCCGTTGCTAACCCCTTCGAGGCCTACTCTTCCGAAAGACACCTGGGAGGGGATGGTGGGGGGCCGTTGGACTTACAGTTTCAATCCGACGGATGAACCTGTCGTATGCCCTCACTCCATACTCACTGCGGAGAGGTTTTGGATTCACCCCGGACTTTGGTGCACTATCTGATGATTAGAAATTGTGTACCAACACCTCACCTATCCCATGGATCAGAAAGAGAGAGAATTGTTGCTGTCGCTTTTATCTGGACGAAGTGACGAATTGAAAAGTGATAATTAGGTGGTGAAACATTAATGCAGCAAAGAATAAGTTATGTAAAAGTTATGTGTTCGTTAGTGTGCAATAAAATTTATTGAATAGAGGCAAATAAATGAAAAATCTTAACTGTTAAAAAGAAAGAAAAAATGTGGAAAGAATTGATTTGAGTTTACTTAAATAAGATAAAATCATACCAACAAAATCGAGTGATTTTGTCCTGTATAAACAAACTTTTTAAAATAAGTCTTTCATTGGTGCTTCTTAAGAAGAAAGACGACACGCATAAAGAAGGCGGGGTTACATCATGGGAAACGTACAAACCTAGATTATGCAATATACTAACCGTATAACCCAATATGACTAAGGGTCTGAATATCAACAAACTTTACATACTCCCTTTCACCTCAATACACTAGTTATTTAAAAGAAATGATCTTCTAGAATAAGGAGTATCGAAAACCAATATGCTTACTGTCGAATATACTATAAGTATATTTACAAATGAAACCAAAGAATTTGTTTTGAGAATAAACTCAAATAATTTCTCAAAAGAATTGATTGGGCTAAACCCACGAACAACTCGGCAGCTTAATTCCACATTCAAGTTTATGCAAACTTAAGTCATCGTAACAATTTGATACAGAAATAATGATTTAATAGAGTAAAGAAAAATAAAAATTAGACAAAGAAAATGATTTCGAAGTTTTAAAAGACGAGAATCTGTATTGAAGTAGCGGAATCTTTTTATAAAATGTTCACTGTTTTTCGAAAGAAACGCTGAAATAGGACACGAATCGAAAGTACGCTGTAAGATCGCGGAGTAGTAGGAGCCTTAAAATCTGTCTATCGTCTCAGCGCTTTTTGGTTTGGTAATGTCTGAACGAAATGATGCCTGAAGTGTTTTGACGTAAAAGAACAATCTTTCGCCATTCTCTGGAAGTCTTGAAATAACGAGGTATTAAGGATAGAAGATAAAAGGGTTGTATGAAGTAGTTGCAAATAAAAAAATAACTGACTGGATATTGTGGGCCATTTCCTCAATTGCAAGTTAATCATTTTTTTATAAAGGTGAATAACACGCCAATGCAATTGAATTTAAACAAAATTCAATTGCATTGGCGTGTTATTCACCTTTATAAAAAAAAATTGAAAAAAATAACTGATTAATAAAAATTATCGCTTTTCTTGAAAATGTCCAGTAGCACAAGAAAAAGTGAATTCAGAATATGAAGCAATAAATAGAAGCAGAATATTACGATAAATATCCTGTTACGTCAGCAGAGGGGTGGGGAGGGGGATGGTGGAACTGCCAGCAAGAACAGCTCAAAATTTGAAGAAAAACGATCGTGTTGAAACTCTACGATACGTTTTATTTACATATCTGATGTAGAATCTTAGACATAGTAAAATTATGACCGTCTTTTTTACGGTGTAGGGTACAATCTAGGGTAAATAATATCAAAATAGCTTGTAACGATCAAATATTCCCATAGATTATATCAGGTTTTTATTGATATTACCTCGAATAATTTTTTTTTGAATACTTTGCCTGTCGCTTTTAGCACATAGAAAGCTACAACTGCAACGTTTGATGTTTCTAACTTTGTTCGTGATGCTTAATTAAATGCTTGAGTAGCTTTAACCTACTAATATCTTGGAATCAGATCGTTGTAGCACCATGTTGTACAACTGGTTTGAACTCTAGTTGTTCAAAAAATTTCCTCCATCAGGACTTGGCCAGCAGGGTAGGAGAGATGATGTGGCGCGATTCCCAACCTTCAGATTGTCTAGTAAATTCCTGAATTAAATACCGAACATCGCATTCATGTGGAGCGAAGGCATACGACACTATTGATGCTAATTTGTAAAACTCGTCTGCCCCAAAGGTATTTTTCTAAAAATTGTACTTGTGTAGGATAACACCGGTTTTCACCCTCTGCCTTAATTCGCCTTGAGTACTCACTATGCACAGAACACGTAACAACATTCATCATGGTCATCGACTCACCGGTTACAACATTTGAAAACACGGAGGACGCTGACTGGTCGTTCTTCCTGTATAACAAGGATCCAATCAACATGCGAGTTGACACAATGACGAGCTTTTGGTTGCTTGAAATAATAACTCTGACGAATCAATTTTCACTTAAATTTCATTTAAATTATCTCGTGTTGCTCCACAATGACATTACACAAGGCATCTTCTCTATCCAAAGATACTAAACGTCGACTCACAAATGCTCCCACCATTAAACTGCCGACTGAAAACTCAACTTTCAACAAACTGTCAACTAACTCATCTCTGCCGCTTGTTTATAGAAGTTACAGAAAATTCCGGAGTAACAAAGAGAAAGCCGCCCGATGTTTCTCGAACGGCGACAATGCAGCTAACAAAAAAAACACATTAAAACAATCATAATTAATACAAAATCATTAGAAAACACCTTGAAATGAAAGTTAAAGATATTTACAGGTATTTACACAGAAAATTATAAACGTAAACCAGTCCAAACCGTCGCAAATTGTTCTCCAAACAACATAACTCACATCAACACTTATAATTAATGATTCATACATAATACTGTCCTTGTACACATTACATAGCATTTTCATAGTTTCTATCCATAATATAATGTTCATTTACATGACAAATATACACAAATTCACAATTAATCACACAAAATATATACAAATCCCTAATTAATCAGCTCCGAACTTGCTATACATAATCCTTCAAATAACATTTGATATAAGGGCTGGTTCTGAGGGCTGTTATAACATATTATGTTATTTACAAATAGCTATGGCGGACACAAGAAATAAATGAAAATACCGACGCCAACATCGGACTAACTTTTCCATTTTGGAGATAATGATATTTGTCGAAAAGGCCAGAAATGGGACTGGACGAGAACAACGCTTGCTGAAGGACAATCTGTATTCAGGCAGGTGGAGACTTGCAGCAGTCAGCACTTAATAACATTTTCTACAAAACAACGCCAATAAAAATTAAGATTTTAATATTTTTCAGATGCTTCTAACCCCCCTCCCTCTCCAAAAAATACCTGAATTATTATTCTGTAGCAGTAAACCTTCAGCTTTGTCAGCTATAAATCTTATAGCCTAGACTCTGGCAATTCAGTGTAATGCCATCTTCTAGCCCTGGAGCGATAGCACAGTTTGTTTGAATACTAAAGAGGTTTCTCTTAGGAATACATGCGATACCAGAATTATCGGCAACCGAATCATAACCAGAAAGAGGTCGGTTACTAGGTGCAAGTCGTCAAACACGCAGCTGCATAAAACATTTTCATATCATTAACCAATTGATCATATTAGATTTATGGGTCCAGAAATAACTTGGTCTTCTCCTAATAGAATGATTATGAAAAAATCCTTAACCAGCTAACTCTAGCGACTCTGCGTATGTTTTTGGTGGTGTTACTCTTGATCTCTGATGATCTCTTGTACTCCTATACAGCACCGAGCAACGTGTACGGCCTACTGCCACTTCAAGGAGGCTGTCTTCTCCAAGATGTCTGTGAGCTATATAACTGATCTGATGTCGATTGCTCTCTTTTTGTCTTTTCTAGTGATAACCAGCATCTACCATTCTATAGCACTTGGGCTGTTCTGACTTTTTGCCTTTGTAAATTCATTGAGTGTCCAAGGCTCACCGCACGGAAAGAAAATATTTGTTGTAAACCAATCTATTTAGATTTATGGAATATTTGAACTGAAGACAACAGAATGCTTTTCTAAAGCGTGCCGTCCCATCGTGATGGGACTTTAAACTTCTAGCCTTACATCTCTTCTCCTATTTACAAGCTGTGAAAGATAAATCAAGTCACAAAGGTTTTCTAAATTTATATTACTTATTTGTACATTCTCTGATAGTACCCATTCTTAAACATAACTTTTGTTTTTGAAAGATTCTTGCTCAGGCCAACTGCTTAACACTCGGAGAAAAGATCGGTAACTAAGTTTTGGAGTTCATCAATTCATAGGCCAGCAGTGCAATGTCATCAGCAAATCTCATGTTATTAAGTGTTCTGCCAATGACTATAATTCCTTATCGTACCATTTTGAGATTGACATTACCATCACAAAGACAGGTGAAAATAACTTCGATGCAGAAATGTGTAGTATGTTTCCTGGTGGTTGAAGGTGCTACGGCCACTGATATATGATTAATATAATTACATTTAATTGTATTATAGCTTCCTCATGTTAAATCAGTTGAATTCGTTAGGGAAACTAGGAAGAGAAGCAAGATACTGAGTTTCTTAAACGTTCTGAGACTGTTCCAGTCCCTCGTACTAATTCTATTTTTCTTAAACCAACCAGAATTACGCGGAAGTTACAGAACATATAAATGAAGGGTATGATCGGATGCCATTTATGTCACGGCATACTTTCAACTTAAACATATTGCCACCAAGCTGGCCGTACCCTGGTTTCTAGGACACTCCCTGTATTTCGTTTTAAAATATGTGAAGGTGGATTCTTCTTTCCTGTCATCAGTTTCCCGACTGGTTTGATGCAATCCTCCGTCTCTTCCATTCTCAGCAAATTTCTTCATCCCAACATACGTGCTCAACAATCGGATTAATATTTCTAATCTATGAGCATCACTACAGTTCTTTCCTTCGACTGTTCTTTCTAGTAACAAATTAATGAATCCCGCATGTCTTAAAATGTGATCCACCATCCTAACTAATCTTTCAGTCAGAATTTTACGACTTTCGTTTTCGTAGCTGTAGATTTGAGTTGATTCATAAGTGAATATTCAGAAAAGAATATCTGAATTTTGTCCTACAAGATACTTCGAGATGATGGGTAAAACGATTGCGCACTTAAACATCAGCAAAACGAAGTTCAACAGCAGAATTAAGGAATAATGTATTCCACTAACTGGTTTCATTGCCCTTCACTTCCAGAGCACGAGAATTTCGCACTTTGTCTATTCACTTAACTTTCTACATCTTTCTGCAACATTTCATTTAAAAAGTTCCTTTTCCTTCTTTTCTGGTAACTTCTATTGCTTTAATTTACATTTACTCTAAGCTTCACTTCAATAAAGTAACTGGATGAATTCTGTTCCTGAAGAAGGTTCTTTCTTTCAGTGTTTTTCTGCCTTTCATATCGTTCTTTAGTCGGCCGCCAATTGTAATTTTAATTCGTAACTAGTGGAATTCACTTATTTGATCTTCCTTTAATATTTAGCCTATCATTAATGTTGTTACTCAGGCTCTTTTCACACTATACGGTTTTGACCGTACGGCAGAAAATCGAACGTCCAAAATCCAAACGGGCATCCTCGTTCACATTGTACGGTTTATGTACGGCTTCTTCCATCACAGTTTTGTGTGGTTGAGTGGCGTACTGCTTTTTCATTATAAATCGTAAGCAAATTATTGCATTATTGTTAAACAACCGTCGACGAAACAGACGACATCGCAATCGCAAAGTTTGGGTGCGTCATATCAATGAAAGGAGAGAGAAAGTGAGCCTCTTTTATACCTTATTTGAGCATCTATGGAAAGATGAAAATAAGTTTTTCAATTACTTTCGAATGTCCATTTCCTCCTGTGAAGAATTACAAAAAAAAACTCAAGGATGTCCTTCAGTGACAAAACACACAATTAGGAACTGTATATAACCAATCAAGCTGCTGGCCATTACATTAAGGTAAAAAAAAAGTTTTTTTTACTACTACTACTACTAATTTTTTAATTACGATGGAGCAAACGCTCTAGTAACAATTCCCTTAGTCATCTAATTACCTCTTTCTTATTATGTTTTTTTTTAAAATTATTGTGTATACTTGTACTATATTCGTGAAATGGGTTTCTAAGATGTTGGAAGCAGAATGAAAATCTGAACAAATTAACAAAATGTGCCTTTATTGTAGAATATAAAATTACATAATGAAATTTACAAACAAAAAATGAACTAATACATAGTTAGTTACTTGTAACAAAATCAATACTTTCTGCTACCGAAGATGCTGTCGAAGTTAAAGAAATGTTATTCTCCTTTCTGGAGAGGTAAACTCGTTAAAATAACGCGATACTGGAGATAGTCGTATACTTCCTCTGCCACTGCGGGATGACATTTCTTGTAGGGAGGGTGCTTGCTTATGTACAACTGTAGATGGCTGAGATTGATTAGATGCAGGAATTTTGGCGTATGTTGAAGAAGCTTGGCCATCTATGTTTAATTGTTCACGGTAAAAAGGAGGCTGTCTAGGGGCGTTAAAAACTGTTTAGACTGAGTTGGATTTGAAGGATGGACAAAATGCGTGTAAGTATAATTTAGGAATTGAGGTTGAGAAAAATAAGATGGATTAGGGTACATCGCCTTCTTATTTTCATTGATATGTCCTACAACTTTTAAAATTTCCATTTGAAATTGTAGGAATTCTTCACCATCAAATTTTGCAGATGAGGCATGAGACTTTGTAGGAAAGCCTTTTTTCTGCAAGGTTTCTCTCCTTCTATAGCTTTTAAAATTCTCAATTCAACCTCGTCTGGTTTCTTACGTTTCCTAACGTTAGGTGAACTTGCTGATTTTGAAACTAGGGGAGTAGAAACGGAAAGTTAAACTTTCATCTGGATGCTTTCTTCCCCTTCATTTTCTTCTGCTCCATACTATCCACAGTCTCTCATTCATCATACAGCTTACTTAGGAACTGCAGTTGATCAAAATATACATATTTCTTTGTATTAATTACTTTTGAACCACTTCTCTTGTTGACTCTGATCTTGTTCTTGTACTTTGTAAACGAATCTCGAAGATTCGTTCATCTCCTTATTACTTCTTTGCCTGATTAAAAAAAGAAAATCAGCTAGTCTTTGTAAGTGAAATTAAAAATGTTTGTATATGATTTTTTTTTTTTTTTAGGTATATCGCAAGTGTTTTTACTTTTACTGATCTGCACTACAATTTTAGAAAAGGAGTTTCAACAGCAAGTAAAATAGCACAAGATGTATATATAGCAATCTGGTCCGTAATAAGAAAAAACTGTATTTCAACGCTAACACCAGAGATGTGGAACTCGATAGCTTCTAGATTTGAAATTACAGTTTATTACCCACACTGCATCGGAGCAGTCGAAGGGAAACATATTTGTCTTACCTGCCCCTTTAATTCAGGATCAATGTATTTTAACTATAAAGAATATAATTCTGTAGTTCTAATGGTAGTTGCAGATTCAAAATATAGATTTGTGTATATTGATGTAGGAAGTTGCGGTAAGGATTACGACTCATTAATTTTTAAGCGCTCCAATTTGTGGCAGTCAATAGAAAATGACGAGCAAGAACTACCAGTAGAAAAACCTCTGCCAGGAACAGAAAGTCCAAACATACCTTACTTCTTCGTTCGGAATGAAGCTTTTGGACTACATCAGTATTTAGTAACACCCTTTGGAGGAACACATCTGACAGTGGATAAAAAAATATTTAATTATCGATTGTGCAGGGCAAGAAGATACGTCGAGTGCGCCTTTAGCATTCTCACCAATAAGTGGCGCATATTTCACCGGCCAATGAACGTAGCTTTAATTATTGTAAATGCTTGCATTGTATTACATAATTTTGTACTGGAGAGAGACTGATACAGCGATTTAGATACAATGTTTATCACAGGTTTGGAAGAGTTACCACAATACAGAACCATAAGAGGAGGAATGACTGAAACAACGTGAGAAATGTATTTTGTAAATATTTTGTTTCTGACATCGAAAGTGTACCGTAACAAATGGCAAAAATATAAATTTCATAAAATTTAGCTAAACTAAATTCAGCTCTAAGAAAGTGGTTCTTGTACAGTGATTCCAGTTTTTAAGAAAATAAATACTTTAATATGTATAATTAAAGGTATTAGTCAAAATTTACTTACAAAACACATTTTGATCCTTGACATCAAGAGCATCAAAATCTGGACGTAGTTCTACGCAGACTTCATGCCAGGCATCTTTCGTAGAATTTCTATCTTTGTAGCTGTCAAGAAATTAGTCCCACAGCACAGATCTTCCTTCCACAAGTGAAATCAAAACTTCTGCATCAATATCTTCCATTATTTAAGTAATTAATAAATAGTATATAAACAAACGCGAACTGCAGTGGCTCAAGGGCAACTGGGACTGTACAATTTAAAACCATCTAATGTGAAAGCGTGCATCTGGCCGCGTACGCCACTTAGTTATCCGTCGCCGTGCGGCTGCCGTGTGTTGCAGTGGCAGTGGACGGCTGTAACGGCGACCGGATGGCGTGATGTGAAAGCGGCCAGGCTCTTCTTCACGCCACTGAAAACATGTCACCATTCGATTTTTTGCCGTTCGCTCAAAAATGTATAGTGTGAAAAGAGCCTGCAATGCCGTTAGCAAATCGCAGCGTACAGTCAATTTTTTTTTTTCATTTCGTTCATTGTTTCCTATCCCCGTACAAGCTGAATATTGGTGAGAATAGACTGCAACACGGACACACACAATTTTTTACTCTCCTATGATAATAACCAACTCATTCTACATAGATTATGAATTATTCTTTTATGTCAATGTTTTATACCTAAATATTAAAAAAAATAAGCGAATTAAAAGTGAGCGAAATGTTCTTATTTTTCCTGATCCATTCTTCAAATATTAATCCCAAGATGTCTCTAGTACCCCAGTTTGTCCTAAAACGAATATTTCTTCCATGTTATTTTTTTATCTATCTGTGTATCAGCCTACTCTAGTCAGTAATTTCGAATGAAGTGAAGTCAGCCTTACTGTGTAGTAATTTTCACGATGATTTACTAGAATTCCAAGTGTGTCGGCTGTATTGTACACGTGTACACTGTACACGGGTGTCAACTCTTTTCCATGCGATTCGCAGTGAAGCAGCAGAGAAGGATGTGTAGCCTCAAGTTATTGTTATCGCCCACAGACACAGGTGAGGAGTAATCAGTTTACCGCTTGTTCTTTCTTTTATTTTCTGTAACAATTATTATCCTGCAGAAGGAAACACTAACACCAAGTTTAGTTTCTTTTTAGCTATTTTCTTATTTCCGACGTGTCCCAACATATCAGGAAGTTCTGACTTCGTTTTCTGTAGATTTTAACGTAATGTAAATTAGAAAATTTAAGAAATTATCTACTCAATTGTCTACATGAACATCAGGCATTTTAATACGATTAGGAAATATTCTACTAAGTAACAGTGAACAAGTTTTGGTATCGATATTAAGCAGAAACGTTGCTTAGGATTATATCTGAGGTTTGTAATGGAGTATCGTTGTAACCTTACCGCCGGATTGTGTACAATAGCTGTCGGTCAGTAGATCATTACCGATGTTTTCGAACCTGAGGGAGATGGCGGAGCTAGCAGCAGAAATGTCAAGTTATCACATCACAATCCGGCTGTACAGCGGCGAAGACTTAACGCATTGACTTATGACGCTTATACAACGCCTTTCTAGCCATCTTTGAAAAAAAATTAAAGATGAGTCTGTTTGAATCTGCTTCAAGTTACGCCAAGTGGCAAAAAGTCAAAAGAAAATACTCGAGAAGAGAAAAGAAGAAATCTTGTTAGGCTTACAACACACTGACCGTGAAACTTAAGAGAGGTCACGCTGACGCCGCAAACATATCTCTGTTAACACTTTCTATACGCTTCTGTGAGTGTGCTCTGTTTATTCAGTAGAAAAAATATCCTCGTCACATATGCAGCTGTACATTTTTGTTTTGTCACTGAGTATACTTAGTGAACCACTAGAGCTAGTCAATCACGCACCGTAAATAGTCAACCCAATGATTTGTGTGGAATGATTTAGTCAAATAAAGTGAACGGTCAGTTGGCTTAGTGGTTTAGGCTTCTGAGATCGAAAGGTTCCCGGTTCGCAACCCGGTCACGGTTGGGAGTTTGAGAGGTCCTTGACCCTACCTTCATCTTTGGCACAGCTTGCTGTTTAAGGTGAAGTACGCCAGAACGCTTCCGCGGTTCTGATTCAACTTTAAGTTTTAGGTCTACTACATATAGCTACAAGAGGCCGATTGCGCAGCGAATCGAAAACCCTGGCACCACCGGTTGGCTGATCAATCCTTCGGAATCTCTCAGCCAGCAATGTCAAACTGTAATTTGATTTTGAGTCAAATTAAATAATTTTCTTGCACTCGGCGCTTGAAAAACTCTCTTCGCACACTGCATCTCAAATATTATTTTCTCGAGAGATGATTGTAACATAACCCCCCTGTTGGACTCTTTGAGCTTACTGTTTGATTTATGTGATTGCTGACTGCCAGCAACGTTGTAGAGACAGAAATACGTTCCGAATACGGAATGTGTGCTACTTATACATCCTTATATCAGTTCCCTATTAACATACAATCTTAAATTCACCTTCCGTTTCTTTTAGCTGTTAATATCAGAATGGATATCATAAAAAGAGTTTACTAGTGTCAGATAAATTTTTTGCTTGAATTTCATATTTGTAGATAATTTTTTTGTGTAAATGTCAAGCACGAACATCATATGGTTTCGTAGCGTTTTATAACCACTGAGGGAGATCCTATTTCGCAATACCCGTACCAGATAAAAAAGTTAAGAAAGAAAAAGACATTAAAAAAATACTTAACGATGTCTCAATCGATAGCTTACGCACAACAGAAAATTTGACCCCTCTGTTAAATGAACCAAATCGGTTTAAGGTATTTTGTCCACATGTCTGTTTTGCCGTCAGTAAAAAAACTACTGAATTTCATCATTAACCAACCAAAGATTGTGGACTTTACGAGGCTGTTTGTTAATAGCAGAATAATTTGAAAAAAAACCTTGTTTATGGGTATCATTCGACACAATTTGGTTAGTTCCTTCATCTCGAATTTATTTGGTTTTTTTTACCAGTCATATGGTTGAGTAAGAGTTAAACGAGGAACGCATTTGTAATACTTAACAAAAACGACGTCAGACTGTCATTCAGGTCAGTAAATAAAGCTTCCATAATCAGCAATACCCATGCCCTCATCAAGCAGATCAATAAAAGGATTAACGAGAAGGATGAAGATTTTTGGGAAACGATCGAAAACAAAACATCCAAAATCTCCCATGGAAAAGTAAAGATTTAAATGGTGACTTCAATACCAGATAGCAAAAATAAAACGGAAGTATGAAGTTAATATCCATCATACAACAGAACTGATTGGAATGGGGAACGATTAATAAATTACAGCAAGCAATTCAATCTAAAACTCATGTCTAGATATTTCAGAGTCCTCCTGTTGTTAGGAGGATTTCAGCTAGGTTATGTTGCAATAACAACCCAGAATAGAAAATAGTTAGGAAGTTAAGAAGTGTTTAAACATCGAATCAGATCATTATTTCACTGAAATCAGAATTAAATTTTATCCTCATAGAGTCCGATGTAGTGTTAAGAAGAAATCGAAGGTTAAGACGGAAATTATTAAGGAAAATTTACCAGGAAATATTACCAAATTTGAAATGAACACTTTGGAAAAAAATTCAGTAAACCACTGTTAACAGCAGTAGGCGAACAGGATAGGAAAAGGAAGCACAGATATAGAATAAGAAGCGTGATGACATTTTCGACGAGAGCCATAGAGCATGTAAGAAATGGTATTCAAATCATACCCAAAAAATGGGATGAGTATCACAAGCAAAAAAAAAAAAAAAAAAAATCGTCAGTGGAGGAAAGATAAAACACGAGATGAAATGGTTGGAAGATATCGAAAAGACTTCCGGAGGAAATAATGTTAGGGAATTCTATAGAACATTTCAGGAAGAGTTACGTCAATATCAGCCTCCAAGTCTTTGTTTTAAAAGAAATGATGGAACTGTAGCCTTGAGTATTACATAAAATTCCCAGCTGTTGATCAGTTATTTTGAAACACTTCTGAACAGCGAGGAACCACTAGAGAAAATTACATTCGAAGAACCACCGAAAGCAGATTCAAAACCTCCAAGCCTTGAAGAAATAACACAAATCATTAATGATCTCAAGAACAACAAAGGAGCAGGAGGAGATGGAGTAGTAGCAGAACTGCGGAAAATTCGAGGGGATAAAGACAGAAAAGTTACATCGACAGATATGTGAGACCTAGGAAGAACAAGATATACCTAGGTACTGGAAAAGTGCGCTCATACATGCGCTTCATGTGAAAGGATACCGAACTGACACAAACAATGATAGACGAATATCTTTATTACCTATTTTCTATAAAATACTTTCCAAGACCCCACTAAAAATAGTGTAAAATCAGGAAAACCATCAAACAGGAGAATATCAAGGAGGTATCGAATAGAAGTTTTTGTGTGAAACAAATCTTTAAGTATTCTGAAAATGGGTGCTATAAGAGGTAGAAATACAGCAGTCGTTTTTGCTGATTTTTTTTAAAGCAATTGACAGGAATACGCTTTCTAAAGTATTGGAAGAATCCTGAATAGATATGATGACTAGAGTATATATTCGTCAAAAATTGTTAGGATCTTTTTCTACAGTTAAGATACGAACAGGCGTCAGGCAAGGAGTTATACTGTCTCCTATCTTGTTTAACATCGCGTTGGAAAAATTGATGAGAACATGAAAAATACAAAAAGAAGAAGGAATAGACGCTTTTTCTACAGCTAGAATGTTTCACTTTTACAGATGATCTGGCATTAGTACCATAAAATGAATAAGAAGCTCAAAAAATGATTTAAAAATTGCGTGGGATTGCGTAAAAAGCAGGAATCTCGTATGGAAAACGCTTTACATAGAATACAAAGACAATAATGGAAAACATCTGAAAATTAAATTTGGATAAGATAAGAGCGTCGACAAGTTTAAATATCCGGGCGAATGGATCCGACACAATGGGCTTGGTAAGTAAGCGAACAAGCCAAAAACTAGAAAGATAGAACTAGCATATAGGCTAACACAAAACAGATACAACTAGAAAGCAATCTTCTACAAAGCAAAGATTAGACATTATACAGTAGTTGTCAAGTCAGAGGTAATGTTCAGCTCAGAATGTCCGGTATTGAATAAGAAAATGGAGATTTGAGGTGTTAGATAAAAAGAGAGGGAAATCACATGGAAAAGCGTAGGATCAATAAAGAGAAATGGTACATGGTGAAGATAAAAAATTAAGATCTATATAGGCAAGCAGAGAAAATTACACCCACAATGCAAAAGAGAAGGCTGAAATTTTATGGACATCTCATGAGAAGAGAAATAGTAGGTTGACAAAAACTACGTCACTAAATTAAAACGAAAAAAAATGAAGGGTTGAGGAGACGAGAATAGATATAGAAAAGCTGTGATCCATCCAGATGAAATATAGAATCGAAGAGTATTTCAAATTAAAATTGATAAATTCTAGAGGTTCCAAGAACAACGTACAAAGGCCAAGACCACCTCGTCTGAAGAACAACGTACAAAGGCCAAGATCACCTGGTCTGAAGAAAGGAGGAATAGCCCCAGTGAAACAATTAAACATTCTGGGAGTAGAGGAAATGGCGAACCAGTAAACCAGTTGTTTCCCGTGGTACAAAGTATGCCAAAACCGAAAGAAAAAGAAGAAGATAACACACGGAACCAGTTGGAGGTACCCTAAATTTTTTGTTATTATTGTTGTGTGCAGGTCTTTTTCTGCGGCTATTAAAACACACTTCCCGTGATATCTCACCGAAATCGACGCAAAGGTGACGAAATACGATTCCGAAGGATACGAGGAAATTATAAGGACTCGGCTCTTAGCATTTAGGCCACGGAACTATAAAAAGCCATTCGATGTTCATAAAAACGCTTAGATTAACTCCTGATTATTCGACATATACCATGTATTATTAACAAACAAAAAATCGAGAAAATTATATGAGTCGGCAGCAGCTCCGTAAGAAGCCGCACAGACAGAATTCCAAGGTCCCCGGCCACCAGGTAAACGAGGGTTGTTTTCTCCGTTGCGTGCTATATAAGTCGCCGGCAAACATGCACTGAGCACAGTCTGCCACCGGTCAGCAACCAACCACAACCACCATGAAGTTCGTCCTGGTGAGTACGCAATACCATGTCTCAAAACAGTGGCAACAAGTGTTTCCCGTGTCCATTCGAATAGCTTTCAGGAACTATCGAATCAAATGCTTATGTGAGTTGTGATGTTTTTCCAGTGTCTGATGTTGGTAGCAGTGGCTGTGGCCTTCCCGGATGCGCCCATCGAGGTGCTCAGCAGGGAAGAGGTCCATGACGAGGCTGGCCAGTACTCCCTTACGTAAGTACACCCTCCACGCGCTCCCGCAAGTGCTGATGGGAACTGCTTAGCGCTTATCGAGATACTACAACATAACAAGTGTCCGCAAAACAGTTGATTAAGACACATATAGAATAATGTTACACCATTTCTAAATCTCACGTTTTTTTTAAAAAAAATTAATATAATAAATGCGCCTCTCAGTATGCTCTTTCGAAATAAAGGTTGTGTAGAACGTTATTACGGGTACTTATTGGTCTTTTAAATTCTTATAGTGATCTGCTACACCATACATTGTTTGTCCAGAGTAGACATTTAGAATCCCAACAAAGATATTATCACTAATAAGGGTTAGGGAAGCGAGGTCCTTAATCCTAAAAAAAGAAGTATTTTTCAAATATAAAATTGTCATACGGTTAAGTCCGCGCGAATTTTAGTAACAATTGCTTTTTTTTTTGCAGCAATAGATGTGTTTTATAAAGTACTTTTCGTAACACCGAACCACTATTTTCTATTTAAGTTTTATGAACTGTTTTCAGACACGAAATTTGTTAAATAATTTCATAGATCAGCTGAAAACTCTGTTATCTCAGCGGACTTATGCCATTAAATATTTTCTTTAATTTCAAACATAAAGCAGTTGAATAATTCTTGATTTTCTACAGTGAAACGTATTTGCTGTGTGAGTGTTCTTTTTTTTTCCTTTTTCCCCTTTTTTTTCCTTTGTCGGCATCGAGGCGATCAGTGCCAGGAAATGATGTGAGGGATAAGATGCAATAAGGAATCTGACCATGTGCAATTTATAGAAAACATACGGGTATTCGCTTGGAGTGATTTCGGGAAAAAATGGAAAACCGAAATCAGGACAGAGATTCGGACATGCGTCCTCCCGAATGGCAGACCTGGACGTAGCCGCTAACTCGCCAGGCTCCACTGTTTATTCGTTAATTTCTTTACTGTTCATTTCAAAATCATCGTCAATTATCCCAATAAGTGTCGATAGTGGAGAATGCAATTCATCGCAATAATTCACCTGGCAGTCCAGCTATAGTGTGACTTCCTTGGTATGAAGTTAATGTGTCAGTAGAAAGATGGCCACTTCATTTCCAGCACGGCCTACAGCATACTTCACGCGCTCACAGGGGGCTTTTTTTTTTTATTTTAGCCAGGCAGCATGCAATAAGTGTGGCTTAAACGAAAAATCTAACCGGCTACCTTTAGTCTTCTGGGATGGCGGGCCGCTCTACAAATGCATTCCGTATACGTAGAATGTAACAAGTACATCACATGCTGATGAAAATTTTTGGTTTCCATTATATGCGCTCACTCGTATCGAGAAATTTTAATCAACATCTGACGAGTTACTGGTCTAACATGAGATGGATTTGGTCTGTAAATTGTGCTCTCCCTGGACTACTTTCATTTGTTATAGAATTTGGTATACCAACATTATTTCATGCTCCCAGTGACCCATATAAAGCTAATAAAACTAAGGTATAACACATACCAAAGTGATCTGGCGCGTGATCTGGCATCTGACATGTTACTTCAAATGGAAACAGTAAAATCTTATGAGTCAACGCTCACTGCGAAGACACGAGATTGAAGTGACGTGACCCTTGCCACGTCGCTGTCAGACGATTCCAATGTACCCCACTCTGTGTCACGTGTTACCAACAAGCGTTTACTAATTAATTAATTTGATTGCGATGGAGCACACGCTCCTATAGTAACTCCCTCTAATACATTATAATCACCCCTTTTTATTTTTTTATATTATTCTTAATTATCTTGTGTAATTTGAGTATTAAATTCCTCCCCCCTTTACTTTTGCTATTTGAAAATTTCAATTCCTTCAGCGTTTTTGGTAAATTATTCATCATTTCTCTTGGTAATTTGTTCCAATCCCTCACATCCTTACCCACAAACGAAAATCTTCCCAATCCCTTATGCATTTAATCGAACTGCCAGTGTGTGGTCATGGTTATCATTCCCCCTCCACGCACTTTTCCTTATTATTCATAAAAAACGGTCCGGATTTCAATGTAGTCTGATGGTTTGATTGAAAGACATCCTTGTATTTACGATTATTGTGTAACAAAAGTTATTAAAATAAGTTCTTCAGCTTTAAAAACATACGTCATAAGGTTTATGTCCTGTTAGGTTCAAGTTTTCTTATAATATTAAAAGAAACGTGTCGGCAAGGAAACTCACAAAAAGGATTCACACAAAAGCTTCTTTAACCACTACCATAATTATTAATGTTCACTAAGTTCATTCCTTCCAACGAATCTTCATCGCCGGAAGCAGCCATGATTACGAAAATATGTGGTTGCTAGATCATTCGAGTTTGCTTTGTGTCATACGGTAGTCGTTTTACTCGCATGTCACTCCAATTTGCAGCCAAGTCACTACCAGGTCACTTGACGCATTACTTCGCTATGTGTTCTGTCTCAAAGAAAGAAAAATAATTCGGTGTACTTTTTGAGTGGTTCAAGAATATGCAACTTCCAATTCAGAAATAATTCTCGTTGGCACGCGGTAATTTCACGAATTTTACTTTAACTATTTTTTAGATTTTTCAGAATCCCGATCAAATCATACCGATGTTACTGAAGGGAATATGTGCCTTTATAGTTATCGTTTACCTTGGTGCTGCAGGTACCAGACAGCCAACGGCATCACTGTGGTGGAGCACGGAGAGCTGCACCCGACCCCTGACGGCAAGGACCACGTGCTGGTGAAGAGCGGCTCCTACCAGTACACCAGCCCCGAGGGCGTGCCTGTCGACATCACCTACACCGCCGACGAGCAGGGCTACAACGCCAAGGGCAGCGCCATCCCCGTCGCGCCCGTCGCCTAGGAGTCAGCACTCCCGCATGGCACATCTGTACAAAGTCTCCGCATGATGCAATAAAAACACTTTCTCGCTACAACTGCTTTCTCGCTTACCACTACCCAGTCCAGCCCATATTCCCATGTGAACAGTAATACCAGTTGCTCATACTGCGTAACATTAAAAAAAATCTTTCTGAAGCATGACCTTCCTCAGCATGTCAACACTGAGAAGTCATTTGTAGCATTACTAGATGGCAGTATACGGCTAGAAGTTTCTCGATACATGAAAGGTATATATAACAACAGTCCTGCATATCATTTCAAGTGGATTTTTCTAAGTTTAAACACTACGATCACTATCATACATGAAACATATTTTCAACAACAACAACTCAGTTGAAGTGAAATGCCGTTTCCCAATGAAAGTTGCAAGTGATTTTTGTATTTCGAATAAACGACTCAGCCCTACATCACAGGAAGACGAAGGAAGATACAAGAACCAATGGAATAATTCATTTAGGAATTATGAAAGTAACAGGAAAATCTTCACCACGATGAATGGACAACAACTGACTACAACTGTTCAGTGATTAGGCCGCCAACGTAGAGCCATTATTTTCTTGAATTTATATATATATATATATATATATATATATATATATGCGAGTTCTAAAGGAGCTGATAAACTCTCTTTTGAGGGATAAAATAAAAAAATTATGTAAATCTTCAGATGCCGTAATATTAAACAGACAGTAGTTTGCATTATTATTTTCCAACAGAAGCGCTCATTCAAAACGAACCACACGAATTACGTTGTACATCGGCGTTCACAATAGGAATGCTTATTGGGAATATGAGATCATTCATGGCAAAATATTCATAAGCTTTAGGATGGAAAGAGAAATCACGTAAAGTGTTGACTTATTTGACGTCACTCATATTCTAGATATTGCCGAGTATTTTACAGTTCACTACTTTCACTACTTACTGCACTGGAACGATTGGTGCTGGAATCGAAAAATAACATTTACAAAGTCGTATTTCCCATTCGTATGTAAATATACCTATCGGTTAGAGAGTGAAAAATATCTGAATCAATTAAGATTGAATTGGACCATTGGATGTAAGGGACTAAATTAATTCGTTGCTTAAGTTCAGTGGAAGTTTTATTATTTCCTGTGCCATTAAATACCAAGCAAATGTAACGTGGATTCATACGAACCGTATCAGAAGGTTATTAATTTATTTATTTTTTGATAAGATCATTCTGAGTAAATATTATAGTTTTATTTCTTTCTTTTTTTTCTTTCTCGTTATTACCATAAGAAACATTAGAAGCACATTTTTCTCACAGACAAGCAGAGATATTGCTGTATTGACATGTGTTCGGTGAAATTAAAGCTTTATAAAAGTCATTTTATTATCTACAACTAGTTTCGATGAAGAAATAAAAATTATTTCTAACAGCTCTTCCTAAATTAATTAGGTTGCTTTAAGGCTTTTTATTCTATCAGATTCTATAATATTTCGTAGAGCATATTTATTTCATTGGTTTCTGTTATTCATAATGTTACTACACCAGCTGATTTGTTGTTCATGGAAGGTACCGGCGGAATATCGACAGTGATTAGAGTAACTTGATGATCGTCGCACGGTTGCCGATGGAAATACAGTTTTATTTCAATGAAATGACCGGCACAATTCCAGAGAAATTAAAAAGTGTTTCCAAATGTTGATAACTGCTAATTTCCCTTTCTCATTGCTTGATGCTGTTATGTATAAAAATACTGTGAAGGATTCTAGAATTATCTAAGCAATGCTGGAGGGCCGGAAGTATCGTCGAAAACAGGAGAACAATAATGTCGTTGCCCTATTAAAAAAAATATAAGAAATCCCTGTAAAAATGATAGAGCTGCTACAAAATATTTGCAAAAAATATCAGGTATCCGTTTCGGATAAAATTCAGCATGGGTTCATTGAAGGAAAATCCTGTTTCGACAGAATATTCACATTAGGGATTGCAATCCAGCAAAGCGAGATCCCGCAATCCCGCGGCATCCCGCATCATTAGACAGTCTGGCGGATCCCGCACAAAATTAAGCGGATCCGCAATCCGCAAAATCCGGCGGAAACGCGTGTCAGTCTGCGTGACTCGCTGCCCCACTCTATCGGATGTTTTGCACTGTTTACCTGTACCATGGCAGTTGGCATTTGACTCATGTAAACAAGCGTTTGTTTTTGTCAACCTTCGTCATTTGTAAGTAAATAAATACACTTTTACGTATTCATCAAAACTTTAGTTTGTTTCGGGTACACATTTCTGTAATTTGAATTATGGTGCGTATTTATTACGATTTTCTAATGGTGAACCAGTAAACCAGTTGTTCTTTACCTATGGTAGATGTATTTCTAAACCCGTATTCGTTATTACTATTTATTTTTGTTAGATGTATTCCTAGAAATTATTTTATTTCATCTGAATTCCTCTCCTCTTTCAACACACTTTTTATTTCGATTCTTGGATGCATTTGTTAAGGGCAATATTTTATCACAGCGTCACTGGTGTTTTAAATGATGGGCAGTTTGTTGTCTGTTCTTTTGCGGATTTGAGAGTTGTTTATATTTTAAGCTTATTTTACTACAATTAAATCCGTCATGAGCTACGCATGTTAGTATTCAGAATCAGCTGTGGTCGTGGGAATTAAATCAAGTGTGCTCGGTTTTGACCGATTGTTTGGTTAGTAGTGTGGCAGTAGAGTGCTGATGATTTCGTAGATGTAGTGTGTATCCGGATGTTTATCGATGCTGAAGAAGTGTTTTTAGTTAGGACTTTAGGCCCCATCTACATTGGCGTAACTGGATTCTTCAGGAAACTGGTGGCAAAGAACGGGAAGAAATTCGGTGATAGCCTTTTGAAGAAACCATCTCTGTATTCGTCTATAACGATTTCGGGAAACAATGGAAAACCAAATCTGGATGACAGAACCCGCGTCCTCCGAAAATCCAGGCACAAGTGATTTCCGTTCATCCACCCACGGGGATCGGTAAATTTCTGGTCGGATTGAGATTTGAATCTGGACCCATGAATTTTGATGGAAAGCTTTCTGAAATACTCATTCCCACTGTCCCCTTAATGCTTCTCCTTCTTCGATGGACGTTCTGTCTATATAGTGGGCTCGAGGTTATTTTAAATTCACTAAAATATCTTCTTGTAGGAGATAATGCGAAATTATTCATTATAATTTAATTGGCTCTGTTATGAATGACAGGAAATATGTCTATTTAATACAGATTCCTGGGTTGACATTTAACTTACTCAGCATAATTACGTTCCTATCGATATAAATCGTTCACAAATCACCTAACATTTTTTCACAAAGAAACAATGTACAAAAAAATTAAATCCTTGATTAAAATGTAGTAACAGTTAGCAGTTTACGTACTGCATACTGAGTTGGCGTCCAGAGTAACACCGCAGCTATGGAGCTGCTGAAATAGACTCGCCGTGTGCATGTCACTCAGAGCTTTTGCCTCTCTCTTTTTCCTTGCTCTGATGAGTACTTTATACATGAAAACAGTAGTACGGTCTCATCTTACAATCCGGTGTACTCAAGAATTCATTCGTGAATCGATAAAGTCAAATACTGTTTTTTTTTTTTTTAATCTAAAAAATCTGCAATCTGTTTTTGCAATTGTTCAGCCCGTCACAACTTTCAGATTGTAATCTCACTAATATTGGAGAGTTTTCCACTAATGTACAACATAAGTGTAGAGAAAGCAGTAAACGAAATTACTTGAAACTTATACCGGACTCGAAGCGGAGACTTAGGGAACGAGGAGCTAACTAACCACTAGACACTATCATGCTTATTAATGATTATTCCTGAAGAGAATTAAGAATTGCTATCCCAAAAACCGCATCCATACTGCTGCAGGACAATGTATTTTTTTTTCTTCTCCCTGAATGCTTTTAAATTTTCTTTCCCTTTGCTCCGCAATCATCTTGCCCAATTTTGGTATAGACAATACCAAATTTTACTACCGGTGAGAAAGCAACGTTTTTAATTTTCCAAGTACATTCGTTATGTCATTTATGCAGCGAATAGTTGAAAGAATGATTGTTTCTTCTGCAGTTCTACTGAGCGACGCCGAGACCTTCCGTGGTTCGGATTTGACGTTAAACTGTAGATCCAGCCACAACAGAGGCGGAAAACATAGCAAATAGAAATCCTGCAAGATACGAATTTACTTAGTCACACACTCACACAAAACAACCAACGGTAACACTGAAAACTGGAACTACTTCGAAACCACGCGTCCTGTAATCTTGGCATCAGGTGACAAAGAAAAAGATTCAATCCGAATTTTATTTATTTAAAAACTGGCGCTCGGCTTTGACAGATAGAATAATAATATAGAAGTCAAACGAATACAGCAAGCGATCAGCAATAATAGCTTCTAAACGCACCGGCTATTCAGCCTCTCGTTTTCGACTTTGATGGAAATTATTCACGCACAATGAACTTATAAGAAACTTTCCGTAGCAAAAACAATATCTGGTCCTATTATGCTGTAAGAATTTCATTACTCCCACTTGAAGCCTGGGAGGCAGACAGCTGGAAGGTCTAGGGGACCCTTTTCATCCTAACTAAACTTGGGGGAAGGGATTCGGAAGGGATTCGGCCATGGCCTCTGAATGAAACTATCACAGCATTCGCCTCGAGTGACTGCGGAAAACCACGGAAAACCGCAGTCAGGATGGCTGGACGATGATATGAATATCTGTCCTCCCGAATGCCAGGAAAGAGGGCAAAATCAACTGCGAGAAACCAATTACGTTTCGTTGAGCGCGATTCCGGTTGTTTGTCTGTTTTGGTGAACGGGATTTACGGAAAAACTATCGCTCGTATTTGGACAGGCTTTCGAATAATATTCAATCCGCCATGGGACGTAAAATAGGGTAAGTCGAAAGTTGAGGTCGAAAAGCTGAAAAATTAATAAAATATAACAAAGTTTTCAAAAATTAGTAGGGCCTATACTTTTTTTGAACCCGATTCATGAAAAAAGATTGGTTTGATTTTGATGACCTTTCGAGTAATGTACAGCCCACAGTGCCGGGAGGAAATACGGCATGTTTTATTCTGACATGAAGAATTTAAGATAAAAATCTCGATAAGTTTCAATCCAATTTTTCGTTGAACGCGGTTGACGCAGAAACTACAAGTCGGATGCAATGAAGTCTTCACGTGTGTACCGCCAGATTGTGTTTTGAAAACACGATATTCGACGACTAGCTCCGTCGTCTTCATCAGGTGTCGAGACATCTGCACTGGTCGGCTGACCTGATGAACACGACGGAGCTAGTCATCAAAACACAATTCAGCGGTACACCCGTGAAGACTTCACTTTAAGCATACGCCGGGAAATCTCCATTCGTACTACAGGTCGGATGTTAGTTCTTGGCAAGTGAAATGTTTATTGTGGTTTCAGAATATGCGCCGCCTCGTATTAGTTTTTTTTTTTCCTCGCTGGCGAAGTTTTAACTGTGGCACAATCGTTTAAGGAGAGAGGTCTTTATTTAACACTTGACGTGTACGAAATTGCGGGCTGTTTAATAATCTATACCTATTAAATGCCAGTCTTGTTCACGATGTTCTGTCACGCGGTGACGTCACTCTATTACATCACGGTGTGACGTCAAGCTTTTCGCCTTCGCTGCTCAACTTACAAGGTCGGTGAACGGTTAACGTTTTGGCCTCGCATTCCGGAGGACGCCGGTTCGAATCCCCGTCCGGGCATCCATGGTTTCCCCAAATCACTCCAGGCGACTACCGGGATGCTTCCTTCAAAAGGCGATGGCTTAATTCATTTCAGTTCCTTGTCCGCTATCCCATTCCGTCTCTAAAGACATCGACGTCTATGAGGCGTAAAGCCATAAGTAAAAAAAAAAAATCAACTTACAACGACCAGAGATGTTCGTCGTTATGCGTGTTGTTTAGTAACAGTTCTATTTAGGTAAGCATCCACGAATAAATGAGCTGCCAGCACACTAAAAGAAAAGTATGTATTTCGTAAATATCGACACATTAATTATCAATTGCTTTTTCTTGATTATAATTCGTTCGATAAAGGTTTTTCTGATATACTCTCTGTACAGCGATACCTTTGTTACAGTAAGCTAAGAAATGTTGGCATTACATCATTTTCTAGATTATGAATGGTATTCGATGGAAATTATATTTAGTTAATGAAGAAACAAATTGCTAAAATACTGGCAGGTTTACTAGGTACTGAAATTCGATGTAGATATTTTAAGTCACTGTTGTATTATACTCGTAGAAATGATTAAATCATGTCATGAAATTTTGCCGAAACACTGAAATAAATATTTGTTCTGCGTTTATATTAATATATTAATTATTAGTTGCTTTTACTATTACTGATCGACACATAAATATTTCGAGCGGGTAAAATTTAGATCGCAACACAATGAATGTATTCTTACTCGGGTAATAGAAGCTATGAATTTTGAACAGCAATATTAGTAGATGACAGGACCAGAATGACAGCTGACACAATTTTTTTACAGAATATTCGTAATCTATTAGTATAATAGACAAGATGTAGCGTGTCACACCTACGTCATGTCACGCGGTGACGTCAAGCTATGACGTTGCGCTATGACGTCACGCTTTACGATATTATTTGTGGGAGTGCGCGTTATTTAATATCATTTCCAAGCAACAGTGAATAAATTAACTCACAGAACACTTAAATAAAAGTATGTATTGCGTTAAAATCGATATATCAATCATTAGATGCTTATATTTACGTAATATTCTTTTGATATATTGAAGTATTCCATAAATTCTTTGTCCATAGATATTGTAAGATAAAAGCTTTGTATTTCGAGTATCAATGCTGCTAAATGTTTGGTTAGAGTATAACTAGCATGGATTAGAATTACAAGTTTCATTTGACGTTAACGCAGAGGGCATGAATAATTTAGTTTTTTTCAAAATTTAAACTGTGTCCTATTACTGAAATTATTTGTGTTTAAATTGGAATATTAATTATCAGTTTTTTTACTGAAACATTACATGGTTCAAATGAAAGAAGATGCAAATTGTTCGCGATATATACGGCCTAAACCACAATGAAATATTACATGGCATAGCTTAAGTTGTTATAGCATCCTTCGTTCTTGCTGGAGTCATTATTTCAGCAGATGTAAGCTTTCTTAGCCGTTAAAATATCGATCTTCATCATAGATAGCTATTAAGAAGGAAATGTGTCAGAACCTGTGAAGATTTGGGATCAAGTTTATATCGCGATGCATGGAATGTATTAAATTGCGCGTGATTGAAGCTTTGCTTTTCTATCAGAAATTTTAGCGGATATTATGGTTAAGCTGAAATGCAACCTGGACAAAGATGACAACTGAAGCTTTTGCTACAGCACAATGAACGATAAATTACAATGAGCTTTATTTTGTAACAATTCTGATTAGTTAAGCAACTGCAGAGAAATATCCACGTTATTTAATAACATTTCTAGGCATCCACGAATAAATTAACTGACTAAACATACTTATTAGTTGCTTAGATTTATTTAATATTAGTTTATATAGAAGTATTCGTTGATATCACATACATGTAAGTTAATTTTCGCAATGTTAGCGGCAGTTTTGATAGATTGTTATTAGAACTGGCACTTGAAGTTACAGCAGAGGGCATGCGTTTTTTTTTTTTTTTTTAGTAATTTTTTTTTCTGTTACTTAATTCATTACTTCGTTCTAACGAAAGTGTTGCTAACATTTTTCGGTTGCGGAGCGTCTTACGTTTCAGAATTTTTAATTTAATTCATGGCGACGTTTCGGAAAAAAGGAGGGTGCAAATGTGAAGAAGATGCCATTATAACGAAGCAATTGATACAAATTTCAACAGGGCAGTACCAGTTTCCGGCCGGTGGAAAATATCACCTTCCACCCATTAAAACTAATTAAAACTACGTTGGAATGACGTAAGCTGTTAAGATTTATTTTTAATTTACTTTGGTTTTACTGATGCCTTATTTCAGCCGCATGTAACTGTGTCAGCTATTCAAATGTGTTAGTATAATTCTGAATAACGAATATAAAAAATTAAGATTGAAGAACCCTTATAGATTTTTTATTTGGTTTATTTCGTGATGCAATGTGACCATTGAAATGTGATAAGTAGATGTATTAATATGCATGTAAAGTAAGTATTGTTTCTCTGGCGGCATGTTTAGCACATGGAGGAAGGAAATATTTCCTCCATGGTTTAGCATAGTACTGTACGTGGTTATGGGATTCTACGATAACCGTGAAGCCGCAATTTGTTGATGGATTCTTATGTAACTCGACGAAAAAAACTGAAAGTAGAGAATAAAATGATTTGATATCTTACTTAATTCTCGAGATATTGTATCTCAAAATTGGCGTGGTTAGGTTGAAATGCGGCCTGGAACAGAAGAAAAATTTCGACATTGCCAAATTTGATGATGATATCGTATGTAACTCGAAGAGACAAATCGAAAACAAATAATACATTTTCTTTCCATATCTCGCTTAGTTCTCGAGATATTGTATCTCAAAATTTAGGTGGTTTGGGTGAAATCTGGCCTGGACCAGAAAAAACAAATTACCAAAACCGCTATATCTACACGGTGGAAATGCACTATATGTGTTTTATTTTCTTCCTGGTGGTTGTTGTTAGGTTGAAATACGTCCTGGACCAGAGGAAACTTCACCAAAATCACAGTTATAATTGATTTTCAACATGCTATATCTCGAAAACCAAGAAAGATATCAAAAATTTTTATTCTTTATTTTCGATTTATTTCGTCGAGTCTACAAGAATGCATCATCAGATTGTGGCACCACGGTAATGATTGAACTGCCTGTTGTTGCCGGCCTCGGTAGCGTACGGGCTCGAGTGCTAGGCCGCCGCGCCGTTTTGAATCCGGCCGCGGGCATGGATGTTAAGTGTTGTGTGTCTGTGTGAATGTCCTGTCCGTCCTGTGGCGTCCATACATTGGAGAAATACAATAAATACTGGATGACGACTTACACACTTAAAAAGCAATTATAATTACATTGAGCTGGCTGTATGGCCTCCGTTGCCAAATGCCATTAAAAAAAAAAAAAAAACTGCCTGTTGTTAGATTGAAATGCAACCTGGACCAGGACAGCAACAGAAACATTTTGTTATTGCGCAAGGCAATAGGAATTATATTATGATTTATTTTTGTGTTTAATTAAGGGATCGCTAAGAAATGATTTGCCAGAATACTGAAGTTGTTATGATTTAATTTAGTATCCTTCGTTTTCACTGTGGTCATTATTTCAACTGTAGGCTATGTAATTTATGTCATCCGTTAACACATCGATCTTCATCGCATTATTAGCGAAGATTGTGGTTTGACTGAAATGCGACCTGCATCAAGTTGACAACTGAAACGTTTTGCTACATCACAAGGGATGAGAAATTACAGCACATTGAGCTTTATTTCAAAACAATTCTGTTTAGGTAAGCAACTAAAAAGAAATTAATTGCCAGAATACTCCAAACCCGTCAATTTTGACGGGCTTTGTGGCTAGTGAATTTATAAATAATTTAAGCTGCTTTCATAAGCGCCGGGTTACTGAAGTTACTATTTCATAGGGATGGAAGTAGTTCCGTATTTATCGTGCTGAATGAGACCTGGACCAGGAATAAAACCAATATCACGCGCTACTGCATAAGGTTTCGGGATTCCTAATTTATTTTTAATTTAATTGTTTCCCTAATTCTGACATCATTAAATTCAGTGGAAGATCTTTCTGTATCGCTGTGTAAACTACAACCGAAATATCTACCAATTACAAAATAAGGTTATGAGAATTACGTATCAATTCAATCTATTTAGGCAAGCGCAAAGAGTTGAATCACTGGAACATCACTGTCACAAGTCATTTTTGACGGGCTTAGAAGCTTAGTAGTAGTATGGCGGTCCTCGCGATGACGCCTACTCTGCACGTGTCGCGGCGCAAGTGCAGCTGGTGGTATGCGGAAGGCAGTGATGGAGAGGAGGTGGTAACTTCCACGCCACCTGCTCATAGTGGCTGACCGCCTAAGACTCCACTAGCTACAGCGTCACCGACCCCGGCTCGGTCGCAACGGATGCTGCGTCTGGCGCGTTTTATTTTAATCACTAAGCTAATTGGAAAAGACATCGTTATTTTTGGCCATTTCATCTGCCAATTTCATGTTAAAAATAATTATTGTTTTAATCAAATATGTTTCCCTCAGTCCGTCATTCAGTTCTCCCTTTTTCGCATAAGGAGAGAAGGAAAAGTCGCGTGTCCACCGCATGCTGGCTGGAAGCGAATTAAGCCCTCTTCTCGAGTTTAGAAGGAATATTAAACGGGAATGAATGACACAACTAACGGTTTTTATTTTATTTTGCCGTCGTCAGTCTTTCGATTAGTTTGATGCAATCCTCCATCCTTTCCTATCCTGTGCTAACCTCTTCATTTCTACATACCCCTTACAACCCACGTCCTCAATTATCTGCTTCATATATTCTAATCTCTGTCTTCCTCTACAGTTCTTACAGTAATGGCATAGTGATGTAAAAGGCGCTGTCGTCACCCAATAGGATCTGTTGAATAAATCCTCAAGTAGCAGCAGTACAAAATAAAATTACCAGATACCGTATATCTAATGACTGGATGTTGTGGGCCATTTCCTCAATTGCAAGTTAATCAATTTTTTATAAAGGTGAATAACACGCCAATGCAATTGAATTTTGTTTATTTTGGTGTCGTACGCGTTTCGCTCTATATCAAGAGCATCATCAGCGACATCTGTTAGATATTTATTCATTTATTTAGTTACATTTGATTTACAAAAACAATATAAAGTTGAGGTGAAATTAAATCTACTTACATGTTACTTTTTTAGTTTTTTCTCATGATCAGGGTTTGCTTCTGTGTGTATGTTTTGTAGAATTTGCTGAAGGTATATCTAATAGTTGAAGTTTTAGAAACATTGGTGGTTTGTTTAAAGTGTGACATCAATCACATCACCCTGGCGCCATCGGAAGAAATTTTATCTGGGACGATGCTCCAAACTTTTGGTTTCTCTTACAAAGGATAATTACGTCACACTATTAACTCAATTACAGGAGTGTATCTATCTATCTATCTATTCTAATAAAACGTTAATCTTGGTCACGATGGAGCAATGTATGTGACTCTCTGACGCCACGTTTCCTGCCTCCGCTGGCCAACTAACAACGGCCAGAGACTACATAGCAGAGGTTTGTTTAGTAAAATATCTATTTATTCCACCGTCAGCAAAGAATTGAATTGCCAAAACACTGAAACAAAAGTATGTTTTGCGTTTAAATTAACCTATTATTATGATTTTTTGTTTATTTATATTTGTTCAAAGCAGATGTTTTTGATAAATTCTTAACCAATACATATGTAAGATAAATGCTTTAATTTTCAGGCAACAATGTTAGAGGAAGTTTTGACTATATAGAAATTTAACCTGGATCAGAATAACAACTGGCACTGGACGATACAACGGTTGGAAAAAGTATAATTTAATTTCAGTTTGTATGTTCACGATCAACAGGGTGTCCAGAACAGGACTCCCTGATTTCAAAATTAAATATCTCGAAAACAAAGATCGATAGAGGAATGCAATAAACGGTATGTTTATCGTGACAGCTGTAAGAAGTGTATACAGCAGTTTGAAATAATAGTTACAAAAGCTGCTAACAGATGGCGCTGTAATCGCCATACGTAATGCCTAAATAGTGATCCGAAGCTCAGGGCGATCAGTTCCACCATTGAAACGTGCCAATGGTGAACATTTTGAAAACATTGTGATGTGATTGTTTGCAAAGATTGTTTTCATACGATTATTTAACTTATGTATGCTGATATGAGCATACAGCGCCATCTGTTAGCAGCTTTCGTAACTATTATTTCACACTGCTGTATACACTTCTTACAGCTATCACAATAAACATACCGTTTACTGCATTCCTCTATCGATCTTTGTTTTCGAGATATTTAATTTTGAAATCAGGGAGTCCTTTTCTGGACACCCTGTATGTCGCTTGGGAAAGGATTGAAACTAATATCCTGCGGCATAACGTAAGTTGTTAAGATTTATTTTTAATTTCCTTTTCTTTCACTGATGCAATATTACAGCTACGTGTAACTGTGACTGCCTTTCAAAGTTGTAATATGGTTTTGAATCACGAAATAGAAAGGTGCAAGACCTCATGAAGATTTTAGGTCAAGTTTTTAACGCGATAAAAAGAATGTATTAATTCGCGTGTGATAGAAGCTTTGATTTTCGGTCGGCAATATTAACGGAGTTTGTGATTAGGTCGAACTGCAACCTGGTCCAGAATGAAAACAAAGTTCTTGCTATTGAGTAAGGCACGAGAAACTGCAGTGAGCGAAATTTTATAACAATTCAGGATGACTACTAAATCTTTTTGCTACAGCGTAAAGAACGAGAAATTGCATTGAGCGTTTTTTTATAACAACTAAGCAACTGAAAGTAAATGACTTGCCAGAAAACTGCATTCAGACGGACTTTGAGTCTAGTTTCCAATAAATAACGATACAGGATAAATGAAAACTCTGCTATAAACAGTACCTTGACGAAATTATAATAATTAACCTATTTGACGATTTACACGATAAATTTCACAAAAATATTATCACAACGTAGATAAAATAGTGCTTTGGCAGAGGAAAAGAAGAAAAACAAGAAAATAATGCTCTGAAATTTTGTAAGCTTTAAGAAATATGCAAATAAATTTGTTAGAATTTTTGGGATAAAAGTACTAACCATGTAATCTCAAAAAAAGGATCTAAAGACCACGTTTTAGCCCTGACTTACTATTAAAACTACGTATAGAAGCAGAAACACTTAAATTTCAGAAGACAGAAGCCTAACTTGCCTTGTAAAACATACTCAGGAACGAAAGTATTTATTCTGACCAGAATGGGATGATCCTGAAGTCTACATGGAAATTTGAAGCATGCAGAAGCGACATGCACCAACAAACTTTTATCACGGAGAGGAAATAGTTAATGAAATGGAAAGAAAACTCTATATGGGATCAAATAAAGTTCTATAGATAAAAACCAGAAGATGATATTGTGCTCTAGGTGCCTAAGAAGTCATGCATTATCGTAGAATTGATTAACATATTAGTGGACTAATTATTTTTTGTTTTGTTTGTAATGTAGTTTATTTTAAATTGACCCGAAATACATCATACATGCTAAACATATTTTTTTTTTTCTATTTAGCTATTTACAGTGCTTGGTCTGAGGGCAATCCAGTTGGATTCCTCTGTGTCTAAATAATATTACAATTGGACGTTGCATATAGTGACAGTTAGGCGTACAACACAATAAATATAAATTGAAATGTTCAAGAAGGATCCTCTGGAGTCAGGTTCATCTTCACATGTGTTGTGGAAAACGGTATGTCTTGAACCGCGGCTGTAATCTCATACCTAGGTTTTAAAACTGTGCTCCCTAAACAGTGTTGAGATTGTACAGGAAGGTGTTGATTTCATGATGTAGGTTTTAATGGTTTGGAGACCAGTTGCTTTGAGGAGTTGTGTGTTACTCACGAACCAGAGTGTTTTAGAATCATCCGAAGGAATTTGTTTTGGAAGGATTGTATATTTTGAAGTTTGGATGAAGCAGCAACGCATCGTAAGGGAAAGGCATATGTGATTGCAGGACGTATTAGTGATTTGTAGAGTAACAGACCGCTGGAGAATTTTTTCTTTTTTAGAAATGGATTTAATTTAGAGATAAGACTGCAGGCTACGGATAGCTTATGACTGAAATGGGGTTTCCACGTGAGTCTACAATCCATATGCAGCGGTAGGTATTTTATTGCTTTGTCTGCTGGATGCCATTGTATTTTCTCGCCGTTAATGTTCAGATTCAAAGGGTTTGCTGCTATTTAGGTATTAACATTAGATCTGATCACCAAACTAAGAAAGAATCAGAAGCAGATTACCGTCAAGAAATAAAGATTTGCTGGATGCCGAAAACCATTAAACACTAGCATATGAGTTTCAAACAACTTTCCATACCTTGTTGGTTATGGCTTAGTTAATTCTGCTATTTACACATTTTGGATAAATTTATTTGCTTCATCGCACTATCTTCACTGTTTAAAAAATTAATTATTATATTAATTTTCATATTTAATTTTACATATCCACAGTTAATATGAAATTATTTACTGCTTCAAGGAAATGTAGTGAAAGCTACCGTTGTCTTTTGCCACTGAAACTGTCATATGCTGACAATTATTTGTTACGCGTTAGGCTTACAGAGGCATATTTATAGCTTATATGAATACAGTAAAATGTTAAAAATTCAATAATGCAGTGCTTAGTCTTACAGTATGTCGATAAATGGAAATATCTTACAGAACATCATACATAGACATGGAATAAACATAGCGAAAATACTACAGTTGATTATAACGAATACCTCGAAGTGATCGATCAGTGATCAATCAGAGAACGACATTTGCAAAATGATGCTGTTAGGCACATTAACCAAACATGAATTATAAGGGTGCCAGAATGTTTCAGTTTTCATTCACAAATTAAGCGATTGAAAGTCCTATATAAAAAATAGTTCGTCTTTCTGCACAATTAATGCTATCGGCTTTTGATGTAATAGCTGAGTTAATCGATGGGAGGAGATCCTCTTAATAACGCAGGTTTCCTTAACAAGGCCGTTAAGGGAAAGTACTCAATCAATTAATGACGAGCACACTGTTCGTAGAAACGAATTACCATATAACGCGATGACTGCAGCAGTGACGGCTGTTTTGATGTAGCAATTTTCTTACATCAAACTCAAGCTACCAGTTGCTTGACAGTGCGTATCGCAGTAACAAAGTCGGATCATGGTATACTACAAGCTTACATTCAAATGGCCTCTCCTTTGCAAGAAGGTGGGGAACGAAAGATCCTAATTCTTCTTTATCGTTCGGCTTCTCGATATTTCCTCAACCATCTTGTGTCAAGACACACCTTTTTTCGTCATTTTCGGCGACATGTGATCAGAATTTACAGAATTATAACATACGAATATTTTTACATCGTTGATTGGCTCGCTAAGAAATCTTATTCTTCATCGGGCAATTTTATTGACTGTAGATCTTTCTCGCCTTTACGGAAAGAATCGCTGCAAATCGTGACTATTCAGTAACCCTCCGCCTTAAAAATTTCTCGTATCTGGATGAAAGTCAAGGCCCGAGCCAAGGATGTCCCCTCGACTGGTGACACGCCCTAGGAAGTACACTGCCACTCTACCAAACAGACACTTGCCTCTGTTATCCCGGGACATGCCTATCTAATATGTAGTCTTCAGGTAGAGTATCCATTTAAGTGACCACTGAACTGTTCCTTGCACATCCGACTAGCTACGATCTAGAAACTTCGCTCAAGTAAATATTCCTAATATTATTACCCATTGTTAATATTTCAATAATTAAAATTGTGCAGGGTTACCGAAATCGGTGATCCTGCTACAACATGAGGATGGCGTCAAATTAATATTTGTTATATAGCAAGAAATAAGTGCAATTTTGATATTATAATTTCCTAGGTAAACAGAATGTAGTTACCAATGGTTCTTACTAAAACGTTATTTCCAGTTTTTTCCGTTGCCGACTGAATTATTTTAACATCGCATCTGACTGTGAAGCGTGTAAGTTGCGCTCTGTACGTCACAAAAACATGTGCAGAATTAATAAACAACACCAATAAAAGTAGCAACTGAAGCAACTAAGCAATTATTTATAAACTAACAGCGACCGTGACTCTCGGTCGCTTTACATTCGCCTTGCAAATTACAAACCTTACTTTGCTAAAATTTTACACGAATTTTGTATGAATCAATACCAGGGATAATTATCCATGAAATGGTGTTTAAGAATAGAGAAAACGTAATCTACATACGTCATGATTTTTCATTATTAATCTGTTAAAAATGTGACCAACGATGTAATGATTCAGTATCAAAGATAAACATTGTAAGTAGGATAATAATAATTTACAAAGCACAGAGACTGTAAATTATTATGTGCCCTCGCCTGTCTCGCACTGTTCGCGTCCATCTTGGCCAGTCTCATCTGTAAAGACCGAGCGTGGTGGGTGAACGGTTAACGTTCTGGCCTCGTAGTCGGCAGGACGCGGGTTCGAATCCCCGTCCGGCATCAAGATTTAGGTTTTCCATGGTTTTCCAAATCACTCAAGATTAATGCAGGGATGCTTCCTTCAAAAAGGCCATGGCCGAATTCCTTCCCGTTGCTTGTCCCCAGTCCCATCCCGCCTCTAATGACCTTAGCCGTCGACGACGCCTAAAGCCACAAGTTACAAAAAAAAGTAATCTGTAAAGCTAGTCGTTATGTGGGTTGTCATCTAAAGACTGTTCCTACCTCAGTCTGTTTAGGTTAGACATCACTTAACTTTTTCGACTAGTAGTCTCGTTGGCGTGTTATTCGTTCTTCTTGTCGCTATGTCAGCACCACTGGCGTGTACTGGTCGGATCATATACATATATATTTTTCTTTTCAAGTTTCATTCCTTCCAGGTGAAGCCTGGCTGCTGTAGGGATCCTTCCCAGCCAGTCTTACTTAAGGAGGACAGAGAATGGAAAGGAATTCCAACATTCACCTCAAGTAATTTCTGGAAACAATGGAAAACTTAAATCTGGATGTCCGGACGGTGATTCCAACTTGCGTCCTGCCGAAAGTAAGGCCCGGGAATTACCGCTCACGCACAACACAGGATGGGACCGGATATATCATCAAATATAGTCACTTGATCCGTTTGGCTATTTATGCAGCATTCTAGTACACGAAAGCTTTGTTTTTAACTTTACCTACCACATGTTTTTTCAAAAACATTGATGCTAAGCATCCATAAGATCAGTAATTAAATGAAAATAGATTATGTTGTGAAGAACGGCGTTCATTTGACCCATATTGTGCAGGACTCCTTCATTCACGGAGGTACATGCATGGAGCAAAGAAAACAAAGGAGACCACGGAAAAGACCTTCTCCATACAACGAAGTGAAGCCGAGAGGAAAGGGGTGGGGTGGGGAGGTCGCCATATTTGTAGGGCCAATAAGCACAGGGAATGTATATGGAATGGAAGAATTTCTTCGTTTTTAACCTTCGCATTACTAAAAATGAAGACTTATGGGGTCACATTTATAAATACCCTAATTGATATAACACACAAACATTAGATTTAAAAAAAAAAAAAAACCAAGTTGCTAAATAATTTTTGATAGGAATTTTGTATGCCGAAATAGAACGTTTTTCTCCCTAAAGTCACAAAAAACAAAAATCTGAGGGTCATATTGCAATTTTGGAAACATTGAATTAATCCCTAGTACTCTTAAGGAGTGATAACAAATTTACATGTTCTAGACATTTAATTATAAATGTATGTTCTGATGGGAACTTGTGTGAATGAGCGTAGTGGGTAAACTGTTTACGTTTTGGCCTCGCATTCGGGACGATGTGGGTTCGAATTCCCGTGCGGCCACCCAGATTTGGGGTTTCGACGGTTTCCCCAGATCACTCCAGGTGAATGCCTGGATAGTTCTGTCAAAATATCACCGAATTCCTTCCCGTTCCTTGACACCTGTCCTTTTCCGCCTCTAAAGACCTCAACGTCGACGATACGTAAAGCTATAGGGGGAAAAAGTTTTTACCAAATCACTCCAGGTGTACGCCGGGATGGTTCCATCACTGGGCCATGGCCGAATTCATTCCACCCATTCTTTTCCCGCCTCTAATGGCCTAGACCCAAGAAAAGGGTGCTTCAATTGCTTGTTGAAGGCTTGAAAGTTAATATCTACAGTCCTTAAATTTTGGTTTATGTTCAAATAGAATATATTTCCACATTCCATTTCAGTCATTTCAATCATTTCAAAATCTTTGACGAGGAAGATTACAAAATCAAGAAAAATAGGTCTAGATCTATTTAAAAACAGAAGCAAGTCCTATATGAAATTTTAAAAATAGTCTAGGGGAATAGTTAGGACTTTAAAACAATTGAAACCTTCAAAAGAATTCACTGCTTACTCAGAAGATATTGCACTGGTAGTGGATAGACATATTTAAATTCACCAGCAGTATCAGTGCAAATGGATTCTATCATTACCGTTGCGCCACAATCTGATGATGAATTCTTATGTAACTCGATGAGACAAATCGAAAATAAACAATTTTTTGTTGTTGCTGATATTTCGCTTAGTTCTCGAGATATACTAACTCAAAAGTGAGGTGGTTAGGTCGAAATGCGGCCTGAACCAAAAGAAAAGAGAACTAAGCGAGATATTAAAAAATTTTGTTCTTTACTTTCATTTAGCTTCATTAAGTTACATAAGAATTCATTATCAGATTGTGGCGCCACGGTAACGAAAGAACTGGCCAGTTCAATTATCTTGCTACCATACATCAAAAGTCGCAAGCTTGTGTCACTAACAAGGTGTTCAATAAGTTATTCATAACAAATAAATAATTTGTTCCTTATGCTATAAAAAGAATATTCTGTTACAGGCTGCATTTCAACCTAATGACAATTTGAATCAATATTGCCGTTAAAAAGTCAAACGATGCAAATGCAACTAAACACATGAAACGTATTGCGAATAACACAAATTATCACAATTAATTTCATCATACACTTTCAATATAAATTACAACTGGACTAAAGCACATAGAATAATGTATTCGCTGCATCGCGATGTAAACTCGATCCGCACGTGAAAAATAGTAAGATATACAATGGTTCTCTGCATCGGTAACACCATCGCGCTATTGAGAGCAGTGAATAAACTTTTATAAAAGGCACTGTAAATGTATAGTGACAGGTCCTACTCTTGCAGACTCCGCATTAAAAACACTTCAAGAACAATTATTACAACGTGACTTACTTATGGAATGTTATTCCAGGTTGTTTCTTACTTGTTCTGTTTGTGCAACCATAGGCAACAGAAGATGAAATTATAAAACACTTTGAAATATCAGAACATGAAATGTTCACAGCAGGGAAGGTAATGAAAACAGACCAATGTTTTGAACCTACGAATATGGCGGCCGGGCATGCGCATCGGCTCCAGAGTTTACAGGCGGCTTCGCAGTTTTAGCGACACCTTGAGTCCTCTCTTTTCCTACCTCCATGGCTACATGTCGTCCTTTATCTTTTTTTTATATAACTTGTAAGGTTTCTATTTTAGTTGAGAGTTTTTTCTTTGGATTAAGATATTATATGCATTACTATCGCGAAGAAGTATAAGAGTAATTAAGGTGCGATTAGGATTCGTGAAATGGCAATCTAATCGAGAAAAATACTCGAAAGAATTTATGCATGGTTCATAACTGAAAATGCTTTACATTTGCGCATCATTGATGAAGTGAGCTCTTGTTGTGTGTGTGAACTCCTGTGCACTAAACCTGAAGTAAGTTCGTCATCAGCTAAGTTTTACCAGTTTAAAGCTTTCAATTATAAAGTAAATAGTGTTATTGTTAGTGAGGCGAAATGAAAACATTTTTCACTCGGTAATAGAGCTTCAAAAATCGCATGTTTTTAGTGGCTAATATTCATTTCTTTTTCGCTAGTTTTTGATTTAGAAAGGTTGATAGTTAGATTAAATACTACAAATACTAATTAAATTTTTAGGTTTATCTAATTTAACATCTCAAGTTTCTTGTGTAACTACAAAAATAAGTGTTATAGATTCGGCTTGTTGTAGATCGTTGCTAAGACGTATTTAGACTTTTGTTTTGTCTGAAATATAACAGTTTGTTATTTTCATCAGTATTAAAGCATAAAAATAACAATAATCTGCAAGAAATACAACAAATAAATAAAATAAATAAATAATTGTTAATTTCTGACTTCTGCTTCGATAGTATCTATTTTAAAAAAATATCGAATACATATAGATGTAACTTCGTAAATCCTAAGATACTCGTTTTTATTAATTATTTCAGTCTTAAATATAATAGTTTCGTATTTATTTATTTCCAGAAATATTAAAATAGCAATTTAAATCTTTGATTAAAGTATTTTTCTACTAATTAATTACAATAACTTGATTGAGGAGTAAAGCTATTATCCAATTTAATAAAAACGTTAAAATATAGTATAAACTTTATTAGACTACTTTATCAAATAAATTTAAGGTTCGTTTAGAAGATGCTAGAAGTATTTGGGAAAAATCATGACTGGAAAGTGTGGCGCCTGTCGCAGGTACGTTGTGAAAGGGTTGGGTTGTAGTTAGTGTAAGAAGTGGTTTCATTGGACATGTTGGGAAGAGGGAACGTGGAAAATAAATGAGGCTCTCCCATGGTTTTGTTCACTTTGTCTTAGGGATGAATGGATGAGGGAGATGGGCGAAAAGATGAGACAGTTGCGTGAAAGGATCAGGCTTCTTCAGGCTCATCCTGTGGAGGCTCAGCCTGTGGAGGTTCAGCATGTTGGGGCTAGTGGAAGCTCAGCCTGTGGGGGCTCAGCCTGCGGAGGCACAGCCTGTGGGAGCTGAGCTTGTCGAGACTCATCCTAAATGGGTAAAAGGTAGAGATAGTTGAGGAGAATGTTTGGGCGCTGGTAAGTGGTCGTAGGAGAATTATGGTTAATAGGATGAAGAAGCCAGACAATCTAGAAGTTGTGGGGAAAAATAGGTTTGACCTGTTGCCGGAGTCAGGAGGAGAAGAGCCTCATGTAGATGTAGGAGTAGGTAAGATGCAGTGGGCCTTTAGAAATAAGGGCGTGCTAGGCAAGAATAGGAAGTAGCCATGGGAGAGGTGTAGGCCCTCATCTGCAGGATCAATTGGGTATAGGTTACAAGGTCACAATTTTTTTCAAAACTATTGCAACATTAGGTCAGATAATAGAGAATATAGGTTTACTTTGTAGGAGTTTCTCTAAGGACGATAGAGTAGTGATAGTGGGAGTTGCGGGGATAGAACCGCTAGTTGTACTATAATGAGTCACCTGAGGAAGGTGGTGAAGGAGGCGCAACATACCAGGGTGGCACTCATACAGGTCCGAAGTCGCCATGACGGGCCACAATTGAACTATGTTGTGAGGTGGGTAAATGTGAAAACGGACGTGCTATTTAGGAGAGGCTTTAGTACTGTGTTTGCGGTTGTGCCTGTGAACACCATTCTAAGGTGGGGTTTCACTAGGCATGGCCTACACCTAAATATAAGGGGCAAGGGGGTACTTTCTGAGTTGTTAGCTAAAGTAGTAAGGGATCCCATTTCCAGTAATGATGTGGTCAGGACTGTGCCTCTCTAGGCTAGTGGCTGCTGGTAAGGGATGGAAATAGATGATCAAAGTGATACTGATTGTAGATATATGATGACAAAAATCACAGATGTTAAACAAATAGCTGAACTTGCTGAAACAATAACTGACATGGGGAAGAACTGAAAAGGGGAAGGCTAATGCTGAAAATATAAAGCCAGTAATAAAGGTGTTACTGGTGAAATGTAGAAGTATGTTGAACAAAGTAATATAACTTGCAAACTTAATAGAGACACACGAACCACAAGGAATAATTGGGGAAGAGAGATGGTTAAAATAAGAAATACTAAGGTTTTTCCCGATGGTTACAGCGTGTACCGCCGAGATAGAGGAGTAATTGGTGGAGCAGTTTTCATACTATCTAAAAAAATCTACCACAGGTCACTGGTGTTCATAGATCGTGACCATGAGTTACTTGGGGTAGATTTATTGGGTAATAAAAAAGAAAAAATCAGGGCGTTGGCTGCTTACCGTAGTGGAAGACTGACAGTTGAAGAAGAGGCTCTCCAGGAGAAATTGAATTCATACTCAGAATTCAGAGGTGTGAATAGAATGGTCATTATAGGTGGGGATTTAAATTTACCAGGTATAAACTGGGTAGGAAATAAGATTAATAACACCCTAATAAGGGATTGAGGATTTACGCAAGTGGTATAGCAGATCACAAGGGAACAAAATGTTTTGGATAAATTTCTAATAAAGCCCGGTTACAACCTTGTGGGGTGTTAGGTAACCGAAGGAATAAGTGATCATGAAGCATTTCTAATGAATATTAGAGAATTCAGTAAACCAGCAGCCAAAATTGAAGGGAGAAATAGGTACAATTATAAAAAGGTACAAATTTAGAATTTGAAGAGATATTTCAGAGAACGTTTCAGCAAATGGAAGCAAGGCACAATTACAGTAGAGTCAAGGTGGGAAGAGTTCAAGGAGATAATAAGAAAGGGGGAAGAAAATTTATTCCAAAACAGAAAATAAAGAGAAGTGGAGAACCTGTGTAATATATTAGGGAAATGAGGAAGGTAAAGAGGTTGGTAAGAAGAAATCATAACTGAGTTAAGAAACAGCAGGGTAGTCGGGAATATTTAAAACAATTAAACAAGAACTTGATAATAGCTAAGAAGGTGGCTAAAGATGGTTTTATGAAGAGTATTGTCAGTGCGTGGGGACCATTGACTCATGCATCTAAAAATACCTGTAGCTATATTAGAAAAGTGAGGGGAAGGGAGGGTGTTGAGAAGCTTATGGATAAGGATGGAGAAGAAGTTACTGAGGATTTGTAAAAGGCAGAGATTTTAAGTAACTGGTTTAATGAGAGCATTAGGGACAATGAATCAGAAACGGGAGGGTCTAACTCGGAGAACGAGATTAACAACACAATTAAAATTGAACAGACCAAAAAATTTGAATTTAATCCTGAGGATATCATGAAGGAAATAAGAAAGCTAAAAAAACATAAATAGGCTGGTGTAGATAATATTACTACAGATATCTTAAATATAGCCGGATGTGACATTGTACCTTATCTTGAAACATTATTTAAATTTAGTCTGAATACTTGCTGCTTACCACAGGACTGAAAAAGTGCGATAGTAGTGCCCGTACATAAAGGAAGGGTGATAAATAGAGTCGAGAATTATACGCCGATCAGTCTGACATCAGTGATAGGTAAATTAATGGAGAGATTGATCTACATCCACATCAGAAATATATGTGAGGATCGTAAGTGGTTTCCAATTAGGCAACATGTATTTAGGCAAAGATATTCATGCGAATCTCACTTAGTGGGATATATGCAAGATATTTCAGATCAAATGGACAAGGGAGGTCAAATTGGTAGTGTAGCACTAGATCGTTTAAGGCTTTTGACAGAGTGAGCCATAAACTGGTAGTGAATAAGGTAAAAACTATTGGAGTGGATTAGAAAGTGATTTGCTGGGTAGAAGAATTTTTAAAAGGTAGAAAACAGAAAGTTAGTGAAGGAAATTAAGTATCAAAAGAAATGAAAGTAAAATTGGGAGTGCAACAGGGTAGCGTATTGGGACCATTGCTATTCATTATTCTAATGAATAATTGTGTTGATTGTTTACTTTCAGAAATTAGATTGTTTGTAATTGATATAAAGCTATATGAAAGAATCAAAACGGTAGAGGACTGTAAACAGCTGCGGGGTGATCTGGGCAGGATATCTAGTTGGGTTTGTAAACATGGGATGAAGATAAATTCAAAGAAGAGTCAGCTTATTAGATAAACAGATAAAAAACTAAAAGTTAATTATGATTATAAGGTGGGGAAAGAATTGCCTGATGAAGACTTAAAATGTAAATATCTTGGTATTACATTTGATAACATGCTTAACTGGGCAGGACACATTGGTCAGGTAGTAGGAAAAGGGAATGTACGAGAGAAGTAAAGGAATTGGGTTTCAAAACTTGTTGGAGAGGGTGCAAAAAAGGTTTCTGGAAATCAACGTGGAATGCAATCAGTAACAGATATGATAAAAGAGCTGGAATGGGATTTATTGGAAGACAGGACGAGGGTGAAGAGGGTCATGGGAGTGCAAATGTCGTATATTATTGATGAGGCATGGAAAGATATTGGTGTAAGAATGAAAAGTAATACATGAAAGGGATAAGATGACCATGACCTTATGCAGGTACTCGATTTCGGGTACTAGAATGTAGGAAGATTCTCTTTTTTGGGTAAGGGTGTCAGGGATAGGAATAAGTTACCAAGAAAAATGATGAATAATTTACCAAAAACGTTGAAAGAATTTAAAGTTAAAATTTGCAGAGGGCGAATGTAGGTGGATGCAGGAATGGGAGAAGATAGGTGTGTAGGGCGCTCCATTACATTTTAGTTAAATATTATTATTATTAAATTAATACCGCTTCTTTGGAACAAATATACTTACGTGTTTTTTTTAATGTTTCGTTGACAGTAGAGTGATGCGTCATACAACCATAACTCATCTTAAAATTATTATATTAACTATGCATGGCCATCACCAAAATATTTCTCACCCATAATGGTGGCGATATTTGAATTATTAAAGACAAAAAAACAAAGAGAAAGAATAGCGTCCATAGAAAACCTTGGTTTTATATATTCACCTTGCAGTCTTTAAAAGATACAGAAAATCCTGAAGACTCTAGGGTCTTCTGTCGCACACTTAGTGGTGGAAAGTAACGTAGTCTCAACAATTATGCTATTAGATCTCTAGAACTGTTTTGATTGTTTTTACAGCCGGATACGACATGTCCAGTGTATCCAACACTCATCTCGTAGAAACCAAACTGTATGCAAAAGTGTTGAAAATTTCATTGAATTCAACACCTTTCATTGTTCTGGAATCATTGTCAGATGACTGTCAAACATTAAACTCCGATCAATATTATATTAGAAAGCAACCAGGCACAACTATTTTTTCTCTGTGGTTGAAGGTTGTTTGCATGTTATATTCTTTTACTCGACCCATCAAACTATGTGGTTAAAGAGTCTTATTGTTACAGATAAATAGGGCCAAAAATTAAAGAGAAGAAGTGACTTTGTTAAAGGCGGCATTCGTCGTACATACCACTCAACAAGTTATGAAGAAAAGTCAGTAATTCATGAATGGAGACGGTAGTTCTTTTTTTTTTGTGTAACAACCAGAGAGACGTAACTGATGAATACCTACGTTGTTTACCGATGATGAAATTATTTACCTGAAATACAATTCACTGTTATAGCTTGGTTTTCGTAAATTTATGAGCAGATGCGTTTAGAACTGAATGTTATGGCAGTAAATGGATGGTGCGATAAAGCAAAATATGAAAACATTTACATGAATGTTAACAACGTCGGATCCACTAAGTAGTTGATTGTGATTTTCCGTAACGACTCGTCTTCTGTCTGCGGCATAGAGACTACAAAGGAGAAAGCTGTTGATAAGGTGGGTTTACACGCTCAAGCCATTTGCACAAACTGGCTTGTGCAAGCCAATTTGTGCAAATGAACTGAATGAAATGTTGCCGTTCACACGTTCAGTTTGGCTTGCACAATTATGAAGTGAGGAATCCCCGAAAATTGTAGTTTGCTGTATTCAAAATGGAAAAATATTCTGATGAATGAATTCTTGTAAAGGCTGCAGTTAGTATTATATATAAATAAAGATCAAACTGAAAGCAAACGAAAGGACTTTGTTGCTAAAAAGGGACTTTTTTTTTCAAACCAATAGCTGAATTACGCAGTGAGCTTGACGATTTTCGCATCTAATTGCGTATGGAAAAAGCCACATACCAGCATTTGCCAAATTTAATCATGCCAATAATTCAAGAGCAGATACTGCTTACAATTTTTCTACAAAATGTTATGCCCATGAGATTTAGCATTGCGGTCACTGTATTCTTTACTCTCAACCATGGTCGGCATGATTCAATCATTCTGATTAAAATAACGATTTAAATCAAACGAATATTTCAATAAGAATCAGGTATTTCATCAATTTGTCGTTTAGTGGACCAACCAAAGTAAAAAGCTAATCAATGTCTTAATTGTAATACTCAAAAAGGAATTCTAATTTTTCATGCTTTCTGTCCCCAACCTATTTGGTAAAATAAACTGGACAGTCCGAATGTGGAAAGTACTCTTTTCACCTACAATGATAATGCTATAGCTCCAACTAGTTGCCTGAAAATTGGATATACATTGGTTTGACCCTGTTCACTAAAATGTGGTTTTGCGACTCCCACCACTCCAGAGCTGTCATTTTTTAAAACTTCTTCAGTAAACATCACAGATTTGAAGGATTTTGATTGTGACTTTAATTGTATAATTATTGGCATTAAACCTCAACCATAATAAGTTCTAGTTTCATCCAACGCACTCTCTTCCTCTTCTTCTGTCACCCTGAATTCAGTTTGAGTTGGGTCTAATAAATAAGCCAAAAAGTGGCTGGGCGGCATGGTTTTGTTGTATCTCTTTTTAAACTTTGATATATGGCTAATGCTAGTTTCATTGAATTTGGCTTCAAGTCTTGTCCATGGCTTTATTACATCTGACAGATGCCCATTACTTTTTTGTAGCATATCCATTGCGATTGATACTGTTTCAGTTTCTCAGAAATTATTCAAGAGATCTTTTTACTACCATGATTTTGACTTTTTACTGAGTTACAATCTCTATTATATTTCTGTTCTCTTCACAAATCTTTATTAGCTTTTGCCACTCAAAAATGTGTACTCCAAAAAAATCAGTCGGAGTGTTCCAACGAACGTCTTGTGGTAACACAAAAGCTTTTCCACCTTCTTTTTTAAATAATTTGCAACGTGACTGTTTCGGAAATGTTTGCACACCATGCTCCTTTGTGTCGGAAATTTCCACTTCCAAATCCTTTAATACTAAATTCAGAAAATATGCTCAACAACCATATGTTATAGTATTTTCATTTTTAATGTCTCTTCTCATTTTAGCCATATTGGAAGCGTTATCTACAGGGTGTTTGAAAAAGAACTCCCTAGTTTTAATGTGTCATAGAATCTGTAAAAAGTGATATACACTATTCTAGTTTGTGGTGTTTGATTAAGCAACACTCTAAGTTTTGCCGCCAAGCAGTTGGCAGACCTGCTTGACCTTGAGACGGCGCCAGGGAACAGATCCCTCAGTTGTGTTCGGGCGTGCAGTGCGGTGCAATGTTTACTCCACAACAAAAAGCGCAGTGTGTTATTTGGTTAGTGCAAACTGAGTCTGTTATAACAGTCCAACGTAATTTTAGACGTCAGTATGGTGGTGAACCTCCTACACCAAAAACTATCCGTCAATGGCTAAATTCTTTCAAGGAAACCGGTAATGTTTTAAAAGCGAAATCACCCGGTAGGCCTAGAACTTCTGAAGATGTTGTTGAACAGATCCGTGTTTCGTGTGTTCGGAGCCCAAAAAAGTCATTGGCCAGACGTAGTCTACAATTAGGTGTTCCTAAAGGTTGTACGTAAAAGATTACATTTGCGTGCCTACAATTTGCAACTGTTACATGAAATAAAACCTACTGATAAAATCAAAAGGCTAGAGTTTGCTATTGACTTTTTAAGCAGAATTGATGATGATGAAAATTTTTTGAAAAATATTTGTTTTTCTGATGAGGCTACATTTCATGTAAGTGGGACAGTTAATCGTCATAACTGCAGAGTTTGGGGGGAAGAGCATCCACATGAAGTTATTCAGCATCAGCGTGACTCTCCCAAAGTTAATGTTTGGTGCGGCTTGATGGTTGATCGTGTGATTGGTCCTTTCATTTTTGCAGAACGAACAATAAATGGAAACATTTACTACGACATGTTGACAGAGTATGTCTTTCCCCAAATGGAAGATATTGAGGCGGAAAAAGGGCTTGTGTTTTTCCAACAAGATGGCGCCCCTCCTCATTACAGTAACCATGTGCGCGCGGCTCTAGACACTCGCTTTCCGGGAAGGTGGATAGGGAGAGCTGGCCCAATTGCTTGGCCACCACGAAGCCCGGACTTAACCCCTCTGGACTTTTTCTTTTGGGGACACATAAAAAATGTTGTGTACAGTGAAAAAATCCGAGACATAAACCATTTACGGGAAAGAATCGTCAGGCGGTTGGGACAGTTACACCTGATATGTTGGTGAATACATGGCGAGAATTTGAATATCGTCTCGACGTGAGCAGGGTAACAAATGGATCCCATGTTGAAGTGTACTGATGTTAAACAAAACTCGAAGGTTTTCTCTTTCACTGTATGTACTTGTTGATGTATTTTTTCATTAATTTACACATTAAATTTATACCTAAAACTAGGGAGTTCTTTTTCAAACACCCTGTATTATGAAATTTCCTAAACCTACTATTAAACTTAGACTTCAGGTGCTCTATTAAAGCCATAGCGAGTTTAGTGAGATATTCAGACGTATGTAGCTTTCCGGATGTGTGTATAGTGTCAAATAGAAATACTTCGTTATAATTCGTATAAATAGGTTTTTTCGGCGTTAGCTGCCAAAAAAAGAGAGAGGAATGCCCTTTCCTCTGCCGCCTACAAATGCGTTTCGTTTTGCACACATAATAATTGAATTATGGTGTTTTCTTTAAAAAAATGAAAAATAATGATTAATTTCATTTTTAAAAATAATATTTTTATGGAAACATCTTGACTTTTTTCCAATCCTGCTGTTAACTTTCCACCATCACGGAAACGACTTGTATTGTTCGATAAATTCAATAAGAAATTATTTCTCTTTGGACTTTTGAATAATGTAATAAACAAACTAAACAACAATGAACACGAACTGAATGACTAAATAATAAAATAAGTAAATAAGATTACTGAATAGATAACTGCTAATTGATAATGTCGGGAGACAAGGTGGTTGAACGTTGCCATCACCCATGCGCATGCGCAAGGTTGGAGCTGAGGCTTGAGCCTTGTTCAGACGCTCATGCCAACACTCCAACCTCAAGCCACTTTTCTGTCGGGACAGATTTTACTCAAGCCAAACTTTTTGGCTTGCGCAACGATTTACTTGCACAAACTGGCTTGCGCAAGCCAATTTGCGCAAATGGCTTGAGCGTGTAAACGCACCTATATGCTCGGCTGCCTCAACTTTTAAATTAGAAGTGTAGTCAGTAGCATAGAGGGCAGTGTTGGTCTACCGTGAGTACGATCCCAACGCAAGGGGGTTGATAAAAGAAATAAAGAGTTCGAAAACTAGAGCCGATGTGATATTGATACGTGGTTCCGAAAGCCTTAAAAGTTAGTTTTGTTTTTATCGACAGACGTTTATTGCAAGTAGAAAAATAACAGTGATAGTCAAAACTCAATTCACAGTAACAGATTGGGAATTTGGATCACTAGACAGCACATAAAACAATATCATGCGTTTGACCTTTTGTTGCCACACTTGTTCCTGCTATTAAACGTGCATTGCTAGCCATTTCCGGCTAAATTAATGCGGTATTAAGGCAATTATTAAAGAAAAATCACGAAGCAAAAGAGATCAAAACAAAGTCTTGAAACAGGAAGACAAATGTCATAAGCTGTTGACATCGTGTCTCTTAAAATAGCGGAGGTAAGAGAGAAATTTAGTGCAAAAAAATTCTCTTAGATTGCATAGGAATTATCATAGAAAAATCGAACGAATGAGTCACAAGAAACTCAGAGAATTCTAAAATCTATTGATATGTTTATATCAAGAAATCTAAAAGTTTAGCAAATAATCTACTACCTCCGTACTGCCTAAATGGAAAGCGATTAATTCGGAGTTAGCTCACAAAAAATATAAAATAATAATAATGATAAATGGGCTTTGCTACCGTGTAACATTACCCTGCCTGTTATTGTAGCACCGAGATAAATTCAGTCGAAGGTCTTTGGTAAGTATGCCAGCGTGTCTCTGAATAACAAATTAAGTTCAGAATAACAGCTGTACTGAGCATCGCGATCCTACACCAGATAACTCATAGTGACAGATGTAGATACAAGATCCTTGGAGACATAACCACGGCGTAGGTAACGGGTTCGCTTCAGGATCTCGGAAAACATCCTAACTGAGTATACCTTTTCCCAAATTTCACGAGATATTCACCAAGGCAGTTCCACGCGTAACACAGTGGAAATAATATCATTTTCAGATAATTTTTCGACTTATTCTCCGCTAACACTTATTGTTTGAATTGGATATAGAAAGATGTACGTTACGTAAAACGTGTTTGAAAAAGTACGGAGACGAGATAAGATGACGTGGAAGCTGTCACCACTGAACCAAAACTGACTGAGAGAAAAACAAAGCCTGAGCCACCGATATAACATTTCAGAGACTTATGTCTGCATACCACCGTTAGGTTAGTTTTCAAAATTTCAGAACAAAATATGCTATTTACCCAGAGAAACGTATCCTATGTCCTTCCAATATTTCCTTGTCAAATATCATCAACACTGGTTTATCCATTGAATACAAGCAGATTTACTTTCGCATTTATAATATTAGTGTAGATGGGTTTCTAAAGATTTATTAGATCTCGAAATTAACATTTAACTGCCACTGAAAAAATCAGTTCATATTATTGTGAAAATTATCATAAAATGCGACTTACTGCTCTACGTGATTGTAACATTTACAGCTTCCAAAGTCTTTGTTGTGGTTAGAAAAGAAGTAATACTAGCAGCGGACAAGATACAGCTCCAAAATCTAGATGAATTCACATTCAACAACAACCTTGACAACTGTGCTAGTTTTTTTTTTTTGTTTTTTTTTTGTTTTTTTTGTTTTTTGTTTTTTTTTTTTGTTTTTTTTGTTTTACGCCTTGTCGATTTAGAGATCCTTTGAGGCGGAACGAGACTGGGGGCAAGGAACGGGAAGGAATTCGGCCAAGGTCTTTTGGAGGAATCAATCTGGCATTTTTCTGGACTGATTTGGGGAAACCTTGAAAAGCGAAACCGGACGGGAGTTAGAACCCGCTTCCTCGCGAATGTGAGGCTAGAGCGTTACCGCTCAGCTACAAAACCCGTTTTGTCTTGATAAAGACTCATTACCACAGTTTTATTCCGGATGATAGACTCCAGTATTTTTGTTTGGTTGTCACAGAAACGAGTCAGACATGTTTCACAGAATATCACGTGCTGTTTCTTGAGCAGCAGACGGAATTCTGAGAACCCATCTTGAAGATTCGTGTTCGGAAGCTTTAACCTTCACCCTCCAATACTTCAAGACGACCTGCCAGTGGCTCTTCATCGATATTATCTCGGTCCGATCGAAACAGCTTAGCACATTGTTTCACGGTAGAAAACCAAGTGGAAAATACATTCAAGTAAAATATACTAGGAGCTAGGACTTCGGAAATTAATCAGTGTTCGCTTCTCTATTTTTAACACCAAGCAGATTTGAACGATATATGTGATACAACTGAGCACCACTAGTCGACGACGCACATTGTTAGCTGAAAGAATCACATTCATTCTCGTACAATGCTCGACTGAGTTACTTGAAACTAGCATGTATTACTTCTACACACGGAACATGGTTGGTTTGGAAACTAGCTCGTAATAACAAATACTTGTATATGCGTTTGAATATTCAATGACTGTTTGGCAGATAACCCTTCAAAAGTTTGTAATTGGTTGTTGTCGGCCTAGAGAACGGACCGGTGGTCTGTACATTTAGCGGCAATTGGAGGCCAACAGTGAAGATTGGACTAAACGTAACACAATGCAAATCAGCAAACTGAACATTAGCGTTTAGAGTGTGCGCAGAAATTCGTAGAGTTTATTACACTACTGAGTAGGTGAATCAAAATTGAACATTGTATATTTTTTTTCCTTATTGCTTTACGTCTCGTCGACGTCGACGTCGTTAGAGGCAGGGAAGGATTGGGGACAATGAACGGGAAGGAATTCGGCCATAGACGTTTGAAGGAAGCATCTCGGCATTCGCCTGTAGCGATTTGAGGAAACCATGGAAAACCCGAATCTGGATGCCTGGACGAGATTCGAATCCAAAAAAAAAGGTCACCAGTTTGCCATGAAGGCCCGCGGGCCCTCTGAACTGCGCTTGGGGGCCTCCTGAGCGCAGGGGCCCCGGTGCACTGCACCGCCTAGCCCCCTAGTAGCTACGCCCCTGCTTTGGGCAAGGATATTCATGATTAGTGGGTTATAAAATGGATATATCGGATGAAGTGGTCAGGGAGGTTAAGTTGATAGTGTAGTATTCATTATATCTTTCCGAAACATTTGACAGATTGAGCCACAAAATTGTGGAGTGAAAAAAAAAATGTCTTTCTGGGTACAAGAATTGTTAAAAGGTAGAAAGCAAAGTGTTTGAGCATAAAATGCAGTGAAATTGAAAATGGGAGTGCCACAGGGCATTGAATTGGGACCACTACTGTTAATTTTTCTAAGAAATGATTGTATTGTTTGCAGACGACACAGTGATACACATTATACAATTTGATCAGAACGAGAGACGATTGTTAACAGTTGCAGGGTGACGTACACAGGATGAATTAATAGATGGTTAAGTCAACATAGAATGAAGATAAGTGCAAAGAAGTATAGGCTTGTTACATGCAAAGATAAAAATTAAAGTTTTTTTTCGTGATTAAATAATGGGGAAGACATGTTTGTTGAAGATCTGAAATGTATTTATCTTTTTTAGCAAATTCAATTGGGCAAGACGTACTGTACAAGTGAGAGGACAATGTTTCAAGATCATTCATTTACTGGAGATGGTGATGAGAGAATTTACCAGAGATGTGAGGGAATTGGGTTATAAATATTTGTTCAGACCATTGCTTGAATATGGTGGTGTAGTATTGGACGTATATTTTTGGAAATAATCGCAGGAGTCGGTCGGGTTGCCAACACGTGATGGGCGGTCATAGCGACACATACGCAACAGTCACTTTTCCACTCTCGTTACGTCATACTTTAACTCCGCGTTCAGTTTTCGTATTTTGCTAACGTATCGCCAAATACAGTGGAAACGTTTGGAAACGAGGATAAGCTAATCATAACCATAATGGCTTTTGTACTGAACCGGAGGTGCAGATGAAAATTGGAAATAATACCACACACAGTTCTGAAGTACCTACATATTTAAAACAAGGGAATGGAACATCGCGCTTGCAGTTTAATGTTGGGTTAGTAAAGTAGTAAGATCTGTGGTGATTAAAATAAGACGGTACTACGATTATATATTCAACGATGGAGATTTGATGTGGAACATGAAAGAGATCTTCAATGAATCGATACTAACAAAACACTAATCTCGGCCACTGTGTCTGTCACGCTGTGACGTCACGCTGTGACGTCACGCAGTTAGCCTTCGCTGTTGGATTCACAAAGGCCAGGTATGTTAATGAATAGTAAAGGTTATAAGGTCCATTGAATACCGGTTCTATTTAGTTAATCATCCGAGAATTAATGAGTTGCCAAAACACTGAAAGAAAAGTATGTATTGCATTTAAATCAAGATATTAATATTATCATCTGTTGTTCATTTATTTAAATTCGTTCAGTGTAAATTATTCTACGTAGAGAAATGTCTTAATTTTCGGCCAATAATTTTAGATTAGATTGAAATTTATCCTGGGTCCAAATTACAACTGGCGGTTGACTTTATTGCAGAGGGCATAAGTAGTTTAAGTTTTTTTGTTAAAATAACTTGTTTTCATGAACGCTACACTACTTTTTTGAATGAAAGTAGTTCCACATTGACCGCGATCAATGCAGCCCACACCACGGTTAAAACTATACTACGCGGCATGTCGTAAGCTGTAAAGATTTACATTTAAATTTCCTTTTCTTTTCCTGGCGCCGTATTTCAGCCGCATATAAATATTTCAATCGTTCAAACGTTTTAATATGTATTTGAATGACGAAAAAGAAAGATACAAGAACTTAGGAAGATTTTGGATGTAAGTTTATATGTCACCAACATGCAATACAATGAACGCATTAATTCGCGTGCAATAGAAGATTTGATTTTCTAGCTACAATATTTTCGGAGTTTGTGGTTAGCTCGAAATGTAACTTGGACCAGGATGACAACTGAAATTTTTCTACGGTGTAGGGCACGAGAAAATTGAACTGTGCTTTATTTTACAACAATTAAGTAACTGGGAATAATGACTCTAGCTGTAAAAGTACCGAAAAAATGTGTACTCGTATGTATTCGTTACTAACACAATCAGTAGGCTACTCGTTACTATTGGTACAATCGAGCGCTAGCATGAAACATTGTGAGTCGCACCGCGTACGGGACGACTTTGTTACTTTGTTACTATCTTATCTTTTCGTTACTCGTTAGTTTTTTTTTTTTTTTTTTTTTTTTTTTTTTTTTTTTTTGCTGTCGTCAGTCTTTAGACTGGTTTGATGCAATCCTCCATCCCTTCCTATCCTGTGCTAACCTCTTCATTTCTACATACCCCCTACAGCCCACGTCCTCAATTATCTGCTTCATATATTCTAATCTCTGTCTTCCTCTACAGTTCTTACCTTCCACTGTTCCCTCCACTAACAAATTAACCAATCCAGCATGTCTCAAAATATAACCTACCAGCCTGTCTCTTCTTTCTGTAAGCTTCTTCAACAAACTTCTTTTCTCACCCATCATTTCGAAAACTCGTTCATTTCTTACTTTGTCTGTCCACTTAATTTTCAGCATTCTTCTGTAGCACCACATTTCAAATGCTTCAATTTTCTTTATTTCCGGTATTCCTAAAGTCAATGTTTCGCTACCATAAAGTACTGTGCTCCACACAAAGAGTTTTAAAAAGTTCTTTCTAATTCCTAGATCAATATTTGAAACTAAAAGGTTTATCTTTTTCATGAATGCTCTTTTTGCTAGTGATATTCTGCTTTTAACATCATTCCTGCTTCGGCCATCGGTTGTAATATTACTTCCCAAGTAACAGAATTCACTTACTTCTCCTATTGCATCCGATCCTATTTTTATATTTAATCTACTGTTATTGGATTCATTTCTGCTACATTTCATCACTTTTGTCTTGCTTTGATTTATATTCAGTCCAAAATCCTCCTTCAATATTTTGTTCATGCCATTCAGTAACTTCTCAATATCCTCAGCCCTCTCTGCTAACAAGACAATGTCATCAGCAAATCGCAGCATACTGATTTTTTCTCCCTGAAAACTTATTCCACATGGAAATTTTTCTTTGACTTTCTTCATGGCTTCTTCTACATACAAGTTGAATATTAACGTGGATAGACTACAGCCTTGTCTCACACCCTTTTTAACTGATGCATGTCTCTCGTGATTCTCTACTTTTATTATAGCTACTTGATTCTTATATAGTTTATATAGTATTCTTCTATCTCCATACTTTAGACCTGACTTCTTTAAAATTTTGAACATCTTGTCCCACCTAACATTATCAAAAGCTTTTTCTAAATCAACAAATGCCATAAAAGTATCTTTGTTTTTCTTGATCCGCCCTTCAAGTATTAATCTTAAAGACAGAATTGCGATTTTTCCTAAACCCAAACTGATCTTCACCTACTATCTCTTCTACTACCCTTTCCATCCTTCTGTATATTATTCTGGTCAGTAATTTTGAAGCATGTGATGTTAGACTAATGGTGCGTTAATTCTCACATTTGTGGGCTTGGCTTTCTTTTGGAAGTGTGAAGATGATATTTTTTATTAAAATCAGTTGGAATTTCTCCTGTTTCATAACTTTTTGATATCAGCTTGAATAATCTTTCGATTCCTTCCTCTCCTAGGGATGTAAGAAGTTCTGCAGGGATCTCATCAATTCCAACTGCCTCATTTGCTTTCAAGTCATTCAGAGCTTTATTAAATTCTGTCCTCAAAACAGGATCTCCTAAGTCATCAATGTCGACATCACCTTCCTTTTCCATTACACTATTGTTCAAGTCGTCCCCAACATACAGTTTCTCAATGTATTCCTTCCATCGGTTAGCTCTATCCTCTGAGTTTAAAAGAGGAATCCCATCGACAGCTTTAATGTTCATACCTCTTTTCTTCATTTCTCCAAAATTCTGTTTGATCTTTCTGTAGGCAACATCTACCTCCTACGACCATTTCCTTTTCTACTTCTTCACACTTTTCTTGTAGCCATTTTTCTTTTGCTATTTTGCATTTCCTATTTATTTGATTTCTAAATTGCCTGTACTGCTCTCTTCCTGCTTCATCCTGAGTATTTTCGTACCTTCTCCTCTGATCCATCAGCTCCAAAATTTTCTTCTGTGATCCAAGGTTTTCGGGCAGCTTGTTCCCTAAAGCCTAATGTTTCTTTACCAGCTTTCATTATTTCGGTCTTTAATGCATTCCATTCGTCCTCGGTTGAGCTCCTTTCAGAGTTACTTCTTAGACCTAAGTCTACCATTTCTGCAAATTTTTCTCTCGTGCTAGATTGTTTCAGTTTATTCGCTTCCAGTCTGTTCTGCTTATAGTGCTTCCTTATTCGCTTAAATTTCAGCCTACAGTCCATTATTATCAAATTATGGTCAGAGTCTATGTCTGCTCCTGGATACGCTTTACAGTCTAGAACTGTTTTGACATAATCGAACAATAATGCTGGTTGCGAGATAACTTCATTCGTACTATGTAAAAAGTAACTCGTTCATTTAGTAAAGTAAGTTTAGGTAAAATTTACACTGTAATATAAAAAAGAGGTTAGAATATCGCCTTTTAGAATAAAAACATTTCAAGAATGTTTGAAATTAATAAAATCTTACTATAGTATGATCAATAAAAAAGCAATAAGCATCTCAAATTATCTATCCAAATTTTCTATTTACAAATTATGCTTTGTAAATTTTAATATTAAACAATAGCAAAACTACAAAATAACTCTTCATTTTGCAGAAATTTACTCGTACTTATCTCGTTAAAAATATCAACACTTAACAGTAAATAATATTAATTATATTAAAATAATGTAAGTGATGTGTAGTATTTGTTCCTTTATCGAATCAAACTGACTTCCATACGACAAATGCGAGTAACGAAATGAATTTGTGAGTAACGTTTCGGTACTGGGAGTCAGGCGATAAATTCGTTACTCAGCTCTACTAATGCCTTTCAGGGACACTCCCTTCAACCCATTATTTTTGATTGGCTTCGAGGCTAGTTATATAATAAAATAAAAATGCTAAGTCATGAGGCCTTCAAATCAATGAATAGATAACTAGATATACAAATGTCAGCAAAATGAACCTAAGGCATAATAGCCATGCTTTAAATAAGAAACATCAACAAAGCACACTCTATTATAGTGATTTCAGAGGGAAATAAGATGTAGGTTGACATTTCATCATTATCATCACTTAAGTGCCTCGAAGTTCTACGTTCATATTAGTGGTGCCTCTTCCCTGTGATGAAAATTGCAATAAAACCATTTGAGCAACAGTTTGTTGGTGAGAAGTAGAGCCACTCTCATAGCTGAAGACATCGTCCAGGCCACAGCCGCGCCGCTGCTTACAACACTGCCGTCAAGGACAAGGTGCTCGGAGAAAACAGGACTGTACATCAAATATCAGGGGTCGGAACAGTGCACCAACAATAATCACCACTTCTAAGGTACCATATACTCAAAAAATATACTAATTAATAAACCAGCAATAAGCTTCAAAACGAGCTTTTTTTTTTAAGTGAAAACTTGTAGACGCTTTGGGAGATTTTTGGATGGGGTTAACTGTATGAGCTCGCAACTTCCCGTCGCCGACACGCGAGAACGTGTTGCGCATATGATATTCGCACTGGACGCTTTTTGGATGGATGAAATCTTATGAGTTCGCGCCACTGACATGCTAATATTAACAGTTATTCTGTAGCGGTCAGGTTACTCAGTGGAAGATGTGGAAAAGTCCACGCTTAGAATCCTAGTGTGGGCGGGGATTTTCACAACTTGCTGTGTAATGTGAAGCTGGCCAGAACGTTCCGTGGTTCGGACTCCACGTTAAACTGTAGGTTCCCTGTACCTGGTGGCACTACCAGGTTAGGTTAAGGCGGCTAAGACAGGGGTGGAATGAGCAGTCAATAGAAACCCTGCCATCAGGTCATTACGACCACACAGAATTATTATTATCTAGGATATATGTAGCTATAAGTATGACGAGTTACGCGTATGATATTCATAGTTTTAAGTGTTCACTTCTGTCGGCAGTACCCAGTGACTGCCAATTATTATTATTATTATTATTATTTACATTTTTTCTTAATGTTCTTCTTTAGTGATGTTCCTTATTCACTTCACCAATTGCTCCAGTCCCTACAATATTGTATCCTTACCTTCAACACCAGTATGCCAAATAACGGAAGAGTTATCTTTTTTGCTGGTGTAATTTTCAGTTGTTTTTAATCTGTAAGACATTTCACTTTCCAAGGTCGCAGAGGCTCGATTCAGTTATATTTTGTTGCGTTACCACTGTGAATGCCTGCAGCCTCCTCGTCTTCACGAGCCCACCGAACGTGCTGGGTGAGGGGGAACGCTGGGACGCGGGTTCAGATCAGATCTCGGTTTTACATGGTTTCCCGAAATCATTCCAGGTGAATGCCGGTATAATTCCTAATTTCTTCTAAAGGGCTGAATTCTTCTCTAATAACCACGTCGTTGACGAGACGTAAAGGCTGTGGCAAAATAAAATCAAATAAAAAAAAATTGTGTTCTAAGAAATCTCGTAAATCGCGTTGTTAATTTCCACCAGTAAGTCTGTTTCCACTTGTTCTAATTTGCTTCAGATTAATTCCACACTTTACCGATTATGAAAAGCTTTCCTTCGCTTTCTATTCTCTATCGCAGTTACATTGTCGCCTAAGCATATCAGTAACCAACGAAAACTCTGAATTAATTAAAAAATTCAAAGACCGAATGATTGACAACCTCACGTTTCTAAAAGAAATGAGTATTTCAACCAGAGTTAGGGTCAATCTGTGGCAACATCAAATCTGTATTTTATATTATGCTGTTTTATATGATGATGTTTTACTGGCTGTTCGCGTGGAGGTCGACATTTGAATAAATTTTTTAGGAAATGACAAAAATTTGGTTTCATTTTCCCTGCATCACAGGTTGCGAAACACCGATATCGACTTTTAGGACGTAGGTTGCGAAACAGCGGATGTTTTAATTCGCGGTAATGGCCCTGGGCTGCGAATCACGGAACACCGAATTTTGATGTGTGGGAAACGGGGGAGCGTTAAAGTAAAAACTTCTGCTGATTGTTAGGTAGAAGCTCATGCAGATGATCAGCTACATTTGATGGTTAGTTTGTGTTGTTTGATTAATTCAAGGATACGCTGAACGCATTCTGAATGACAAACCACTGACTAGAGAAGATTCGTCGCCTCTGTAATATTATTCAATTTCGAAGGTTTTCCGTGTCCGTGCACAAAGTTTTAGTCGCCGTTAATCTTTTAAAGTTGTCTAAAAAATATTAAAGTCTTGTTTTGTTTGGGGAACAGTGCACTTACCATATCCTTAGGGAGTTTTTTGTCTGTGAATGAAATCAAATGAGTCAATTGATCGTTTTTACTTTCTTTAACAAATTCACACTATCTAAACCTTTTTTGCTGTTTTCTACATTATTTTGCCATTGCAGATTTCTAACTTACTTAAAGACTTACTTATCTAACACGTAAAATTATGCTAACGGTATATCGTCGTTTATTAACATAAGTTAGTTAGGATTAAGCATGTGAGCAAAGTCACCTTGGAACTATAGGTATTCAACCATTATTAAACAAATGTTTGGATCTTCAGCAGAAGTAGATCTAATAACGTCTATTTTTATTTAACGGGAACATGGAACTTCTCAGGATATTGCAGTTCTGTTTTTTAGGGTATTATGTTACATGGTAGTAGATTAAGGTAACGAAAAATTAAAAGTTATTGGTCGGATTACCGTATCGAAAAACAGATGGACAACTATCAGCAGATCTCATAGTTCAATATGTGATCGAAATAATTGAAGTAATGAGTTTTGTGTTGGATGATAGTTTCGGTTAGACGAGAAGCATGAAGATCACGCGATGTCTGTCATTTAAGTTCCTGGGTTCATGAGACGACTGAATCCATTATAATAAATTTAAAATTTTCCTTCACTAGAATTATTGACATATACTTATGCGGATTTTACAGCTTCCCTTCAGATTGACCCTGAGTCATTTTTTATCATCATCATCTTCGTATCCACTTCTATACCTAGTGGGCCGCGACAGTCTCTTTCCATGTCCTACCTGTAATTGGTCTTCCAGGTATTTGTTTTCACAGGGTTATGTAATGTAGTACTACCCGCAATATCCTATTTTTGTCCATCCTTTTAAAGTGTTGAAACTAGTTTTCCTTATACTTCTGAATATGTTCAGCTCTTTAAACTATTTGTTATTTTTGTCATGATTTAGCAGCGTACATGTCCTACAGTTCTTCTCGGAAACTTTATTTCTACCGCAGTGAGTAGTCGCCCACATTGAGCTTTTATTGAGCCATAAGTAAGAATCGGTCTAACCACAACTATGTAAGTTCCTTTGAATTTTATTGCCCATAGCGCCCTGCAGTAATTTAATATGTTGAAATGTATGCTTTTATTTTCAGATTTATTAAGCGATATCCCAAAGATTTAAATGTTTTAACCTGTCTAAATAGCTGTCCCATTATGCTGGAGAAAATATCAATAGCTAAGACGCCAGTCGATAAGGTGGATTTACTACTATTAATAGTCGATTAGTAGAAAGTTTTTTCTGATTTCAAGTCTCCAACGGAAGAATGCCGGATAGATCTCAAATGTGATGCTATCCATAATTTCTCATAATTTGTGGCTCCGCAACAAATCACTAATTAATAGAAGTTTAATAATGACATTGCGAGTCAGTTTAATAATATGATTTTATAGTCTCCAAAAAATTAGATTTCTAGTTTAAGAGTAAAAGTATTTATAAACTGAAACTTCCTTCAGAATAATAACTTACAAATTACGTGTAAAATTACTATTTATTTAATTACTTTGGAACTCACTGTTAAAGGTAAGCGTATCAAGCGAGTAAATGATCCATATTTAATAAAAGAGATAATAGAAATTCTGTGAACAGCAAAGATAATAGCTCTAAATCTGAATGTAATCAGTGAAAACATACTAAGCGATCGATGCAACTTTGATAAAGGACCATACATTTGTTGTACAAGAACAGATAATTATATAAAGACGAGAGTTTAATTTACAAACGTGCATATTATTTATCAACTATGCAAATGCTTTCGCCTACCGTGGCAATGAAGGGAATAGCCTCACACTGTTGGGGTCGCTGGTTCAAACCGACCACGGTCGTGGATGGGTTAAATTAATTGTCCATTAATTATAGATAACAATATACTACAAAACATAAAGACGAAAGGTGGCAAATTATTGTCCCGTTTAGAGAATGCATAATACGTATAACGCGTCATAGACAGAATTGGAAAATTATTGAAGCTGGTGGAGGAGGTTCCGAAAGTTTATAACACGCCATGCAAGCTTGGTCAGTGATTGAGTAGGATGAAGATCGTTTACACGCAAAACACCTCGCACGTGTTTAAGGAATTCCCTTTAATTGTGTCGGGCCAACCTGTGGCGGATAGACTTAAAGAACATTTTCGCCATGGTGTTAACACCGGCACGAAATAAAAATTTGAGAACACGAGACTGCTGTGGAGAGAAGAGCAGTAGTGTCGTAGCCAGCTGACGGAGGCGCAGAAGATTTGAATAAAAGCGACAACTTCAATGAAGGCAGCTGCCTAGTGCTTAAATGACACTTGTTCAATGAACGAAATGAATACGTAGCACATCCCCGAAAACATACCTAGTATTAATAAGGTAGTAAAGTAGTACAAGAAAATCTAGGTGTCGCTGGCTGTTTAAGTGCATACACTGAAGATTCCATCTCCGCTTGAATCAAAATCACATGTTCACTATTTCATTACATCCACCAGATCAGCTGCTGATGTTTCAAAACTAACATTCATCATTTCATAACTGGTCATCATTCTATCATTCGGTGCATCGCATTAAAGTGATCGCAGTCAAACAAACATTTGAAACAATTGATGCTGAGAAGTCAGCTAAAGCTAAATTAATCGTCGCTGTTTTAGAGCGTCCAATTTTAAAACAGTAGTTGTGACAAACAGTTAGTTCTTTCTGAGCTATTAAAGTGAAACGAGATTATTTGTTGGAAATTTGTTTACCCGACAGTTCCATTACTGCCTTGAAATAAAAAATCGGGCAGAGAAATGAGTAATGTAAATACTAATAATCTCCTGTTTTTTATAGTTAAGTTTGTTTGTACTGTAGTATTCTAGTCCCTGCTGAACAATTTTTTTCATACTTGTAGAACGGAGGAGACTTATGTGCACTTGAGTAGGAACAGTTTTCCATGATGCAGCGACTCTCATCATGAAGCTTCACACCTAGAATAATGTTTTTTATTCGTAACAACGGGTCCCAAATAATGAGCCACTTTAAAAATATTTTTTAATGTGATGAATAATGAAAGAGCATTTTTTAAAGCTCCAAATCATAAGAAAAGAAGCGATACCCCCTTCAAGAATGGAAAGTTACAAAGATGAAGATTTGGACATGCCCTAGAAATTCTTTCAGACCAGCTGGTTGGAAACACTTGTAACTTTGCATTTCAAAACTTATAAAATTATTGATTTAAATACAATATTCATAAATCCAATATTCACACGTGAAGAGGGAGGAGTTAAATTTACTCGTATGATTAGATTACAAAACACTGTTTTAATCTCAAGGGAAGAGGATAAATGTGATTGTGGGGTCAAACAAATAGAAAATATTTCGCTGTGTAATTTAGTGGTAGTAGTTCTGTCTGTTGCGTTAATATTCTTGTGTGTGCAACATATATTTACCTCACTGGAAAGTAACCAAAAGATGTAAAATTATCGGTTCGTATGAGGAATAGTATGAAATTTTGTATCTTACTATAAAAAAAAGTGATCAGGGACCTTATGGAGTGATATATTTACTAAAAATAATTACTCTCGATACGACTTCTTCTAGTTTGTATGTCAGTTAGCTTTTCCCAGACGAGGCATTTATAATATAGCTGTTTGTTATTGACTAGAGACGAAGCTGAGAGAAGTGACCCGGTAACAGTTGTTCATTGAAGTACGTGAACTGAGGGAGGGGGGAAACTGTACAGCTATATAACGCGCCGGGGCCTTCCAACGGGCAGAGTGCTTCTTCTACAACTCCAGCAAACATGAACACTGCCGTGGTAAGTGCTGAGTGTGATCAGCAAGCAGTATGTACTATTAAGCTGCGCTAACGTCGAGTTTATAACCTCTGTTTCTCATATCTCTTGCTTTCGTTTTCTCTCATTCAAAATTTATATCACAGTGTTTTGTACTCATACACTTCACTATTTGAAGTTAGCAGAACAAAGCTGTCAAAAACGGTATAATACATTCTTTCTCTCCGAATCAATATTTCTAGCCAACGGTTTTATTTTACTCCTCTATATGGAACATTGATACAATAGGATATCGTCTACAGTTTCATCCCACCCAGTTTAAAAATAATATTTTGTCCTTCAGTATTTTCCATCTTGTTGTAAAACGTAAATGAAAACACTAGGAAAAAAACAACAGCTAGTATTTAGTTTCTACTCTACAGTGCCTGTGATTCCTCCATCGTCTATACATACCTTGCCTTAAAGCTGTGCTCAAACCGAAGGTGGAAGCTTGGTATGAGAGGTAGGAGGGATAGTTCCTAAACCTGTAATCCAACCGTGCAAGGGAGACTACAGTTTAACGTGGAATTCGAGCGACTAAATCGTTCTCGCCTACTTCAAAATACACAGCATGCTGCGACAGAGGTGAAGGTTGGGTTGCGGCCCTTTGAAAAGCGGGGACCTTTCGACCTCCTGTCAGACTGAGCCAAACAGACTGCCTGCCTTGCCGTAGAACTTCGGTTTATTAGATTAAATGTCTTTATCCATCAGATCACGAAGGTGATATTGTTTGCGAGCACAGTAGAACTCTAGTTGTCCGGACTCCGACTATCCGAATCGCTTATTATCCGAAGCACTTAAGGCAATCACATTAACACGTGCGTAGAACAAGTTGAAGGGCATATCAGCTGAAGAAGAGAAGGAAAGGGAGGAAATGAAAGAGGAGCTCAAGAAAATTAATGGGAAGAGACAGGAGAAGATGGGAATGACGTGTCACTTGAGGAATTCTGAAAATTTCTGGATGTTCAGAAATTAGTGCCGAAGATTTAGGGTAGTGGGTTGTGTGTGATTCTTCACATTCTGGGCATGAAATTCTAAATGATGATGTACTTATTGAAAGTGTGAGAAGAAAGTGTCGAAGAAGAAGATGACCTTAATGTCGAAGTTGAAGCAGACACGGGACCATCAGCGAGCCAAACATTTGTCGGCCTTGAAACTGAGTTGAAGTGGATGGAGTGTCAGCCTGAGTGTGACCACATGCTGCCCGAAAATGGATGAATACAGTCAAACAACTTACTTTGACCGAGATGTTCAGCATGCAATGACTTTTATTTACAGTACGGTACATACATACTGTACCGATGTACAGCAGTTGTAAGTGCGCTTAACATATAAATGTCTCGCCTCTTAATTTAATTAATTAAAAACTCTTTTTCTTTAAAATTAGTTTTTTCTCCCATTTTCAACATAGACTCTTTTTGGGAAAAAATCCAACTATCCGAAATTTTGATTATCAGAATGGGGTCCGGTCCCAATTGATTCGGATAACTGTAGCTCTATTGTGTGGTGAGTCGTTTTGTGTGCAGTTAGTGTATCAGTTTGTGTTCCTCAGCTGTGCCTGGTGCTGTTGACGGTGGCCGCCGTCAGCTGCGACAAGTTCATCCCGCTCGTCTCCAAGAGCGACGTCCGGGACGCGGCTGGCCAGTACTCCCTCACGTGAGTAACTAATGCCAACAGTAATACCTGTAATCTCAACCATGTGGCTGTTTTGCAACATTCTTATCAAATTTAGAAACGCTGTTAATATCAAAAAGTTCATTTCGAAATTATCTAAAACCTGTCGAGGTCGTATGAGGTTAATCGAGCCGAAGCAGTAGTTCAACATAAAACAGATTCAATTGGAAAGTAATCCCAGTTTGTCCCTCAGAAGGTTATATGCTTTCAATCCCTTTTTCATGGCCAACATAATAATAATAATCCCGTGTGGCGGTAATGACCTGGTGAGGGGGTTTCCATGGGCTGCGCATTCCGACCCTGTCGTAGCCGCCTTAACCTAAGCCGGCAATCTTAACCACCGAAGCGTTCTGGCGTACTTCACATTAGAAAGCAAGCTGCGACAGAGCCGAAGGTCGGGTTTAGTGCCTATGAAAATCCCCGCTGAGACAGGGATTCGAATCTAGGACCTTTCCATCTCCAGTCAGACGCCCCGACCACTGATCCACCAGACCGCTCTAATACGCCACGACATATGTTCGCTTTTAACGAAAAAAAAAAAAAGACCTGTTGAACGCATATCTGCAAAGCGGTAGACTCTAGAAGAAAATACTATTCTCTAAAGAAATGAAGACAGTAACAGCAGATTAAGAGGTTAAGTAACAGCTATTTCAATAGATGACGGAAAGTCTACACGAAACGAAAGTTACATAGAGCAAAAGGAAACCCTGAGCATATCTGTCACTACACAGAAATTTTACATACTTACTTAATGCATTGTATGAGCGACAAAAAGTTATGGCAAAGTTTATGTGGCAGACTGAACATTCTGAAATCAATGAAACGGAAATTGCCATTTTTCAGTATCAAGAATAACTACTTCACACCTGAACAGACAACCTATGAAAAAAGAAAATATGGCAATGAATGACGGAAATTTTTCCTGCGGAAAATGTTTAGAAACTTGTTCAGCAGTATATGACACAAAGATCTCCTTGGCGGAGCAGTGAGACAGTCCTAGAAACGTCCCTGCTGGTGTTCATTCAGTAAATTTGGTACTTAGTTGACATAATTCTGCGATAGGGACAACTTTTTCTTATTTGGTTCTTGCTATTTTACTCAATAGAATCACACTCGAAACTTAAATTTCACTTTAAAAAGAGACCAACACAATATTAATAGGAGGTGTTTAAATAAGAGCCGAAATTTAAATCTAATATGGCAGATATTTTGTTCCCTTGAAAGTTTTATTACAAAAGCTGTTATTTAGTTACTATGGTGGCAGTATACAGACCAATTATAAATACTGACAGAAATTGCAAGAATCACAGATCATCTGAAGTTACGAAATGCATTTCTCTGTGAATTTGAAAGAAGCTCTTATTTTTTTGCAGAGAAGGACAAACTGACAATATATATTGAAAAAGTATGTGATTCCAATAATACTTTTTAAGTAGATCCTTAATTAAAGTAATTTTTCCTGAATCCCAGAAATGGAACATTAAGTGAAGATGCTCTGCAGGATAAGTTGAACCGATGTTGTATAGTGAGTCTTACTCACTCATGTTTCCTTTCAGTACCTTTTGAGCATTACGATGTTCTCTTTTTCCCTTCTGCAGGTACCAGACTGCCAACGGCATCACTGTGGTGGAGCACGGAGAACTGAAGCCAACCCCTGACGGCAAGGACCACGTGCTGGTGAAGAGCGGCTCCTACCAGTACACCAGCCCCGAGGGCGTGCCTGTCGACATCACCTACACCGCCGACGAGCAGGGCTACAACGCCAAGGGCAGCGCCATCCCCGTCGCGCCCGTCGCCTAGGAGGCAGCACTCCCGCATGGCACATCTGTACAAAGTCTCGGCATGATGCAATAAAAACACTTTCACGCTACAACTTGCTGCTTGCTCACTGTCTTCAAATCTATACCCGAACCTGTGTTAAACCAGAATTCTAGCAACAATCCTTTGAAATCCCAACCAATCATCAGATTCACAATAGAAAATATTGAAAAGAGAACTGAAAGTTAGCGCTGAAAAATGGAACCTTAGCCATACGAAATCTTACAACTGAAAAGTTGAATATCAAAGTAATTGTAACTGTCACGGTACAGGCAAAGTTTTACTCGTCATCATCATGTTTATGAGTTCCCAGCCACTAGTTGGAAGCCAGGTCACTCCAATGTCAAATGTATTTCCACCGTTCCCTCTCCTCGACACGCACTCTTTACCCTACTCCCTTGATCCACCAAGCTCTTCATCGTACTCGTCTCTTCCTTCATTCAGCTGCCCAATTCCACATCTTCTTTCGCAACCTGTTCTCACTTATTCTGCTCGCGTGGCAATACTCCAAAGGAATTGTGAACTCGAACAATCCAAAAAAAAATTTTGCTATTAGACCGAACCTGACATGAATTATGTTATAAGTTTAATTTAATTGTAATGGAGCACACGCTCCGGTGGCTATTTCCCTACACACCCAACTTCCCCCTATCCTGCACCCACCTACATTTGCCCTCTACAAATTTTAACTTTAAATTATTTTTACGTTTTCTGTAAGTTATTCATCATTCCCCTTGGTAACTCATTCCAATCCCTGACACCCTTACCTAAAAAAGAAAATCTTCCCACACCCTTGTGCCTGAAATCGAGTGCCAGCTTGTGGTCATGGTCATCTTTTCCCCTCCATGAACTACTTTTTATACCTACTCCAATATCTTTCCATGCCTCATCGCCAGTATACGTCCTGTAAACTCCCACGACCCTCCTCATCCTCCTCCTGTCTTGCAATGAATCCCATTCCAGCTCCTTTATCATATCTGTCACTGATTGCATTCTGCGATAATTTCCAGAAACAAATCTAGCAGCCCTTCTTTGCACCCTCTCAGACTCCTGTATTAGATACTCAAAATGTGGGTCCCATACTACACTACCATAATCGAGCATTGGTCTGACCAATGTTCTGTAACCCAATTCCTTTACTTCTCTCGTGCATCCCCTCATCACTCTCTCCAACAGGTGCAGGATTTGAAACCTTTTCCTACCACCTGTCCAATGTGTCCTGCCCAGTTAAGCTTTTTATCAAATGTAATGCCAAGAAATTCACATTTCAAGTCTTCAGCAAGCAATTTTTTCCCCCCTTATATTCATAATTAACCTTGTGTTTTTTATTTGTGACTCTAATTAGCTGCTCTTCTTTGTATTTATCTTCATCCCATGTTTACCAACTCAATTAGATATCCTGTCCAGATCACCCTGCAACTTTTTACAGTCCTCTATCGTTATGATTCTTTTATACAGCATTATGTCATCTGCAAACAATCTAATTTCAGATAGTAAACAATCAACACAATTATTCATTAGAATAATGAATAGCAATGGTCCCAATACGCTACCCTGTGGCACACCGATTTTTACTTCCACTTGTTTTGATACTACATTTCCTACCCTAACTCTCTCTGTTCTACCTTTTAAAAATTCTTCTACCCAGCAAATCACTTTCTCATCCACTCCAATAGTTTTTACCTTATTTTCTATCATTTTGTGGCTTACTCTGTCAAACGCCTTTGAAAGATCTAGTGCTACACTATCAATTTGGCCTCCCTTGTCCATTTCATCTGAAATATCTTGCATATATCCCACCAACTGAGATTCGCTTGAATATCCTTGGCTGAACCCATGTTGCCCACCTTATATTTAAGCATCTTATTAAGAAAATACAAATCACCAGTAACCGAAAGTTATCATGTCCAAGCGAATTACTTTCTAAATCAGGCGAAAGATTAGCAGTGACCACAAGTAGAAATTCAACTTTACGCATTAGGGATCAGGATTTTTTTGTTTCGTTTTTCGCAGTTAATTCAGTAAGGGACTGAATTAAATTACGAAGGGAAGGGATGAATAATTTACTAAAAACGCAGAAATAATTAAAATTTAAATTCGTAAAGGAAAATACTAGATGTGTGGTGGAATTTAAATTCAAAGTAATTAATATAATTAAAAAAACAGTAATAATAATAATAAATGGTTAAATAGATGCCTAAGGAATTGCTGCTGAAGCATGCGCAACTGAATTGAATTAAACTTTTTTTAACATTTAAAGACATATTAGGTAGTAATAAATCCATCGATTGCAGTAATGGTTGTTATTTTCAAAATTCATTCCCGAACCCAGAATTATTGCATATACCAGGAACAGAAGAAGGAAGTTGTTTAACCTCACACACACAAGGTGTGCGAACAGTTTGGAGCCAGACAAGATATATTTACCTTCTCTCGAAATTCAAAAGTTTCGATACAGTGCTTGATACTTTTAGATGAAAGGAACATACTGCTACACTAGTGAGATTGTCGTTTCCATTGTATAGGTTGGTGAGCTTGCGTTGATTTGGTTCAGGTGGGCAATAGCGCCTCATGTATGGCGGACTACATTGTGTTTCTGTCAAGGTGACTGCAATACAGGCAGGCGCAGTAATTCCAATAATTCCCGCAACTCCATGATGACAAAATTCGTCTATGACGCGGGCCTTACAGATATAAATTGTTTGTAGAATTCTAAGTGTTTAGAGGGTTTGCTTTAATATTCTACTATGAGCCATTCACAATCCCATTTCTGACTAATACTCGACGAACACGATGCTATTCTCTTAGAGAAGAAAATAACAGTATATTATTCGATGTCCAAACTAATTTATTTACGCATTTATACAAGTGAAAACTTTCATTGCTTAACATAAAATAATATTAATCTTCATAATATTATAAATGAGAAAGTTTGTATGGGTGTATGTTTGGAAGTTTGCACTATTTGCCTCAATCGCTAAATTGGTCAGATTTAAATTAAATTTGGCACGGAGTTAGTATAGTGTCTGAGTAGTGACATATATGCTGCAATACGAAGAGCCCCATAAGAAAAAGTCATTTCAGTTCGCATTTCGCTGACACCAAACAGTTTCCTAATTCGTAAACGGAACTTTCACGTTTACTATTAGCTTCTTACCTAAATCGAAAACACTACTTTTCGGTGATCAAAGCAAGAACGTGCAAAGTTGTGTTCAATTTAAAAGTTCAAAAGTTGATACACTTGGTAGACTAATATTTCCCGAGCGTAAAATATAAATAAGTTCATAACTCTTAAATTTTTTGAAGCCGCGATTATTTAATTTCTCGTAATTTATACGTAGACACGAAAATAAAAGTTTATATTTACGTTTCTTCAACATTACTAAATTAAGAAAAAAATTGTCGTAATTCCATCTGTTGACAAATAGCAGTACTAAAAACACTGATAATACAGATATTTAAATGATAAACCATGGTATGATACTATCTACATCTACATCTACATATATACTCTGCAATTCACAAAATTGTGGGTGGCAGAGGGTGCTCAGCACCAAAGCTAAACCGAGCGTGGTGGTGTAACGGATAGCGTTCTGGCCTCGCATTCGGGAGGACGGCGGTTCGAATCCACGTCCGGGCATCCAGATTTGGGTTTTCCATGGTTTCCCCAAATCGCTCCAGGCGAATGCCGGGATGCTTCCTTCAAAAGGCCATGGCCGAATTCCTTCCCATTCCTTGCCCCCATCCTTTCCCGTCTCTAAAGACCACGTTGTTAAAAAGGGACGTTAAACTGTTACAAAAAAAAAAAAAAAAAAAAAAAAAAAAAAAAAAAAAAAAACCAAAGCTAATCTCTTTGTTGTGCATCCAATCCCTAATGGTACGAGGGAAAAAAGAATTCATATGAGAATCATTGCGGCACCTTATTTCTCTAATCTTATCTATCCTGTCATTCCGGCTCAAATAGGTTGGTGGACGAAGTATTTCACTACACTCGTGAGTGAAAGTGGGAGTACGCATGTTTACCAATAAGTTTAAACAAAACGTGCGTCGTCTATCTACCAGAGACTTCCAGCCTAGTCTACTAATCAGTTCTGTGACGCTTTCATAAGGACTGTAGCAAGCGGTCACGAATCGAGCGGCTCTTCTCTGTACTTTCTCTATACTTTCGATCAACCCCTTACGAAACGGATCCCAAATGGCACAACAATAGTCCAAATGTGGACGCACAAGAGATTTGTACGCTCTTTGTTTGTTCATTACAATTTTTCAATATTCGACCTATGAATCGCAGCCTAGAATTAGCTCTACCTACCAACGAATTAATGTGTAAGTCCCATTTCATGTTCCTTTGTACTGTTACTCCCAAATATTTCATAGATTCGACCATATCAATAACTGAATTGTTTAACTCGTATTTCTGAAAAATTGGATTCTTTTTGTTAGTTATGCTCATTGTCTTGCACTTTTTACAATTTAGCGTAAGTTGCCACTCAGCGCACCATGCCAAAATAATATCCAGATCACGCTGAATTTCTAAGCAATCGGCCAAATTCTTTACATCCCTATAAATAACCGCATCATCAGCAAACAATCTAAAAAGGCTTTTCACTTTGTCTCCGAGATCGTTTATAAAAATTACAAAAAGAAGTGGTCCTATTACACTTCCTTGAGGTACCCCCGATGTAACATCTAGACTAGAAGAACTTTCAACGACGACATACTGCGACCGACCAGTTAGAAAATCCTTTATCCATTCACAAAGCTGATCCGATATACCGTACGCTCGTAGCTTCGCTACAAGGCGGTTGTGTGGCACAGAGTCAAAGGCTTTCTGAAAATCTAAAACTCATCAGAAAGGACATTACCTACATGATCAGACTGAGAGCCGGTCACGCTTTGTTAAACTACAGAAAATTTATTACGAAACAAATCAACTCCCCAATGTGTGCGTCCTGTGCAGAGACGGAGGACATATGCCATTTCATGTTGAGATGCATTAACTACCAAGCCGAAAGATATAAATATTTAGAAGAAAGTTAACAAATAACAGATATACAATCCCTTATGCAGGTTCTCGCCTATCCCAATAAAAAGTCCTCTAAATTATAATACAAGTATGTGTCAAGAACTAAAGATTATGTGTAAAATGCATATATTTAAATAAAGGATAGTCACTATTACTTCTATGTAACTGGCTAAATAGACATGGCTAAATCCAAATAAAATAAAATAAACAATACTCTTATGGCGGCTTCCCATGGCCTGTGGTTTCGTATGCCGCGCCACGCAGCCCGATTGTACCGATCAGCACGCGCCACAGGCTAGCCCTAGCCACCTCCCCATCACGTTGCTTAGTGTCGTTTCAGCTACCCGGGCGTTTGATGTTTACCAACTGGGCGACGGATAGATGCGCGCCATCGCAGCCAGCAGAGACGGCTCTCTTCCAATGGACCGCTGTTGATAGCTGAACCAGTGCGGCTGGCAAAGGCACAGGTCGTGCGAAGCCACCTTTATACTATCATACACTTTTAGGCTGACGAAGTCGCGGATAACTGCTAGTGAAGTACATACACAATGATTTTCACTTCGGAAGAGCTATTTAGCTTTCAGATCTCCATCTTCCACTCTACACATTCATTTTCTTTTACTCTGACACAAATTTGTCATGTTCCTCGGGAAAAGAAACCCATATCACAACGTAATTTTAATCCATATGTGCCAATTCGCAGAACTGTGATTATACCTCAATTATTGGCTCCTCCATGAATTCCAATCCTTAAAGGTACGAGGAAAGAAGGAATACATATGAGCTAATGTGCGTTGTTTCCCTCATTTCAACTCTCCTATCATTAAGTCTCTAATATGTATGTATGTACATATGTGAGCCGTGCTCGGCTCTTGTTGTATCTTTGCCTTCTCTTCCGCTCGCGATTGTTTCGTCTTTGGTGTTCCCCGGTTAGCGAGCGCTGGGGCTCCTGGCGATAGCGGGTATATATGTGGGGTCACGGAAGGAGTGAGTCAGTTGGAGGCATGCGATCGGCATTCCGCTAATGTTTCCCGGAGTGATAGCGTCGCGGGACTAAGGAGGAAGCAGTCAGTGAGGCAGTCAACAGTCGATTGGTTATGCCTGGTATTTCTCGCAGTGGCCGTGACTCAGCTTGATGGTTTGACCGGGCCGCCCGTGGATTATACTTCTGGTGAATTGGTGGGTCCCTCGCGACCGTGCTTCTACCACCTGCAGAGAGGGAATTTCTCCGATACACTCTTCACCGAGAGTGCTGTGCCGAAGCTTCGGGAACACCGTGGCGATCGACTCGGGTGGTACTTTTCGAGCTGAAACCTGCCTTCTCGCCCTAGGAGGGTATTGGAGGTAGTGGTCGTCAACTGCAACCACAAGTGTCGCCT
>JARYHS010008075.1:156994665-157029667 GCA_031002005.1 Vandiemenella viatica
TTACTCCCTTGTTTCCATACTCGCATGTTTCGTTAATCGCATTTTACGTATTGATGCGAACACGTTCCAGTTCTCGTAGCTAACTAACTTTGACACCGTAAAGACTTGATTTTGTGATTTTAGTTTGTTTAACATTAAAATTTGCAGTGTATAATTTTAATTAGAAAATTTGTATGGATAATTTGAGATAGTTACTGTTTTTACATTGATCGTTCATTAGTGAGGTATATTGATTTCAAACATATATGAAATGTGTTTATTTTAAGATTTGATACCTTCAATTTTATTTCATAGTGTAATTCACAATATTAAAGAGTTGTCTAATAGTTAGTGATATAAATATTTGCATTTGTTATGTTGTAATAATATTTAATTGTAATGGAGCGCGCGCTCCTGTGGCAATTTCCCTACACACTCATCTTTTCCCCTTCCCTGCATCCACATTTGCCCTTTACAAATTTTAACTTTAAATTCTTTCAACGTTTTTGGTAAATTATTCATTATTTCCCTTGGTAACTTATTCCAATCCCTGACACCCTTACCTAAAAAAGAGAATCTTCCTACACCCTTCTGTCTGAAATCGGGTGCCAGCTTGTGGTCATGTTCATCTTTTTCCTTCCAAGGATTACTTTTAATTCTTACGCCAATATCTTTCTATGTCTAATCATTCAATATACGTAAGAACGAAGACTTTCCCGGCGTATGACTGCAATATAGTCTTCACGGGTGTACCGCCGGATAGTGTTGTGGAAACACAATATTTCGACGGCTGGCTCTGCCGTCTTCTTCAGGCGATGAGACATGTGTAATGGTCGGCTGACCCACAGGTACTGAGATGGTTCGGGTGCCGCTCTTCCTTATATACAAGTCCGCGTGGCTTCGGCGATGGCTTACTATGAGCCAGGCCCGCAACCAACTGGCGGTTGGGAGCAGCAGCACAGCACCAATTACTGCCTTTTCTTAGAGGGCAGGTGGAGGTGGAGGATATTGTCCGTAGACATTGCCTCCAAAGTATATGGGTGGTGCAAATCTTCACTGTTGGGGTGGCTTCACGGTGGTGTCAATTATTTGATTAAATTTAGTGGTCTCTTGTGACGATCAATTGTTGTATCATAGCGACCGATGTTGTGGACTTCAGGGTTTTTGCTTCTATGAGTACTTTTGTAGAATATTTCGGCTAGTTGTTTGAACCTGTCGTGAAGATATGGAACTCCAGTGGCTTCATGGAGTGCATAGGTTGGAAAACTGTTTGGAAGATGTAGAGCTCTCTTCAGTGCCCTGTTTTGTATTGTTTGTAATCTGAGTATATGACTGTCGGCAGCGTATGCCCACACTGGACAGGCGTACTCAATAATTGGTCTTACAAGAGTGGTGTATATCTTAATGCCAGTACTTGGGGCTAGATTATTGTTTTTGTTAAGCAGCGAGTATAGGCTGTGAAGCCTCATGCTTGCTTTCCTGCGGATATCATTAATATGGGCTTGCCAGGTGAGTCTCCTGTCTAGCAACACTCCTAGATAGCGTGCAGTAGCTGACCAGGGTATATCGTTACCATGAAGGTGAAGAACGGGGTCCGGTTGCCGTTGCCGACGGGGCCCAAGTCTTTTGCTGATGATTATTGCCTGTGTCTTTGCTGGGTTAATATCAATTCTCCATCTCCGGGCCCAGCTCTCCGTTACCTGGAGGACTTCCTGAAGACGGCGAATGGCTAAAATTTTGCTGCGGCTGGCTGCGAGGTAAGCGGTATCGTCAGCGTATGTTGCGACCAAAACACCATTGGATGTGGGGACATCAGCAGTATATAATGAGTATAAAGTCGGGCCCAGAACTGAGCCTTGGGGAACACCGGCTTTCACTATTCTTACACTTGAGAAGGCTCTGTCGACTCGAACACTGAAAGTGCGATCTGTCAAATATGATCTTATTAATTTCACGTATGGTCCCGGGATACCCTGCTCATATAGCTTAAGTAGGAGGCCCGAGTGCCATACGGAATCAAATGCGCGTGAAATGTCAAGCATCACCATGGCACAGTATTGTTTGTGATTGAATGCTTTTGTAACAGCTTCTGTTACTCTCATCAGCTGCTGTGTAGTTGAGTGGTCGCGCCGAAATCCTAGCTGGTGATTTGGTAAGGCATTTGTGTCCTCAATATGAGTGGACAGTCGTTTTAGCAGTAGCCTTTCGAATACCTTGCTGATGGCTGGTAGAAGGCTAATAGGTCTGTAGTTTTGCGGTTGATGTGCGTCCTTCCCACTCTTGTGTATTCCCACAACCACTGCATGTTTCCATCTGTTAGGGAACTGTTGTCGGCGGAGAATGGTGTTGAAAATTTCTGCGAGGTAGACTGAGGCCTCAGGAGGCAGGTGCTTCAAAGTTCTGTTACAGATCTCGTCACGACCAGGAGCTTTGCGAGGGTGGAGATTCTGCAGGCTGCTGATAACCTCTTCAGGGGTAATATCGTCCATTTGAAATTCATCTTCTGCTTGCAGGTATACCCTCAGCCGATGGTTGACTTCGGCGAGGTGTATGGGGTCTGCGTTTGTTTGTGACGGCCGAAAATTTGTTTCAAAGACATCGGCGAGGGCATTCGCCTTGTCTTCAGGAGTGACAGCTAACCCATGGTTGCCATTGAGAGGAGGAAGGCGCTGTCTTCGTCTGGTAAGCTTTCTTGTTTGTAGCCAGAGTGACCCGTCCTCTGGACTGAGCATGGATACTCTTGCATCCCACTCTCTATTTCGGTGTTGCAGCAGGGAAGCTTTTATTTCCCTCTGTAGTCTGTTGAGCAGCCTTCTCGTTGCTTGGTTTCTCGTCAGCTTCCATTCTTTTGCAACCCTGTTTTTGTATCGTATTTCAGCCATCAGTTGAGGGGGAAGCTGTGGAGTGGGAGCTGACCGAGGTGTCCTAATGGGTGTTGAAGCGTCAGTGGCCTCTTTGACTGCTGTCTCAAAGATTTCGAGTGCATTGTCGATGTTCGTGATTTCAGGTTGGTTCGAAAGTTTGTTTTGGAGGATTTCTTGGAAAAGCCTCCAATTTGTATTTTTGTAGTCCAAAGTAGAGTGCTTCAGGGTCTGCCATGGTCCGATCTCAATTTCCGCTGTAACCGGGCAGTGATCGGAGGATAGCCGGTTTAAGGCTGCAGTGGCGACATAGCCCTGTATGTCCTTACTAATGAAGATGTCTAAAACATCTGGCCGTTGGCCGTTGCTTGGATAATGAGTGGGTACATCTGGTGCCCACACCCCATATTAAGTCTGTTGGTCAGTCTTCTCAGGGTTACTCCCGCAGCGTTAGAGTATCTGCTGTTCCAGTCGGTGTGTTTGGCATTTATATCTCCTCCAATCAGGAGCTTACCACCGATGGAGGCTAAGGCCGTGAAATCATCCTCGTTGAGCTGACGCCGTGGAGGACGGTAGCAGGAGATGATCGTTAATTTTCCGTTTGAGGTCGCCACTTCGACACCGACGGCTTCCATCTGTTGGAGTGTGGGTATGACAATCTCGTGATGAGGGATGTTTCGTTTGATGTATAGGGCTACTCCTCCGCAGGCGGTAGGCCTATCCCAGCGATAGCAGTTGTAGTTCGGCACAGATGCTCGCAGACCGGGCTTGAGATAGGTCTCGGAGACAAGACATACATCCACATCATGGTCTCGTAAAAACTGTCGAAATTCAGGTAATTGACTATAGATGCTGTTGGCATTCCAGGCACAGAAAGATAAAGAGTGTAACAGGGGTCTAGCCATGATGGTTGCAGTGGGAGCACTTTGGGGAAGCCAGGGCTTTCGTCACGGCGCTGGTCATCTTCTCCAGCTGTTCTGTAAGGTTGGAGACCATTTTTAGTGCAGACTCTAGCATCCTGGTTAGCCTGTAGATACTCTCCTGTGCTTCGCTGGTTGCGCCCTGATTCTGTCTCTGTTGGAGGGCGCCTTGTAGGTTTGCGTGAGAATCCTTTCTCTGCTGTAGCGAGCCATTCTCTGGTGAGCCCATTTCAGGAGTACCACCTGGTAGGGCAGATTGATCCTCATGGGGCCTCTCCTCCACTCCCCTTGGAGGATGATTGTTCCCTGGTTCGCGCAGTGTCCCGGGCTTATTTTTGGGTCTTTTGCGCGGTTTGGACTTCTTCTTCCCATAGTTAGTGAGGGTCTGTTCTTTTTCTGTAACTGTGGTGCTATTTTTCTCCTTGGTAGTAGTGCCATTTTGTGGTGGCACTGCTGTATTTTTCTCCTTAGCAGTAGTGCCATTTTGCGGTGGCACTGCTGTTGGTGGTTGTTTCTTGTCTGGTGGCCTTTCTTGCTCGTTTGTTGTTCCTCTTTGCCTATTACGAGCCCTTTTGAATGCAGGGCAGCCCTTATAGCTGGCAACGTGCCCGCCCCCGCAGTTTGAACATTTGGCTTCGTCCCTGCCTTTCTGAGATGTGCATTGGGTAGACTCATGCTGTCCGGCACATTTTACACAGATTGGCGGCATTTTGCAGTTTTTGGCTACATGTCCAAACAGTTGGCAATTGTAGCACTGAGGAGGACCAGTTGTAGCCCGTAGCTTTTCCACCTGGACCTTGAGATGACAAATCGTTTCTACGCCAAAGATGGCCCTGTTTTCCTGGCAGTCGATTAAGGTTACCAAGAACAGTGGCATGATGACGTTGGAGCCTGGTCTACGAAGTTGTGCTACAGACTGGATGATGAACCCCATCTCAGTAAGCTCATTTTTTAATTCACTTGTTGGTAGAGTTCTTGGGATACCCCTGAAAACTACTTTCAGAAGAGGAGCTGCCCCTGTAGGAAAAGTGTAGTATGGGGTATTAGTCTCGTGCAACATGCCCGTGACAGCAGTAAAATCTTCCACAGTGGAGAAGGAGAACTTTATCTTATCTCCGCCAGCGGTCTTGGCGGCAAAAGAACTCTTAGCAACAGCGTCAACCCTGTCGTGTAAGGTCTTGTAGTTTTGTTCGAACTGCACGACAATAGGAGGTATATGTGCATTTCTCTTCACCTGGTTGGTTGGTTCTTGCTGAAGCGGTTGAAATTTGTTGCTTAGCTCCACCACTGGTAGCGTTTGAGTTTGTGGTGGTGATTTGGCAGTACGTCTCGGATGTTGAAAGTCCTCCTCATCTGATTGGTTGAGCAGCTGTAGGTTTTGTGACTCCACGTTGGAGTGGTGCTCCTCACCGTCTGAGACTGACTGTTCTCTGTTTATGGCTTTATTTTGACTTGCACATTGTGGGGTAGTACTTGCATGAGCGGGAACAGTTGGGAAGACTGTACATTTCTTTCCCTTGTGAGTTACATGCGCAAGGCGCGTGGTCTTCACTTGACGTGTCGTTCTCTTAGCTAGGGCTTTCCCGATTCTCCTCAGATGGGGTCTGCCCATGGTGTTTACTGGGATGCGTTTGTGAGTTGAGACCTCTTCATGTTCGGAGTCTGTGTTGTCTTCTTCATTGTTGAATGCCGTAGTTGTGGAGTCTTCTACACCGGAGCCTGTAACCTGTGGAGAAGGCGATCTCGGAGATTCATGCATTTCCGGCGCAGAAGCACCAAAAAGGCTACCAGTACCAGAAATCATAATGATGGATTGGGGAACCTGAAGGGAGTGTTGTTCTGGCCCCCTTGTTATCACCGCAAGGTTGCCAGGACCAGAAACAACCCTAAAACCTTGCGCCAGGGGGTTCCACTCCCGCAGGAGTGGGCCGTGTGGCGGTAAATCCCTATCAAGCTCGGAAAGGGTGGACAAAGGATATCCCCAAAGAAGAAGAAGAAGCAGCTCACTGTATTCTTCACTGGAGCAAACAGTGCCCGCATATGCGAGCAAGAGCTGTCTAACCTCAATGCACTCGTATGCGAACCGCTGTAGCCCGTCGAGTGGAGTAGAGGCTGCCCGTGGGCGTGGCTAAGGTTCTTGTTCCAGCCCGAGCTAATATGAAGCCCTCTACGGCGGCAGCTGGACGGAAGTACAACGTTCTCTGCGGATATTTGCCAAGGCAGGTTTCCATGCCTCACTGAGACATAGAAAACCGGTGTGATGAACATAAACGCCATCTCCGCTTGGGACAGTATAGCAAATCAGCGATCGCCGAGCACGTGTACGACCATGGCCACAAAGTAGAGTTCAATAACGTTAGGATATTGGCTAGAACATCACATTTTTGGGAATCTGTCATCAAAGAAGCCATCGAAATTCGACTGGCCGACACATTTAACAGAGACAGTGGTCTATGTCTCAGTGAGGCATGGAAACCTGCCTTGGCAAATATCCGCAGAGAACGTTGTACTTCCGTCCAGCTGCCGCCGTAGAGGGCTTCATATTGGCTCGGGCTGGAACAAGAACCTTAGCCACGCCCACGTGCAGCCAACCGCCAGTTGGTTGCGGGCCTGGCTCATAGTAAGCCATCGCCGAAGCCACGCGGACTTGTATATAAGGAAGAGCGGCACCCGAACCATCTCAGTACCTGTGGGTCAGCCGACCATTACACATGTCTCATCACCTGAAGAAGACGGCAGAGCCAGCCGTCGAAATATTGTGTTTCCACAACACTATCCGGCGGTACACCCGTGAAGACTATATTGCAGTCATACGCCGGGAAAGTCTTCGTTCTTACATCAAGCACCTTTACGGGGAGGAGATGTATTACCAAGTGAGGCACTTGGAGAGACTACACAAGAAGAAAGCAAGGCTCTTATGCTCCTTGGCTTTTCTCCTGAGACGCCGGGCCAGTGAAATCGTACCACGTTTTGCGACCATCAGCCATCACATCAACAGCGCCAAAGCCGGAAGAATACTCCGACGGGCGAGTCTTGCGCTTCTTAAGGAACGCATCCGTTACATCCGGTGTGAGCTTGATCGTAATGCAATTTCTTTGTTGGATTGCCACTTAAACTTGTCTGGCAAAATGTTATCTGATTCGTGGGATTGGGTAGATGCTGCTACATCCGCTCAAGAAAATCTGGAGCGGGAGCGAACAACAGCTAGACATTTGTCTAAATACAACCGGCTGGCGGGAACTCAGCGCCCCAGGGAATGTCCCGAAGTGTGTCGCACAGTGGTGAATCTGAGCGGGATGCAACTTAACGACGCCACCGTTTCTGTCTTGTCCAAAGGCCTCAACTTCGCTCCGGCGCCAAGATGTGTGCCAACACTTGACATTATCACCTCTGTCGAACAGGCTGTTCGCGCCCTACCAGGGGAGACAGCGGAAGAGATCCGCAGGGAGACTTGCCGGGTCTTGGATAAAGCTAAACCCCCAAAGACCAACATTACCAGGGAGGAACGTGAAGCACTTCGTGTCTTGCGTCAGAACAATGAGGTTGTTGTTTTATCGGCGGACAAGGGAAATGCTACAGTATTACTTGCGGCAGAACAGTACGAGCAGAAGATGAGGAACATCCTTGACGACCCTTCTTATCGGTGTTTGGACAACGATCCTACCAGCAGGATTGAGAGGAAGACTACGGCTTTATTGAAGAAGGCCGAATTCTCTGAAGAGATAAATAAGAAGCTCAGACCTCGTGCTGCCAGACCACCTCGGCTATACGGTCTGCCGAAGATACACAAAGAAAGCGTACCGCTAAGACCAATCGTCAGCAACATCGGAGCTCCAACCTACCCGCTGGCTAAATACCTGACCCGTCTTCAAAGTCCATCAGTCGGCCATTGCGAACACCATGTCAAAAATTCCACGGAATTTGTCAAGATTATCAAGACCATGGAACTGAAGGATTCAGATATAATGGTGAGCTTCGACGTCGTTTCATTATTCACCCGCGTCCCATTGAAGGATACGCTGGAGCTGATACGCCACCAGTTTGAGCCAGCCATTGTGGACCTTTTCAAACATGTACTGACGTCCACGTATTTCACATACTTAGGGAAATACTATGAACAGGTGGACGGGGTTGCCATGGGATCTCCACTTTCTCCTGTAATCGCCGACTTATACATGGAGCATTTCGAAGAGAAAGCCCTGCAGGGAGCAGTTCTCAAACCTACATGTTTCTACAGATATGTAGATGATACATTTGTGGTGTGGCCCCATGGAATCAAGACTTTACATGAGTTTCTAGAATATCTGAACGGAATCCATCCTAGCATAAAGTTCACTATGGAAATGGAAAAGGACGGTTGCCTACCTTTCCTCGACATCCTAATTAAAAGAAAACCGGATGGAACGCTGGGGCATAGTGTATACAGAAAATCTACCCACACAGACCAGTATCTGGGCGCCACGAGTTTCCACCATACTGTGCAGCGCAACACTGTTTTAAATACTCTTGTGCACAGGGCTAGAGCGATTGCTGACAAAGACAGCCTGCCACAAGAACTGGAACACCTGAGAACTGTCTTCAGGCGGAACGGTTACTCCGAGAGGCAGATAGAAAGGGCAATTGAACGTAAGCCAGGGAAAATTCCAGTCCAACAGGAAGAAACGCCCAAGGCCACCGCCTTTCTGCCTTTCGCCGGAAACACCTCGGGGAAAATCGGCAGAATCCTCGCACGACATGGTATAAAATCTTTCTACCGACCACCAGCTAAAATACGGGACTACCTCCGTTCAGTCAAGGATGATCTTGGCCTAAGAGTTCCGGGGATTTATAGCATACCGTGCGAGTGTGGAAAGACCTACATCGGTCAAACGATCCGCACCATAGAAAACCGGTGTGATGAACATAAACGCCATCTCCGCTTGGGACAGTATAGCAAATCAGCGATCGCCGAGCACGTGTACGACCATGGCCACAAAGTAGAGTTCAATAACGTTAGGATATTGGCTAGAACATCACATTTTTGGGAATCTGTCATCAAAGAAGCCATCGAAATTCGACTGGCCGACACATTTAACAGAGACAGTGGTCTATGTCTCAGTGAGGCATGGAAACCTGCCTTGGCAAATATCCGCAGAGAACGTTGTACTTCCGTCCAGCTGCCGCCGTAGAGGGCTTCATATTAGCTCGGGCTGGAACAAGAACCTTAGCCACGCCCACGGGCAGCCAACCGCCAGTTGGTTGCGGGCCTGGCTCATAGTAAGCCATCGCCGAAGCCACGCGGACTTGTATATAAGGAAGAGCGGCACCCGCCATTACACATTCGAGTGGGAGAGCGCGCCGAGAGAAGACGTGTGGGATCTGCGCGCGCAACTCCGAGTCAACTCCACGCAGCGCCGCCAGGGAGCAGTAGCGCCGCGGCACCTACACCTTGCCAGCGCGCTGGGCGCTGAGCCATTCGCTGCCGGGCACCGGTGGCGAACACACCGCCCCAAGCGGTGCCTCCTGAGGGGGAGCACTTGGAGCGCGGTGAAAAGCAAATTTTGTCGTCGGGGGGACGCGACGAATTGCACCGACGCGCACCCACTGCGCGCACCGGTGAGCTACACGAAGCGCCGCCAGGGCGCTCCAGCGGAGCGCAGCTATACCTTCAGAGCACGCGCCACGGTACTTGCCCACCTAGCATAGGGATATACCGCTCCACGGCCCACACCCAGGAGGTGTGGAACCCCCGAGCGTGAGTTTAGGGTTGTCTCCGTTCCCGGATACCTTGCGGTGATAACCAAGGGTACGGAACAACGCCCCGTGTTGGTAACAACATTGTCGGATGCCGTGACACAGCAAGATCAACCATGACGAACAACATAAGTGGAAAACGTCGATGTTTCAGCGACAACGATGTGCCGCTATCCGACAACGAAAGTGATGCAGAGTCTGCATACCAATACCTATCAACATCAGGAAACGAACACTATGAAGATAGTGACACCAGCACAGGATATGACGGAAGAGAGCACCATTACGCTCCACATATAAATGCCGCAACTGCACAAGAACAAGTCAAAAGAACAAGAAACAAGAGGAAAAACACGCCAAGACGAAATTACCAACTACATACTGACCAGAGACAGGGAGGGACTTCGAACAAGGATGAAGCCCCACAGGCGGGACCATCTCAAAATGGACACGAAGACCCGGAAAACCCTCCAGAAGCACAATTTGAGTTTCCAAAAAAGAAAGGAAGACAGAGACCTAGACGCCAAACGCATGCAAACCAAGGATTCAGCAAAGAAGTACCTACAAACAATCGCTACACCCCACTGGCTGGAAGTAATAACCATCAACCAGAGGAAGAAAAAACGGAAGACAATCCAGCCCCTACACCAAAAATCCGTTTTCCGCCCATTGTGATCCAGGAAGTGCCTAATTACACAGCACTGAACACAACGCTGAAAAGCAAACTCACTGGAGGATTAAGGGCGAGATTCAGTGACGGATACCTGAAATATTTCGCAGAAAACAAGGAGGATTATCTCACAATAAAAGAATTCTTCAACCAAAACAAAATAAGCTACTACAGTCATCAGCTGCCTGAGGAAAAGCCCCTAAGGGTAGTTATCAAAGGACTACCAGCCACTACAACTATAGAGGATATACAAGAAGACCTTCTCCTGAAAGGCTACAATGTTACCGCAATCCACCAGTTTAAACGGAGGAACGCAGATACGCGTGAACTTGTACCACTGGCAACATACACGGTGACCCTTCCATTCAACAAAAAATCAGAAGAGATATACAATGAGAGAGCAATTTTGTTTTTACGTGTGAGGATCGAGCGTTACAAGAGCCAAGATGGACCACCACAATGTTCGAGGTGTCAAAGACACGGCCACACAGCAAACTACTGCCGACTACCTAGCCGCTGCGTCAAATGCGCCCAACTCCACGCAAGCAAGGAGTGCAAACTAGCCAAAACTGAGAAGGCAAAATGCATCAACTGCACGGGCGACCACGCAGCATCATGGAGAGGCTGCCCAAAATATCAAGAGCTGCTACGCCCCATCAGGATAGTGCAAAGCAAGGAAGACAAGAAAGAAAGACAGAAGGAAAACCACTCTATAAACACCAGTCAGAAACCACCAGCAAGAAACTCAAACCAAACAACAGGAAAAAAAGAGAAAACAACATGTGCCGACTCCGCCAAAGGTCGACACACCCGCAGACATGAAGAGCAGAAATCCAACAGAATGGAAAAGAAAAATGAGGAAGTCGAAGATCAGGAGGACAACTCCGAATTCTTCGGGAACGACCTCGCGAAATTTTTCAAAACACTGAAGAAAACAATGGAAAGATTTAAAAGGGCCAGAGGCATATGGAACAAGCTAATAGCACTCGTGCAAGGAGTAACGAGCCTGATGGCCTAATGGCTCTTCCACAGCACGACAAACTGAAAATAGCAGTGTGGAACTGCAACAATGTCAAAAACAAAAGAATAGAACTACTGGAGTTCTTAAAGCGAGAGAAAATCGAAATAGCCCTCCTCTCGGAGACCTTCCTGAAACCGAGGGATAGCTTTCGGCTCGCGGGATACCAATTATACCGTTCAGACAGGATCAACAGACGGGGGGGGCGGCACGGCTATTGTCGTTAGCAAAAACCTCACCCACGAGCCATTGACGATACAGCAACTCACAGACTTAGAAGCCACAGCAATCAGGATATCCACGCAAGAAGGCCATATTGCGGTGGCTGCTGCATACCTGTCACCAAACGGAAATCTAATGGAGTCTGACCTGGATGAGATTCTAGCGCTTGGCAACAAAGTCATCATAGGGGGCGACCTTAACGCCAAGCACTTCGCTTGGAACTCAAGGAGAAATAACGCCAGAGGAGAGCAATTACTCCAGCTGGCAGAAAGACGCAACATCGAGATCTTTGGCCCAGAAGACCCCACTCACACGCCGGCAAACCCCCGCGGACAGCCAGACGTGTTAGACATTGTAATGGCTAAAAATATCGTCAAGCGAATCGAACTAAGGGCGACTAATGATATGTCATCAGATCACCTACCAGTTCTATTAGAATTCCGCAACTGGATCCTCCCGCAAAATAAATCAAGGACTTTAAAGCAAACCGACTGGCAGCAGTTCAAAAGGACTGTGCACGACAACATAAACCCCACACACAACGTAACCACCATCGACGATATAGACAACGCAATTCTTCACTTTGATAAGACGGTACTAGAAGCAGCCCATCAAGCCTCAGTCACCACCACCATCCAAAACAACTATCAAGAGGAGCTGCCGCCACTGCTGGAGGACCTGCGATACCTACGGAACAGATACCGAAAACTCTGGCAGCGGTATCGGGATCCTGCCGACAAACGCCGATACACAAGATACGCAAGAGAGCTCCGCGCCCGGCTACAAGAGCGGCGGTCAGAGCAATGGGAGAACAGGATGGATACCCTAATGCTAGAAAACAGAGAAGCATGGCAGCTGGTTAAAGCTCTCAAACAGCCTCGTGACCCCAAGATTGCTATAAATGGTCAAGCAGGTCAGTGCTTCACACCCCTGGCGAAGGCGGAGGCCCTAGCAGAAAACTTTGCCCAACAGTACACCCCCGCGGAATACGAGTTGACAGCAGCTGAACATCAGGCGGCAGAAGATATAGAGAGGCTAGCAGACGAAGTCCTCAACACCCCACCAACGGACCTACCACTCCTCACAACACCAGGAGAAGTGCGAAGGATAATTCACAAACTGCAGACGAAAAAATCCCCAGGGCATGACAAAGTAGAAAATCACCATTTGAAAAATCTACCTAGGAAAGCCGTAGTACTACTCACCCGTATCTTCAATGCCTGTCTACTCCAGTGCTACTTCCCGACGGCATGGAAAACGGCGAAGATAACGGCTATTCCCAAGCGAGGAAAAGATCACCGCCTCATAGAAAGTTACCGCCCTATCAGCCTCCTTTCCTCAACTTCAAAAGTTCTGGAAAGAGTGCTGATCATAAGACTCAACTCTAGCCTCGAAGCCGATAAAACTATACAAACAGAGCAATTCGGTTTCCAAAGCCGTGTGGCAGCAACCAGCCTACTTCTGAAAATAACAGAAGATATCAGCAAAAACTTCAACCTTAGCAAATCGACGGCAGCCATTTTCTTCGACGTGGAAAAAGCTTATGACAAAGTATGGCATAAAAACCTGATCCACAAGCTACACACCGAAACAAAAATTAACCACTGCTACGTAAAACTCATAGGAAGTTACTTAAACAACCGACGATTCTACGTAACAGTGGACGGACAACGATCATCAATCCATACAATCACGGCAGGAATCCCACAGGGATCAGTCATAGCTCCAACGCTGTTCAACATCTACGTCAACAAAATACCGACACCACCACATGTGAAGAAGGCTCAGTTCGCCGATGACACGATGCTCCACGCCTCTGGTAACAGACATGACCGCAACATCATCCACCTTCAAAGGGGCATTGATTCCTTCACAAAATGGTGCCGAAACAACAAAGTCAAAATCAATGCCACCAAATGTGCAGGGATATACTTCACCAAGAAGAGACCCATCCTACCTGATCAACTCTCTGTAATGGGGCAAGAAATAGCCTGGGTACCCCAGCATCGGTACTTAGGTGTCATACTGGACAAAAAATTACTGTACCGAGAGCACATCCTAGATAGACGAAGGAAAGGACTGGCCATAGCATCAAATCTCGCTCCAGTGCTACGGAGCAACAATCTGAGTACCACAACTAAAATCCGGCTATACAAATCCATAATTGTACCATATCTGCTCTATGGATGTCAAATATGGGGAACAGCAAGCCCGTCGAACATCTCCAACATCCAAAGGCTCCAAAACAAATGTCTGCGAATGATCTTATCCGCACCGCCCTACACTTCAACTGAGCACATCCATTTGGCAACGAATATTGAAAGAGTACACACACAGATATACAACCAAACCAACAAATTCATTGAAAATATAGAAGCAAGAAGACACCAGATTGACAGATTCGCCACCCTGGGCACAGTAATGCCAAGAACCTGGCATAAACATAAAGTACCTCTAAGCATTATTTACAATCCTATATAAAGTCCAACAACAACATCAGTGGGGTTTTTTCACCAAGGTCATCTATGATGACCACAGCCATGGTTTTTCCCCGTAAAGTGCAATAAATTGTGTCCCCAAACCAAACCAAACCTGACATCACTGACAAAACTACCAATGGTAGTGGGGTCAACTTACACAGCCGCTGAGGCAAATGACACACACACAAAAAAAAAAAAAAAAAAAAAAAAAAAAAAAACCGCCATTACACATGTCTCATCACCTGAAGAAGACGGCAGAGCCAGCCGTCGAAATATTGTGTTTCCACAACACTATCCGGCGGTACACCCGTGAAGACTATATTGCATTCAATATACGCCTTGTAACACGCCCAACTCCCATGACCCTCTTCAGCCTCATCCTGTCTTGCAATGAATCCCATTCCAGCTCTTTTATCATCTCTGTTACTGATTGCATTCTGCGGTAAATCCCTCCAAGCCACAAAAAAAAAAAAAAAAAAAAAATAGCAGCCCTTTTTGCAGTTCCAGAATTCCATAAACAACCAGGTACAATAACTTTATTTCTTTTTCCAGCGGTTAGTTATTCTATTACTACCGCAGGATCCATGTGATCAATGCGGTGCTGGCTTTGATGTTGAATATTTATTGTAACCGCGACGTAACAACAATTGCGAATCTAATCGCATGTTTGTCCTGTACCTTTGTTATTGATTTAAAAGTTTTGAATATTGATGGTTTTAAAATGAAACAAAGCGGTAGTCAGTAGCACTCTGCCTGCAGTCCGGATTGATGGTATGTCCACATTTATTTTAACAAAGCAATCACGAAAGGATGAAAAATTTACAAAAATAAATGGAAAAAGTTAAGGATACTTTGATGAGATTATAATATTTGTTAAATATATGTCACAATATCATTTAAGGCTTGTATGCAAAGTTTTGAGTAGGCTACTTTAAAAAATAACCGCCATTGGTTATTGTTACTAGATATGCCACAGTCAGGTGAATGGTCAGGTCTCTTTTGTGTGTACAAACAGGTGTTTGTTTTGAAATTAGATTATTCTTTCCAATATAAAATTCAATTCAGCAAATCAAGTGTATATTTAGAGGTTGCCGTAAGATCCATGTGCTAATTACTTTAAGTTTTATCCAAACAACTTACCTAAACTTATTTTGCTAAACAAACATTATTTACTTAAACTTTACCAAGTACGAACGAAGTGGTCCCGTAAGGCTGGCCGTCCAGTGGACGCGTATTCGCGCGAACACGCGAATACTCGCGAAGAGTTCGCTCCAATCCAATCAAAGGTGATTTAATGTGACTACGTCCACTGCGAGCGCTTGAGTCGCGCGAACATACGCGAAGGCGACGAGATCCAAAATTGTTTGGATTTGTTCGCGCGAACACACAGTTCGCGCGATAGATATAGACAAAATGGTTGCTCTTGTTCAAGAAAGAGCCCCTTTGTGGGATCAAAAATTATCTCAATACCACCAGAGGAGTGTCAAAATGAAGATGTGAGTAGAAATGGGAACAGAAATGAATTTACCAGGTAATTAATTCTATTATTTATTCATTTATCTAAACAAAATGCAATATTACATATCTATTATTTTCACATAGTATGGGGTTTCGTTTTTCTTGCTGTCATCAGTTTTTCTGCTGGTTTGAAGTGATAGGTATTTGAAGGTTAAATAGAATCTTCCTGGCAAAAATTACAGAAACAATACAATCACATAAAAACAAAAATTACTGGAAATCGTCAGTAAACGTTTAAAGTGAAAATATAAAATATAAACAAGCATTCAGCAACATATTTACCAAATCAAACGCTTTCAAACATTCAAAATCTCATTCATAACCAATATTCCTTGCACTGTACTGTTTTTTATAGGCCTACAGCAATCATTCAGTTCATTCAAACTACTTTCATCAATTAAAACACAATGTTGATGGAATACTCATATGGATTTGCAATCAATCTTTTTGATTTTCACTTAAGCAAAAATTCAATTAATTACGCGGATTGTAATTAGTACCGAATAACCTTTGGTACGTAACATTGCGTTGTCATCTCGTTTTACACCTCTGAAAATGAATGTGGCCAAAAGGCTTCTAAAAATGTTTAACTATCTTTATAGTATTTTCGAAAACTTATGAAATAGCTCAAACTCTCCTTACTAACATGTTTTATGACTCTCAAACTACTGAAAATTATCTTCTGTTGGTTTTAAGTGTGTTAAGGACTCTTTGAACTGTTTTTGAAAGTATACTGACATATGACAGCGTGTTTGTTTCATATGTATGTTTTACGCCTCTTTTTAGTGAGACATTTGTTTTGTTATGTACCTGTTTCAGTAGACAAATAAACCATTGCTACGTATGAGCCAGTTCTACTTTCATCATACTGCAGACTACCAACCTAGTTATTCATCGTACATATTTTACTAATGAAATTTTCGCACGGCTCATCTAGTTAATAAATAATAAAAACGCAGCGCTTTCGTGGTACTAGTTGCTCATAGTGTTCTACGGTAATCTTATCAAACAATTTTAGCTGTTCTTATATGCGCCCAGTATTAATCATGTATGTATGGTATATCCATCATCTCGATCACACACTATTCAACTGTAATAAATGGTTTACAGCTAATGGCTTGTCTTTAAACTTTGATAAAACTCAGTATATGCAATTCAGTACATCACACAGATTAACGCACCAGATATAGACATAAAATTTGCATGTCAGTCCATTCAAGAGGTAGAGAGTGTGAAATTTCTATGTTTGTATATTGATCATAATTTAAATTGAAAAGTACATGTTTCTGACCTACTAAAGCGATTGGGTGCAGCCACGTTTGCAATTTGTACAATATCAGCTATAGGTGATCTCCGTATGAGGCAGCTAGTGTATTTTGCTTATTTTCACTCCGTATTGTCATATGGAATAATACTCTGGGACAATTCTACCCATAGAGACAAAATGTTCAGAGCCCAAAATCATGTGTGGGGTTAGCAATAGAACTTCATGTAGAGAGTTGTTCAAGAAGTTAGGGATTTTAACATTAGCGTCTGAGTATATATTTGTAGTCACAAATTATACTTTGTTTGAAACAAATAGTAAAATACACAATTATGGCACTAGAAGTAAAAATGATCTTCACAAGGATTACAAGTCATTGTCATTTGTTCAAAAAGGGGTCCGATATTCAGGGATACATATCTTCAATATGCTCCCAACACATATTAAATGTCTAGTAGATGATAAGAATAAATTCAGGAAAAAATTGAAAGAATTTTTAATTGACAACTCCTTCTACTCTGTCGAAGAATTTATTTCTATGGTATCTAAAAAATAACTACCAGTAGCTTGTGTAAATGTAGATTACATAATTAATTTACCATGTATGCTATGACTGTACATCTCCTGGTGTATGTATTTATTTTGTTACGCAATTGTTTACGGTACCATGTAAGCTGTGACTGTACACCTTCTGGTGTATATATTATTTTGCTATGGAATTGTTCAATGTACCATGTATGCTATGACTGTACATCTACTGGTGTACTTATTATTTTGTTATGCAACTGTTTATCTGTAAATTGACAACTTTCCACATCCCACAGAGTCAGTCTCGTATATTGGGATCAATGGAAAATGAATGTATTGTATTGTACTCAAGAGCCTGACCAAGCTTTTCTCATCAAGTTCCTTTATTTCCATATGCCTTTCCAGTGGCGTCACCCGTTTGGAGGTGACACCCGTATTTCGAAAATAGTAATCGAAATTAGTGTGACACAAAAAAGTTTTTTGATTGACTTCTTTTATCCTTTGGTGTAGAAACAAGTATACCGTTAATGTTTTGAATATTTGTTTTTAAGTTGATCTATGGCTTTTTCAAATACGATCCAGGGGCTGTGCTCTTTCATTACAGCAGAGTATAATTATTGGCATCACCGCGCGCTTAAACAAAGAGAGCACCGCTCTGTAGCTCCAACAATCACAGGAACTCGTTGTGCTTGCCGTCCGTCACTGATGATTGGTTTGTTAGAAGCGGCGGTGAATATAATGTAAGTTGTCTTGTATAAAGAGAGGAAGTTTTAAAATTAAAGGATATATTATATATATATTGTTAAAATCTTGGTAATTAGACAGTTAAATTTTAAATCCTCAAAATTATTTCAAGAAAAATGTTAGATTTTCCTTTGAAAATGAAAAAAAGCAACCAAGCGTATGCCGGAATACGCTTAGTCTAGGCTTCAAAATTGTTATGCTTATTTATAATTCCATTAGCTTTCTAGCTAAGATTCGCAAGTACCTTGAAGTATTTTCTAGTAATTTTTTAATTTATCATCTGACATATTCGTGACGTATAAATTGAGTACATTTCGCGTTATCCGATTTACACTATGCCTACCTATTGTTGACAGTGCACCTCTGCTCGACAAGAAATCGTATCATTTTCGAATTTATGCAAATAAAATGATTCGGAAAATGCATTAATCTAGCTATACTGTCAGGTTTCAAGTCAATCCAAACGAGTCCAAGTGTTCGTTGATGGTATAATCTGTCGTTGGTAATCAGTTTTTTATATAGCATGTGTTTAAAACAGTCGGAACCGCGTATCTTGCTAACTAAATCTAAGCACTTTATCTCTAGGTTCATGTAAGTGTGTTATGCTTTCTATTGATCGAGAATTTGCAAATATGATCGCGATAAAATAAATAAGCATATGATTCTCTAAGAATTTTCCATAATAAATTTACAGAAGAAGATTTCTACTATGGGTAAGCTCTCTATCGAATACAGGTACCTGAATTCTTAAGGGTTCCTATCTGTGACCACTGCCTGGATCTGGCCTGCAGTCAACCATCTGCCAGCAACAGCCACCCACACCATATCGCGGTCTTCATGTGCTGTTTGTTATCCATCTGTATGGACCCATGCCTGCTCTAGGAGTATTGGAGCCTTCTTTCATCCACTGTGTAACAAGTCTGTATACTGACATTGCACTATGGCTAATCCTTCGGGAGATTTCACGATATGATGCACTCTTTAAAAACACGTCAATTCTCCGACCTCTCTCACAGTTAGACATTTGGGTGTAGAGAGTTGTCACTCTTCGCCTTGGCATATTTGGCCAACAAAAACTTGTGGACAACAAAGTGTCATGTTACAGCACACTGTTCGCCACTTATACGCTAAAAAAAAAAAAATAATTGAAATTTACATAATAAATAGCACCGTAATTCTCATATTATTACATATAAAACTTTCAATTTTTAATCATTTAATACTCTTAATGCGGGCATACTTGGGACCAAATTTCATTCATTTATCACAACACCGTCTGGGTGTTGGAATTTTAATTTGCGCCAGTTTATATATCAGTTGTTAAGTGTTGCACTTTGCCAATACTGGCCTGTACCGTCACCGCAACAGTCGGCCGAGTGAAGGCTCGCCCCCTCGCGTCCACACTTTTCGATAGCTCGCCCGAGTTCCTACCCGGTCTTTAGTCCCCTTTAACCTTTTCAAGTGATTGTTTCAGGGAATCAGTGTGGGGGGACAGGTAGGTTTGACACACTACTTTATTATAGAGTACTGTACTGTACTTAATTTTGCACAGTTTTGGTACGAAAGTACATTAAAATACTTTTTTTATCTGACTCACGTAATCACCTAACTGGTTGATCTTTTATGTACAAAAATAGTATCCCAGCGCAGTATTAATAGTATCAACGCAATCTCAATGTTTGTTTTGTCCGAGGGTCTTTTCGATTCACGCAGAATTTTTTGTTAGTGAAGAACGCAATTATAACATATTTTAATTTAAATATAGGTTGTAAAGATTTTGTATCGTAAAAATAGTAATTTCATGTTATCTTAAAGTTCTAGTCACAGAGTTTCTTATTGGAAAACTCGCAGTGCACCTATATCGTAGTCACGTAACTTAAAAAAGAAGACCTACCGATTAACGTGAAATTCGAACCACCAAGCGTCCTTCGCATTAACAGATAAAAGTATTGCCAGTGGTAAATTTCAATTTTAAGGCCCGCAAAAATTACAGTCAAGACCGGGATTTGAACCGGGACCTTGTCTCCAAATCGCACACAGTAACCATTTGAGTCACCAGTCCGAATATACAGGGTGTTACAAAAAGGTACGCCAAACTTTCAGGAAACATTCCTCACACACAAACAAAGAAAATATGTTATGTGGACATGTGTCCGGAAACGCTTACTTTCCATGTTAGAGCTCATTTTAGTTTCGTTAGTATTGAAGTGTCACGCTGATTGCGGCACCAGGAAAAGATAGTTAATTTTATTTATTGGAATTTTATTATTTAGTATTTAATGAGAAGATGTGAATTGATCAGCAAGGCACCAATTTAAATTAATATTTATTGGATCACGTACATGGATTGATTAATTAATTAAATGTGATTCAGAGATGTGATTTCTTATTATAAACTGTCCGGCATATATTGTTGTTCGTCAGGGTCGTTACTGGGCTAGTGGACGCGGTAGGTAGACGCACGCAATACACACAATACCTTAAGGTTTCTCCTGCGACGGCAGCTGCAGGCTTCTTGTGATGACAGCTGCGGTCAGGTCTATGGTGGCGCTTCTTGTTGGGCGCACGGTCGACGCTGCACAGACGTAAAGTGGCCCCTCAAGCAGCTAGGACGCAGTCTGGCGTCGAACCTGCTCCCTGGAGATACGGACGGGAAGGCTCTTCCAGCAGAAGCACGCACTCACACTTTCACTCGCGTCTCATCTTCCAACGTCCGGCCGCGTACCGCCACGAGGTGCCCACCTGTGTGGCCTCCAAGCGAGTCTGCCACCCCTTCCCTAGCGGTCCAGGGGATTCGGGGAAATACGAGGGGTTGCCACATTCCTGTGGGCGACAGCTACCTGCCTGCATCTAGCTGCACCCTCGCAAATCCGTTGGCAAACATAGGTTGCTACAACTTCACACGTATGTACTGTGTCAGTACATAGCCCACTTTCCCCGGAAAATTTAAAAATTTACGTCTATAAAATTTTTAAATTTCTTATTTCACAGTCACTGAACATATTTTCTCACTTTGCACTTGCCTTCACGTTCACACAATGGATCTCTCATCAACATCTCTGAATTACGTAACTTAATATACTATTTACAATCTTAGAGCAACTCGTGAAGTGTGCCATCTCATATCCCCATTAACATTTTTTTTCAAATTTTGAAATGAGTTATGAATCGTGACTTGTCGCAAATTTACCCTCACAGAAGGTGATTTTGAATTGACGGGATTTGGCAAGGTGATCTAATTTCAGTCCAGCAACCCGTGAGTCGCCAGTATCAATGGCTCAGATTCACACACTCAATTATTCACAATAATACTACGGTTAGCCTACGAAATAATGAGAGAAATTATTAAAGGAATTTATCTAAGCTACTTATTCATGCACTAGAGTAATCCTATTTCTACAGGATTTTGGATTATTTATAGGATGTGGTTCGGTTAGTTATGCCTTCTTTAACAACCATAACCTTATCTATCAATGGAACTGATACATGTTGTAGTATGGTTCAAATCGAACGTGAGGAGCTTGTGTTATACCTGCGCAAGTTTCTTGTGTTGTAGACACCTATGATCCTATCCTCCCCCTCTAGGAGATAAGCATTCGGATTGACAATTTCCTTAACCCGATAAGGTCCTTGGAACAGACTAAAGAATTTGGATATCAGTTTCCTATTGGCGTCCGAAGGTTTAGAACACTTCAGCAAGACCAGATCACCGACTTCGAATTTCTGCGTTTCCTGTCGGTCAGCTCGTTCTTTCCGTCGGTCAGCTTTTTCTAGAAGAAATTCCCTTGTCTTTTCTTGTCGCTAATTCCAATCTTCGGTGCAGTCACTGTCGGGATAACTTATAATTTCTTCTGCTAGTGTTTTCGTTGTCTGTTGGAAGTGCAAATCCACTCGCTTGCAGTTAGTGCTACAGTATATGAGCAGTTAAAAAACTTCTCTATAGCTGGGAGGTGCTTGACCCAAGACGCATGATTATCACCCTACCAAGAGCCTAAAGTACACCCCCAGCTGTTTCATATAACGCTCCGCCAAATTACACTGTGGAGATCGTATCGAACTGAAGATGGGTAGGAATTCCTTGCTGCCGCAATCCTTCGATCCAGCGCTTACTTGTGAAGACGGTTGCGTGATCGGATAGGATTCGCTCGGGTTTGCCACATTCTGGTATGTATTTCTTTAAAACAATATCTAGGCAGCTGTTTTGTGGTCGTTCGTGTGGTTGGATAGAGCTTCACCAGTTTTGAGAATGCATCAACTACGACAAAAACATACTGGTAACCAAATCTGCCTTTGGGAAGTGGTCCATAGAAATCAATACACGCTAGTTGGCTAGGCTTATCGGTTATCACGGGATGACATTCTCCTACATATCGGATATTGGGATGTTTAGCCCGCTGACACGCATCGCAAGCACGGGTGACCCTCGCGATCTCGCGCTTCAGCGCTCCTATAGTACCACTCCTTGCTCATCATCACATAAGTTCTGAGAGTCCCTTGGTGACCGAAGTGGTTATGATATAGGCTTATGACCTCTTCAAGCATGCTCGGAGGAAGCCAAATCTTCCATCGTTCAGTAGCATTTTGTCTCCTAAAACATATACCATCGTGAATGGTACACAACATGGCCGTATTTCGGACGCGTAGGTCCTCTCCTCCGGATCCGACCTCAATGTAGTTCCTAATACCACTGATCTCACTGTCTGAATGCTGCGTGTCGGCTATCTTTCGTCTAATCTCCTCCGCTGTCTGGTCTTCGTACCTGTTGATCACGGCGATCAAAACCTCGTTTGGTTTCTGAGGTTCTGACTGTTGTGTATCACCGTTGATTGCGTGCCTGCTTAGCCAGTCTGCAACTTGGTTTTGGCTTCCTCTGCAGTATTCAATATCAATGTCATATTGCTGTAGCTCAAGTGCCCACCTGGCGATCCTTCCCGTAGGAAATTTGGCGTTACGTAAGAAAGTGAGTGTCCTGGTGATCAGTACGCAAATGCGTCTTCCTGCCCAGAATATATGCACGAAACTTGGTGACCGCGAAGTGGATCGCAAGCATTTCCAATTCCGTGACAGAATAACGGGTTTCTGCTTCTTTTAGTGTCCTACTGGCCATAGCCACCACACGAAAGTTTCCCTGGCCATCTTTCTGTTGAAGACATGCCCCGAGGCCCCAAGCGCTCGCATCTGTATATAGATAGAAGGGCTTTTCAAAATCCGGATGGGCGAGGCACACACATTGTTGGAATGCTTCCTTAGTCTTCCCGAAAGCTTGTTCCTGCTCTTCTGTCCATTCCCATTTCTGTCCTCCTTTCAACAATTTGTACAGAGGTCCCACCAATTCAGAAAACCGAGAGAGATATTTCCTCTGTAGTAGGAGCAGACACCTAGGTATTTCCGCACTGCCTTGTTGGACGCTTGAAATTCATTATTTCTCGAATTTTGTCTTCCGCTGTACGTATCCCATTAGGAGTGATAATGAAGCCAAGGTACTTCACCTCCTGTGTGCAGATTGTCGCCTTGTCGGGGCGAAGCATTATCCCGCGGTCTTTCAGCACCTTGAAGAGTGCTTCCAAATGCTTTATGTGATCCTCGAACGTTTCTGACGCTACGAGAATGTCGTCGATGTAATATAGTACAATATTCCTTCATTTCCGCTGCAAGATCTCATTCATCGCACGTACAAACGCACTTGACGCGTCCTTTAGACCAAATGGAATCCGGGAAAACTGATACTGGCGGCCCTCAAACAAAAACGCCGTGAATGGCCGACATGAACCCTCCAATTCAATTTGGTTGAAACCTGATGTAATATCCAACGTTGACAACCATTTTCGGCCCTGGAACCTGCTCATCAAATCTTGTATTGGCTCAGGCCTTTCGGCGTCCCATTCTAATCTGTTGTTTAACACACGGGCATCTAGGCACAATCGTATGGTCCCATCTCGTTTGTTTACAACAGTGAGGGGATTAGTATGTGGCGTTGCTGCCTGGATATGATACCCATTTCCTCCCACGTCTGGATAACTTCTCTAGCAGCTTCTCTATATTTCTGCGGTATAGGATAAGTTCTTGCACGCAGCGGCGTAGTGTCATTTATTCGGAATCGGTGCACGATCCCCTTTGCCTTTCCGGTCGAAATGAGAATACCTCGAGGTTCCGCAGAAGCAGGTTGTTAATCCTTTTGGCCTGGACGTCCGTCAGTGTCTTGGCGTCACGGATTTTTCTAAGGAGCGCGTCAACTACGAGATTTCTTTCGTCTATCAGGGCTGTAATATTCGTTTGCTCTATGATATGAGCGTCTGTCATTTGCCTAGGTTTTGGAGCGACTGATTCATCAAGCTGATCTGACTTCTCCGACATAACAGTGATGCGAACGGCAGCCTGTGCTGAGCTCCATCTCAACTCTACGTCTGTCAGGTTAGAAACGGTGCGTGATTTCCAATTAATTATCACACCCTTTTCCGCCAGGATGTCGCATCCTATTATCACGTCCACGCTCAAACCTTTGATAATCAACGCTGAAATCACTATTATCTGCCCTTCAATATTTAACGACAAAAGTATCTCCCTATTGCCCCTCCTTTCCTTCGCCCCAAACGCGGGAACTAGATGTACTTCTCTTGTTGATATTATATCAAAATGTCTTTCATTCGTCTGCATTCTTCGGATTAAATGTTCTGCAATGGCAGTAACATCGCTCCCTGAATCAAGGAGTACCGAGCAAGGCATGTCGAAGATGTTAGCTTTCAATCGAGGGCACTTGTCCATTGCCTCCGGTTTAGAGTCTGATGGTCTTCCAATATCATCATTTATTTCCAACCCCCCTTCCTTCCAATACTTCAGACTCGTCACCATATTCGGCCTATTTGTTTTAGTAGGTGTGCCCTCTAGATCTTGTCAAAACGGAATTCCCAGCGCTTGAAAATTCCGCGCGTTCGGGCGTCGCCTCTACATCTCTTCCCGAGCTTTCTGCAACCTCCATCCCTTCTTGCAGCTCACGTTTCGTCAAAGTTCTCACTGGAATTTCCTTCCTCTGATGCTGGCGGCTGTCATTGTAAGAGTCGTTTTGCTGGTTGAAGTTTTCTCGCCATGGTCGCTGATTCCTTTCGGCAAACCAGGGCTTCCCTTGTCCCGAAGATTTTCTTTCGCCGTGACAGTTATTTTCGTGTTTCGTCACGTCTTCTTGTCGCCCCTTCGTCTTTTCATCAAAATCTGCCATCTCCAATGTGCTAAGCAACTGTTGGATTGTAGTAACGTGCACCGGATTCAATAGTTTCCGTACATATCTTGGAAAATGTGATCGCAAGACATAACATATTTCTGCCTCCGGCATCGGCTGATCCAGGTATCGCGACAACGCGATTAACTCCGAAGCATATGTTGCCATGGATTCAGAGCCTTTGGGTGGATACTTGCCATGGTATAGTCTGCTTTTTAGTTGCGGCTGTGCGTTTTGTCCCCAATAGGTTTTCAGAAATGTAGCCTTAAATTCCGCGTACACAGTATCTTCTGAACAGGTTACATCTAGCCAAGCCCGTTCGCCGGCCCCAAAACATTGCTGAACAAGTAACATTTTTAAATGTTCTGGTATATTCTTGATCCTGATGTAGGAGTCTAGTTTTCTGAGAAAAGCCTTTGGGTTTATGCCATTCTTGACCTCAAACATTGGCAACGGCAATTCTATGGTGCCACATGCCAAGTTATTTGCACCAACATCATTCATTCGCGTAGTCCGTGCTGCTTCTCCCGAGCCCACGGATGCCACTTCCTCTCGGAACCCTTCCAACTTTTGTTCTACATTTCTTGATAATTCTTGATGAACTTGTCGTAGATCCTCTATTGCCGAGTTGCACCCAGTGACATTTACTTGCAGTTCACCTACACGAGCTTCTACTAGCGCAAGCTTTGCGTTGGTGGCTTGCGTGCTTGACTCAAAATCTTCAGTAAGTTTTTTAGTTTGCTCCTGCGTCTCTTCCAATCGTTTAGTGACGCTGTCTTGCGTACTACGCAAGTTCTTGACTTCAGTATCCAACATTCCAGCTGTGTGCTGCAATTGCCTGATTTCTTCCTTAATTGACTCAGTGCAATTGCCAATTTCCTGAGTTATAACTTTGCGAAATTCAGTTTGCGTCTCAGTAAGCCTACGGTTCAATTTCTCCCCTTGTGAATGGATGTTTGCACTTAATTGTTTTAACAAATCCATCACCATCGCCAAATTTGCCTGTTCAGGTTCGGTATCGTCCACATGTACACGCGTATCATCTAGAGGAGGTGCAGATACCATGCTACCTTGGTTTTCGCAACTGGCATGTGGGATATCTGGATCTAACTCTGCACTTTCGCAAGTCTCAACCAACTTATTCATTTTATCCGTTCCGACGTTTCTACTCCTTAACCGCATGTGCAAGAATAATTAAACAAGAAATTTTACTATGACAATTATCAGTATGGAAACAACGCAGAAGATAAACTCTGGACCAGAACGCCTAATGTACTACTACTCTGGAAGTGAAAACATCACCAAATTCTACAACATGCATATAACTACAATATGGAACAAACAAGACATATATTCATTCATTCTGCCATCGATACGGGACGATATCACCAGATATGCCATATGAAGTTATTAACATGACCGTGTTCTTCACCACAATTAACGTTTGGGATAAAATTTTGGAAATTGGAATTATTAAATTACTTGATTTATCAATTATTAAATCTCAAATGTATTGCCTTAATTATTAATTATCGGTAATTATAATTATCGGGCCCCACGTGATAAGCGCCAAATGAAGTGTCACGCTGATTGCGGCACCAGGAAAAGATAGATAATTTTATTTATTGGAATTTTATTATTTAGTATTTAATGAGAAGATGTGAATTGATCAGCAAGGCACCAATTTAAATTAATATTTATTGGATCACGTACATGGATTGATCAATTAATTAAATGTGATTCAGAGATGTGATTTCTTATTATAAACTGTCCGGCATATATTGTTGTTCGTCAGGGTCGTTACTGGGCTAGTGGACGCGGTAGGTAGACGCACGCAATACACACAATACCGTATGGTTTCTCCTGCGACGGCAGCTGCAGGCTTCTTGTGATGACAGCTGCGGTCAGGTCTGTGGTGGCGCTTCTTGCGACACGACTGCGGGAAGTGGTCTCATCAGCTCATGGGAGGCGTCGCTCGCCTCACGTTCGACGCAGCACAGACGTAGAGTGACCCCTCAAGCAGCTAGGACGCAGTCTGGCGTCGAACCTGCTCCCTGGAGATACGGACGGGAAGGCTCTTCCAGCAGAAGCACGCACTCACACTTTCACTCGCGTCTCATCTTCCAACGTCCAGCCGCGTACCGCCACGAAGTGCCCACCTGTGTGGCCTCCAAGCGAGTCTGCCACCCCTTCCCTAGCGGTCCAGGGGATTCGGGGAAATACGAGGGGTTGCCACATTCCTGTGGACGACAGCTACCTGCCTGTATCTAGCTGCACCCTCGCAAATCCGTTGGCAAACATAGGTTGCTACAACTTCACACGTATGTACTGTGTCAGTACAGTATGTACTGTACTTCCTCGATTCACCGCTCGTATTGTGGACGACTGTGATACAATACGCCATTCTCCAGGGCTGCATCAGCGCATCAGGGATTCCATGCGACGGAGGGTGGATGCATGTATCCTCGCTAACGGAGGACATTTTGAACATTTCCTGTAACAAAGTGTTTGAAGTCACGCTGGTACGTTCTGTTGCTGTGTGTTTCCATTCCATGTTTAATGTGATTTGAAGAGAAGTAATAAAATGAGCTCTAACATGGAAAGTAAGCGTTTCCGGACACATGTCCACATGACATATTTTCTTTGATTGTGTGTGAGGAATGTTTCCTGAAAGTTTCGCCGTACCTTTTTGTAACACCCTGTAGATGTAATGAAAAATAAGTTTTCAAACATGATAAAATAAACATATTCTTTTTCTATACCATCTATTTTTGCTACGAATCCACTTTTATGTGTTTGAATACATATTTTTCAGTACTTCTAGATTAGTCTTGCGTCTGGTTACGGCGTGCGATTCGGCTGTGGTAGGTTCGGTTACAAATGTGGATCTCGGATCATCGGATGCGATTTTTGTGGGTCTTAAAATTGATCTTCAACTCTGGCAACGGTTTGATTTTTTAATGCGAAGATGCTAGCATTCTTGCTACATTCTACGAACATCTGATGAACATGGATGAAAAAAAATACTTTTTTTCAAGGCAAATAATAACACGAAAAAAACATTTAGTCGTAAGGGAAAGGAAATTTCCGAACTCTCTCTATGCGCTTCTCCACATCCAGCAGGCCGACACTGATCCGCACCGTCAAAACATAAACCAATACAATGACGGCCGAGTGTCGGACCAACACCACCGAAAAAACAAGGCCTAGGGACAGCAAATCTTATAACGTATGACGTCAGCACACGTAGTCATTGAACTGCGCATGACTGGCTGCCATTGTTATTGTATTTGTTGAAACGATCACTTGTTTGGCGTCTGCTATTCGTTGTTATTGCGTTCTGTGTTTGTTATTAATATTAATTTGGTTAATTATAGTGATATAATTAAATAATAATAAGCAAGAAATGCCTTACCGTTGCAGTGTACCTTGCTGAAAAGGTAATTATCCTAACGGTCCAAAAGTTAGTATGTTTGGTTTTCCAAGCGATCAGGTGCTAAGAAGAAAGTGGTTACACGCTATTAAACGTGAAAATTTTTCGCCCTCCAAGACTTCTAAGGTAAGAATCTCTAAGAATTTTATAATTATGTAGTAATTTTGTAAGTGATGAATAATTTGTGACTTGTTTTGACCACGTGAATTAGGCTTAAAAGCTTTAATGTTTACTAGCTGGGGTATTATTATTTATTTTATTTATTATTTAATACAAAGCAAACATTTATTTTATTTTAGGTGTGTGAATTACATTTTAAAAAGCATGAAATACAGAGATCGATGAGAAAAATAATAAAGAAATTTCTGTTCCTCTGTTATATCCAAGCCTTATTCGTGGTAGGTAACAGAATTTTATTACAACATATGCAGCTTTATGAATTTTAATTAGGTTTAAAGTATTTCGCTTATTAAGATTGCAACAAGTAATGAAAATATTTATAATGCAGATGCTGTTCCGTCATGGCTTTTCAACTGCCCCAAAGGAGCGTGCACAAACCACGTAGCTCCATTTTGGCCTACTGTGAACCCCCCTCCCCCACACGTAGCCCTACGTGGCTTTTGCCTCTACCCCCCCCCCCCCCCCACGTAGCACGTAGCTTTTTCCCTTTTGATTCCAGAAAATATTTTTTACTGTTTTCTCTTGTCAGACGATTCTAAATTATGTAAGGAGATAATTAACTGACGGAAAATAAATATTCGCACGCTGTTGTGTGTTCTGTTCCTCATTTTAACTGTCAAAAATGTTATGAAAGGAAAGCTACGTGGCCTGGCTCGAAACCCCCTCTCCCCCCACGTAGCCCAGCGTAGCCTTCCAGCCAACCCCTCCCCCCCCTGGACCGAGCCACGTGGTTTGTGCACGCTCCCCATGTATTTAACAAAGCCAGAAGTAAAACAAGTAAGAGAAGATCCATGGTGCGAAGACATAAGCTAGATTTTGACGTTGTTAACCAAGCAATTTCTGAGAGTTTGGAAACACTTGCGGACTACAACACAGATCGTTATTTTATTACTTTCGATGAATTCAAAAGTAAACTGGTGAATTTTCTCGTTGGTGATGAATGGCTACTCTTGAAGAAAGTTAACTGTGTAGATTTTATTTTATTGAATGATATGCCTAATCCTGTCGTTACGTGTCAGTGAGAGTCACTCAAAACTTATCAGTAATAGGGAATATGCATGAAATTCAAATTTACGTCTAGTATTTTTATTTTGAAACTTTATTAGTGTAGAATTACCGCTATAACGTTTTTTTCCTATTTATTCGATTTTTATTTACTGATTTTAATTAATCAAAAGTGCTAAAAATACAAGGGAAATGTAACTTCGCAAAACGCAACGCTATTGGTCGAATCGAATCGCGACGACCAAGTACATGATATTATTGTGAACAAGAGCGTAGTTGCTGGGAGTTCTAATAGCTTTGCGATTGTGTTGAATTTTATGTTAACATATCAGCATTACTGGTGAGATATTCTATTCTTGCTACAATACCCACACCATATAATGACTGAAAGCGGTTTTCTGAAAGCACAGTCGGATAATCTTCCAAAAATTGATGCTTTCACTATGACAAGAAATTTTGCAACAAATCCGAATTTTACGGCCGCTTAGCTCAGAGCAGTGAAAGCTGCAAGGTAATTAAGTGATAGATATTTCAATATTCGCATGCAAATAAACAAAAATTCTAGATGTCAGGTATGTAGTAAATTATTAAATGGCAAATGGCAGCGTGGTCTATGCGGTAGGGTGTTACCTTCACAATTTTCTGACCCGCGTTGAAATCCCCGCATAATTAATTTTTTTATCTTCAGAAATTGTCAAGCTTGACCTTTTTATTTTGTTAAAACATCATGTACGATCTATTATTTAGTAAAATAATATTTAAAACAAATCATATTACCTACAATTCGGCGTCATTTTTTTCCTGAAATTCTCTTTTTTTTCGTAATTAATTCACGGGTCTACCGACGGATTGTCTTTTCACAACACAAATCGGCCGCACACCCTTAAAAACTTCATTGCAATCATTTGTCAAGAAACTCTACAGTCTTACATTTTTTCACTTTTGTTAATAAGTTGTTTCGGTGCGTTTTCAATTTAAATAGTTCCTATCATGTTATTTATTCCATCTTCGTCGTTTCTTTGCTTGTATATCATCAGGAGGTATTTTAAACGAAATACGTAGCATTGGGAAGATAGTTTTTTCTTTCTTTCTTCTACACTCGATTTATTCCAAGAACGGCTGCGTGTAAATGGTTGAAATAAAATAGTAGGCCTATCCGTGACGAAAATGGAACTCGACAAGGAAATGGAAGAACAAGTGACAAATGCTTCTAAACATTGCAAAATTCTTGTATCAGATTCCAGTTGACTAGCATATTCGCCTCATGACTCAATTTCATTGGGTATAGAGCGAGTCATATTAAGAAGCCATTGTTGATAAATGGGCCGAAATTATGTTTGGTGTATTTGTTATAAACAATATGACTTGTTTTAAATTTTAATTCGTGCTATAAAGGATGTAAATGAAGTTTTAACAAAATAAATAAGTGAAGCTTAACAATTTTTGAAGATAAAAATAAGTAAAAATATTTGTTTTGGGGGGGGGGGGATTAGAACTCGGGTCACAGAATTATCAAGTCAGCACCCTACCCCAGAGACGACGCTGCCATTTGATGCAGTGGTACAATAATTTACTATATACCGTCATCTAGAATTTTTTTTTATTTGTATGCAAATATCTCAAACTAGGGAGCATTTTGAAAAACGACTATAGCACACACATATAAGCTCTGTACCCTTCAACATATATGAAGGAGATCGCAATCCGTTCTTAAAATGTCTGATGGTCTCCAAGTAAGATATGATTAGAGTTTGAACAGGTAACGAATTTTTGTTACATTTCCTAAAATACAGAAATACAGAAATTCTAAGTAGGCCTACTTACGTAGAAATAATCTTCGCAATAATGTAAACAACTAGTTGCAGATCTATTCTCATAGCGGTACACCACTTTCTTCTTATATTCGCATCTCGCGGGACAAGAAAATACACTTTATAAAGTGTATTTCTGTTAGTATTTTTGCACACAGGTACAATACAGTACTTATAACACGGTTTCGACCTCCTTCCATATCGACATTAGTTAGAAAACATGAAAGTTTTGAGATGAAACACTCCACGCTATATAGTACGCCAATGCGGTCGTGTACTTACACGTCACAGTGCATCGCTCGCAAAATGGCAGCGTTTAAATCGGCGGAACTGGATTTCAGTTCTAAAGTATTTATTTTGATGTTAAATCTTAATATTTACATCAATGTTATATTTTTTATGGTTATGTACGAATGTAAATAATTGATTAAAAAAATACATGCATATACCCTATTGTGTATAATGGAAGTATAGAGGTAAAAATGTTGTTTGGAAAGAAAGTACGAAGTCACATTAGTAATTTAAATAAAGTAAATGATATTATTGACAGCTGCTTTAGGAAATTTTCAATTAATAATATCAAAAGTACTCCTAACTACATGTTCTCATTAAAACGTAATTTGGTTGTCTAAATCAAATCAGGAAAATATTGTCAAGAGAGCTGAACTAAATAGTAGATACATGACATATGGATGAATCGATTACTACTATCTGTGACGTCACAAACACAGTAACCTGGCCTTGTTTTCTCGGTGGTGTTGGTCGGACTGAGGCCCAATCTTCAGAGGAGTTAAAATTAATCTAAAACCACTTTCGATCAACACGTGGCTAAAATCTTGAACATGAAGTAACTCAAATTGATAATTTTGAAGATGTGATTTACGAGTTTGCAGCTGTTAAAGCTAAAAAGAGGAAATTGTGAAAGCAATTGTATTTAGTTTATTTGTGTATTTTTTAAATGATGTTAATATTAACATTTTATTAACTATAATTTTAATAACAACAAATGTTTATTTAACTGTAATTTATTAATATCATATTTTACACTTAGAATATATTATATTTTACTTAATTTTGAATTTAAATTTTCAAGGGGTGACACCATCGATAACCGCCCCGGGTGTCACCCACGCCACTGTGCCTTTCTCTTGATAAGCATCATTAACCTAAATTTCCATCACCCGCTTTTCATCCTGCGCGCAAGACAGTTCTCCAAACGGGGCACATTTTGTTCAAAGCCGTTATTTTTTAATCGTGTTGAGCTATCTAAATAGATATTCTGTTCAGATCGCGCTGTTGTTCATAACCCTTTTTGTTTTAATCCTACTATTTTATTTTATTTAATTGCAGTGCACACCCATTTTTCTCCTTTCCTGTACCCACCTTCCACCTACTTTTGCCCTCTGTGAATTTCGACATTAAATTATTTCAGCATTTTTGTAAATTATTAATCATTTCTCATGGTAATTTATTCCAATACTGGAACGTCTTTCCTACGAAAGGGAATTTTCCCACACTCTTATGCCTGAAATCGAGTGCCATCTTGTGGTCATGGTCACCTTTTCCCTTCCATACACATCTCTTAATTCTTTCACGTCATTATACAATGAAACTACTTCTGACTACAAAACGAAAGACATACAGGGCTAGTCAAAATGATTGCAGTGATTTCAGAAGATTACTACAGATTTATTATTTAACATATACTTACAAGATTACGCAGATATATAAACAAACTGTGAATGTTTTATTTGAGTTTCTACAGATGCTCAATATATTCACCTTTTATGACTCTGCACACATCAAGTCTATAATCGAGTTCTTCCCATACCCGATGCAGCATGTTTCTGTCAATGAAAGCAAATGCATTGGCGATGCGAAACCGCAGGTCTGGCAGATCAACTGGTACTGGTGGCACGAAAACTGTCTTTTACGAAACCCCAAACAAAGAAGTTGCAGGGTCTTAGGTCAGGGGAACGAGGAGGCCATGACATCAGCTGACGATCAGCATCCGCAGCATGACCAATCCATCTGTTTGGAATCATCGTGTTTAGGAAATTACGGACAACTAGAGAAAAATGGTGTGGAGCACCGTCCTGCTGGAAAATGAAATCTTCACTGTCAGCTTCCAGAAGTAGCATGAGCCAATACTGCAACCTTTGCAAATAGATTTTCCTTTTTATCGTCACTTCATTAAAGAGAAAAGGCCCATTAAGTTTCTTTCGTGAGATTGCGCAAAACACGTTCACTTTGGGAGAGTCACGAATGTGTTGCACATAAGCGTGGAGGTTTTCGGTCCCTCAAAGGCGCACATTGTGCCTGTTAACTTTTCGACTCACATGAGAAGTTGCCTCATCCCTAAACACAAGTTTTTATGCGAATGTTTCGTCTTGTTCTAGACATTGGGCACATAATTGAAAACGACGCACTTCATCGTTGTGCGACAGTGTTTGTAGCAGCTGTAACCTGTAAGGCTTCATACACAGTCGCTTCCGTAGGATTTTCTAAACGGTCTTCTGTGGAGTACCTAATTCACTACTCGCTCGAGGAGTAGACTTCTGTGGGCTACGAACGCAACTGGCGCGCACACGTTCAACGGTTTCTTAAGACACAGGAGGGCGACCCGTTGTTTTACCGTTACAAAGGCATCCCGTGGCTTTAAACTGCAGATACTAAAGTCGAATGGTTTTCTAAAGTGTCGCTGAACGGTCACCACAGACTGAGTCGAATGAAATTCGAGAACAACGTACGCTATCTCACTTTCAGCCATCTTGGTCTATGACGCTCTAGCGGCCACCGCGGGAAGCTTGCATTCAGTGCAATCGAAACTTGGAGAGGCAGTTCACGTTTAGCTACGGTCGCATACGGATCTAGTCTAGCAGCTACGAGAGTGCTTCCTTGTTTACGTGTGTGTCGGTAGTGAAGTGAGTCTACAGCGGAGCGAGTGGCCATAGCGCCAAGTGAGTGTATCGGTGACAACAAGTTATAGTGAGACACAACATCCGAACCCAAAAGTAGTTGTTAAAACAAGTGTAAAGGAATTTAAGTGCACGTCAGAACAGCTACAGCTCGTCGGCAGCGGCGCAGCGTGTAAAGAAGTTACAATGGCGGAATCTAGTGGCGGCGTGACAGCCAAAACAACTGGCGATAAGCAAGATTTATTTATCTACCAATCAGAACAAGAGATGTCGGAGTCTACAAAAAAGAAGATGGAAGAACCTACCTTGGATAGTGAAGAAGAAGGGAAATATTACCTCAGAAAGAAGCGTAAAGCCTCGGAGAGAAGAGCCGTACCTAAGGTAAATAAAGAAGAACCAACGACGTCAGAAACATTACTTAACTCGAATAAGGAACAGATAACAAAGCAGATGACAACATCGCAGCAGCCACCATACCACACCCCAGAAATAGCGGGTAAGACAA